>BLSH010066417.1:959473-973082 GCA_018402905.1 Glandirana rugosa
TTCAAAGTCCCACCTCCATTCCTTCCCTTACTGCACTCATGCAATTATTCACATATAGTATATAGGGATGGAAGCACCAGCCTTACCAGGCTAATAGCTTCATTTAAAGTCTCACGTATTTCCCCATCCTCTTTGCTCATATTGATTCAGGGATGGAAGCATGTCTTGTTGTCTACTAGCATAACTGTTTACCCTATATGTCTGCTCTAGTGGGTTCCATTTATACCTTTTTCCAGCTTATTTAAGATACAATATTATTCATGACATCCAACTTTTTTTATCCAATCTTTAATAACCAACTTTATACTCTTCCACCACGACCACCACGCTGGTGGCACTGGCCGTGGTTGTGGTATGGCTTCCGGTCCTGTCCTGTCCGGGGGCTGAGATGTGCACTGTGGGTTCCCCCTGCCCTCCAATCCAGGAGGGGTGTGGGTGCCCGATCACTGTGCATTGACGTCACGCCACCCTTGCCGCACATGCGGCGTCCCTGTGACGCGGTACTGCGGGCGGGGTCTACCATGCTCGTTGGCAACGCGGGAGATGCTTATTGCGCCACATGTGGCCGGTAGACGTCTCCTTCTCCCAACGCCAGCTTATGTGACGTTGCTGGTGTGCACGGCGGCGCTTATATATGGGCGCCGTCTTTTGGAAGGGGTGACCACCAGGACTTGCAGCACTAGTATCACTTTACCGGCTACTGGTTTTTTATTCACAACACAGGTAACTCACCATTTCTTCCCAGCACCATATACCATGGTCTCCTGGTTTATCTCTACACCCTCCTCTGTCCACCTCATGGTGGCTCCTACACTTTACCGTCATTTTCTCTTCACAGTTCTTTCACTTTGCACTATTCCCTCTCAATACCATGGATCCCACCTCTTCAATCTTTCACCTTTTTTCCCCACAGATGATTCCCCATTGGTCCATTTTTGGTTCACTCTCCTGTCCTGGTGCTCACTCCCAGCCTGGTGGCTGCCTGTGTGGGGTGCTGCCGCTGTGCCTGCCAGCATAGCCATGACATTCCTGGGTGGCTGGTCACGTCCGGCGCCTTGTTGCCAGTGTATGGGCCGTGTGAGTATCTTCCCTTGTTGCTTTGTGGGTGCCGCCTACTTTTTGTTGGAGGCTCCACTTTTTTGCATGTGGATATTAGTTAGATCTTATTGTTATTATTTTTATTGCAGATTCAAATACGCTTGCTCCTGATGAGTGTCCCCCTAGCCACAAAACATGTAGATCAACCATATGTCGTGTTTCTGCCACCACTATGCATCAAATGATTTACTACTGTATATACAATTCCTACGGTTTTACCCAGGGTAGTACCCCAGGGAGTTCAAGGCTATGGGCCATGCAGCTCTTATTGTGCAATCCAACTATTGTATGTGTACCTATGTGAATTTGATGGATGGGGAAATCTTATTATGTAATATTGTATGATTATTTATTCTGCTATCATGTTTTACCATGTGATTTTATGCATTAATAAATTAATAAATCAATCTAACTACCTCTAAATGTTATTCATCAATACTACACAATGACCAACACATGCTTCATCTAAAGTCCTGCCCCCCTTATATCATGTTTGTGCAATTCTATATAGGGGGGTGGAAAAGTCAGGTGGAAGTGTGGAGAATGAAGCAGAGGTAATGTGGAGGCCTCTACCTGGGAGGGAGCCCCAAGTCTGGGGGGTGACTTTGAGGCCTGAAGGCTTGGGTGCAGCTAGGAGTGGAGTGGATTCCTGGAGCAGCACAAGGGAGTAAGAGAACAGCAGAGGTGCTACTGAGGACACTTTAAAGTATCCACTGCAGTCAGTGAGTGACAGACCCTGGGAGCTGGAGGAGAGGCTGGAGCAGGCTGGGAGAGGAATAGTGGACAGTCTGTGGAGGTCTCAGGAGCCAGGCAGAGGAAGGAGTGTCACTGGGAGCAAAGCAGGTCGGTGTGACCTGGAAGAGGGATGGACTGGAAGTTGTAGTCCATCAAAGGCCCAGCTAGCACCAACGTACTAAGCTACACTTTGAGGGTTCTTTGACCCTGGCCTGTAACGGGTGGACTGGAGGTCCTGCTGACAGAGTGCAGCCTCACTGTGTGCTAGCTGTGGTGAAGAGACAGTAATGGAGTGAGCCTGATAAATTTCCCTTCAGGTCAGGAAACTAAGTAAAGTGCTGGAGAGAAGTGAAGGAACAATAGTCTGCAAAAGAAGTGCTGGAGAGAAGTGAAGGAGCAATAGTCTGCAAGAGAAGTGCTGGAGGAAGTGCACTGTATATACAGTTGTGTATATAGATGGTCCTATGATCAATTATTTGGGCATCCAACAGTCACCCCTTTTCTCCTAAATAAAACAAACAAAAACAAGAGGGGGCCTGTTCATTGACTTTGGATGTGAGAGATATGGTGGCATTGAGGGCAGCTATAAGCTGAACCGCAACTACCAGCCACTCCTAAGGGAGCACGTGGCTACACTGAGATAGAGCAAATGTGCCTGAGTTGGGCTAATGTGAAAGAAATCTCCAGATGGGGATCCCCTCGCCTTGTCCCAGTTAAAATTTCAGGTGCTATGTTGCATGCAATGACACAATGCAACAGAAGGCAGCCCCTCCAAATGATGGGGAAAAAAGGGTGATAAAAGAGGACGAGAAAGAAAAAAGTTAAGTAAAAAAAAACATCCATTCTCTAATAAAGGTAATGATAATATTAGACATTTCCAAAAAAATAGGAGATCCATGGATTCCAAACCTTCACGAACAATTTCATTTTGTCATTAAGAAGTGAAGAAAGTCTTTCATTTATCACGATCCAAGATAGCTTAGCTTTGACCATATCAAGTGGGATAATAGCTGACTTCTAGGATTGTGCGATGGTAATTTGCCGCTATAAATATAAAGGAAATCGACCTTTTCACATGTCCAGGAACCTCTTGCACAGGATAGCCCAATAGAACTTGTGGAGATTTCCTAAGGTTCGCTTGGATCAAGGAATAGTTAAAATTATAGATACGCATCCAGCAACCCTTTATTTTCGGAGGCTAGCTACCTCATAATCTGGACCTAGAAGGCCCTGAACCCGGAAGGCTGATAGCAGCTATGGAACAGTCTGTCTCCCAGGCACACAAGCTGCAACATAGCAAGGCAGTGTTTAGCCTGAGATGTTGCATATGCTGTGGGGGGGGGGGGGGGCTGCTGATTCCTAAGACTCAATGGATGGGACTAGTGAGCAGGAGTGAGTACATATGACAGTGCTGTCACCATCAGACAAGAAAAAGGGCAGCACCAGCAGCTCCAGAAGTGTGCCCCATCCTGTATCCATCCCAGTTGCCAGAAGGCTGATCTAGTGTGCTATGAAGAATTTGTTGCATCCGCGCTTACTGGACTACATGTTCGTGGTCATGTGTTATCTGCATCTGACAGAATGGTCCAGTGACACACACACACACACACAATTATGGTTATCTTGCTGATTGAGGGAAGGGATGGCTTTCTGGGCAAAATAATGGTGGATGAGTACCTGCCACTGTGATTTAGCACAGACCATAAACTCACAGAAGGAAGCTGATGCCACTAGCTGGAATGGGAGCAGCTGCAAAGCCAGCAGTTTTTCCAAGCTGGCATTAAGATGCTGGGCATGGGTGTGATTGGGGAGGGCACTTTTTTATCTGCTTCAGCAACTGTGGAAAAGAAACCTGCCTTGGGAAGGATGTTGCTGAAGATGGCGGGATGGGTGTAGGAGGATACTGCAGAGGTTCAAGCCCTCATTTGAACATTCCTCAGCATAGCGGAACTATGAACACAGGGAGGGGGTACACAATAATATGTAGCCCATCACACAGCAATCCATAGTAATATAGCACAGTATAGTACCAAATAGCAACATCTGTCCCTAAACTACTTCAACGCATACTGACAAATGACTACTTGAAGTCCACTCTTTTGTAGTAAACGGGCTGCCACATAACATAACATGTCGTTTGTATCTCAATGGGACACAAATAGCAAAAAACGTATAGGGATTATAAATATTCTGCACTCTATCCACAACAAAAGTTTTGGATATATATGGATGTAGACAGGTGCAGACTAACTTACCTGTGTTATCATGGACATTCGATAACAATGGCTACAGTGAGCTTGTTTCCCTCTAGTGCTCAGCCTTGGCATTGTGTCATCATTTCCTGAATGCACAGCAAGCAGAGACCACTGCTGGGAGCAGGGGATCATGGGACATGTGGTCCAAGGAGCCAGGATTTGTATTGGAACCAGATTGCTACAGACTACAAGTTCCAGCTGACTAGGAGAGAGAGAGAAAGACAGGCCCGAAGGAAAAAAAAAATGAGCGTAGGGCCTTAATGACAGGGTGCCCCTGGGCGGAGACAGAAGAGTTAAGTTGGCTAGGGGTGGGGAACAGGAATGGGGCCTGTTAGGGTTTTTAAGGCAGGGGCGGTAGCGAAGAGCAGCAGAGCCATTGAGGCCTTGCTGCGGCAGCTGCATGCGGCCGCTTCCCAGCGCGGCGCAGGCTGGCTTCAGGAGAGGATGGCGGAGATCGGAGTGGACCCGGAGGACGGCGGGGAGCGGATGCGGTCATGCGCTAGGCGGTCTCGGCCGCCTGAGCAGTATAGTCCCGCCGCTTCCCCGAGAGCTAGGCGCCACCATGGGAGCCCGGATTCGGACCCTCCGGGCGGATCGGCTCGGCCTGCACAGCCGGCGGTCGGCCGGTCCCCTGAGAGGAATCCCCGACACAGGCGCGGCTCTGCCTGGCGGGGCCGGCTGTTGTCCAGGTCACCTCCCCCGCCTGGTCGGCGTGGGAGCGGGCTGTCGGCGGTCGCCCCACAAGGCGAGGTCCAGGCCGGGGGGCTGACCCGGCGTAGGAGTGGTGTTCGGGGTGCCTGCCAGTCGGGAGGAGCGGCAGCACGCGCAGTGCGGCCGGCGTGGAGGAGGAGCCCAGGGGTGCGGAGAATCCGAAGAGGAGGAAGTCGGGACGCGGGAGGAGACCTTCGGTGAGAGGCGTGGTCGAGCAGCGGCCTGGCTCCCCCGGGGACAGCGACCATCCGCGACTGAGGAGGACATCGCCGCGATCGGAGGAAGAGAGATCCAGCTCGGAGGAAGCGGAGGCGGATGGGTCAGCAGTGGTGGAAGCAGGAGCAGCGGCTGCGGGGGTTCCGCCTGGGCAGCCTGGTGAGTGCAACCATACATCTTTTTCTGCCTTTTGTCATAATCTGTGTCAGCTGCTGGATATTGATAGGAGGGACCTAGCGGGGAGACCGCCTGGGCCTATCCTGCACGCAGCGGCAGTCGGGTCCGCTGGGTCTGGGGCAGCCCCGGGGCAAGGGGTTTTGGTTTCGGGTTCACAGGGTGGGGTCGGTTCGCCGGTGGAAGCATGGGTGACGCCTGCGCGGTGGCGGTTGGCTCCTCGGGCGCGGGTCCCGCCGGGTGCGGGGGGACGCCCCCAGTACCCGCCCCTGGGGGGGCGGACACACTGGGGGGGAGACTGGCATATCCGACTCCGCGAGGGGCGAGGTGTATGTTTGCTTCGAAGGCCCCCTGGGGGCTCACTTGAAGCAGGAGATACGGGACAGAATATGGCACGGCGAGTACGTGGACATATTTTCCCTGCTCCCTTTGGAGCGTTTTAATCTGGACCGGGTACGGTCGGAGGAGTCCCGCCGGGAGGACGAGGAGCGCAGGCGCTCGCGTTTTATTCTGCGGACATTCGCCAATTGGCTGCAAGCGTTTGCCATCTTGGCCAGCGTCATCGGGGAGCGACAGCCGGAGTGCTGCTCGCCCCTGTTCTGCTACCTGGACGCCATTAGCGAGGCACACAGGGTGTACGGGGGCTTGGCGTGGTTGCGTTACGATGAACAGTTCCGGCAGCGGAAGGCTCTGCGGCCGTCAATGCTTTGGGATCACAAAGACATCGGTCTTTGGATGAAGTTGATTATTGGCCATGGAATGCCGGCTGCCGGGTGGACAAATTGTTGGCTTTGCGACAGGACATACGGGGGGGCGTTAGGTACGCGTTCCATTCAATTGCGAGTTTTGCAGTCATTGCTGGGCAAGCTCAATTTTGCCTGTAGGATACTTCCCATGGGGAGAATTTTCAGCCGCAGGCTGTCTGCGGCGACATTGGGCGTTTCCTCTCCTCGTCACTTTGTGACGTTGAATGGGGAGCTTAGGGCAGATTTACAGGTGTGGGACATGTTTTTGCAGAATTTTAACGGTCGGTCATTGTGGCAGGACGGCCCGTTCAGCAGTGCCGACTTGGAGCTGTATACGGACGCAGCGGGGTCCTGGGGATACGGCGCCTTTCTGGGAGGCAAGTGGAGTGCGGAGCCATGGCCGGAGTCGTGGCGAGAGGCCGGGTTTTGTAAGAACCTGGTACTCTTGGAATTGTTTCCGGTCCTGGTGGCACTGGATGTGTGGGGTCCCGTTTTTGGCAATAAGAAGGTGAGGCTTCATTGTGATAACCTGGGGGTAGTGCAAGTCATTAATCATTTGTCGGCCGCGTCGCCACCGGTAGTGCGATTACTTCGCCATCTGGTGCTGCGTTGCTTGCAGGGTGTTAGAAGACGTGCGGAGGGTTAATAGCATGTAGGTGTGGTTTCCTCTGGTTCTTAGAGGAGCAGCTCTATTTAAACTTCCTGCTTCCTGTAGCAGATGCTGTCGGATCTACAGCGTATAGTGTGTTTTCCTGAGTTACCTGTATCTGTTCCTCTGTTCCTGTGACCCGGATTGTCTGACTTTGTTGATCTCTGCCTGCACCGACCCCTGGACTGTCTACGACCACTCTCTTGCCTAGCCCTCCTGTACTTTGCTTGCCCGCCCGTTGACGACCCAGCCTGAACCCGACTATCCGCCTGCTTGCTCCTCTTGTACCGCACCGCCAGCCTGTTTCACGACCCAGTCTGTACGACCATTCTTCTAGTGCATGAGTGCACCAACGGACCTATACCATCACCAGTGACCCAGTCCGACCCTCGTGCCATCCTGCACTCCCGAGCCACCTGTCTACTCTACCAGGGGTTCCCGAGTCAGGGTCGTAAGGGAGGTTACCCACTGCATAAGTCAGACTCCTCCACCAGGTACGTAACACAGGGTAATGTGTTTTTATATGCAGTTCATCTACCGGGGATCACTAACGAAGTGGCGGATGCCTTGTCTCGCTTTCAGCTGGACAGGTTTCGGCAGTTGGCACCGGGAGCGGAGCAACAAGGGTCGCCGTGTCCAGAGGGGCTTTGGCAGATTGCATTGGAGTCGCCTCGGGCTTGATCCGGAGGTCGGTAAGTGAGGGCACCTGGTTGGCTTACGCGAGGGCTTGGAAGGAGTGGTCAGGAGACGGGAGTGGGCCCGGGCGGCAGTGAGGCCGAATCGGTAATGTTATACTTTATTGGCAAGAACTTTTCGCAGGGTGTGTCTGTTTCATCTTTGAACAGAAAACTGGCTGGGGTAGCGTTTTGGAGTAAGCTCTCGGGGGTCAGGGATTGTACGAAGGGTTTTCTGGTTCGACAGGCTCTGAGCGGTTATAGAAAGGGTCGGGGCAGGCCTGACGGCAGGCGGCCCGTGACTTTTGCGGTCCTTCAGCGCCTGGGGGACAGGGTCGAGGATGTTTGCTCATCTTAAAACCGTTATCCGTCTTTCAATTTACTGCCGTTTTCAGGCGCTGTATGGGGGCAGAGGGTTTTCCTCTGTCTGACTATTCGTCGCACTCCTTCCGCATCGGGGCTGCTACGGAGGCAGCCAGGTGGGGTTTGGATGACGCAGTAGTGAAGCGTATCGGCAGGTGGGAGTCGGACCGATTTAGGATCTATGTACGTCCTCAACTCATTATTGGGGATGAGGCTAGTTGATCTATGGGTAGTTCTGGGGGGGCGTCTGTTTTTGGGTGTTCAGTTGTTTGTTATCTTTTGTTGTTGTTCTTTTACAGATGGTGAACCGGCCTTGGTGTGGGTGCTCGGGCACTCTTATGTATTTTGGGGGGCCAAGCGGGCTGATGTGCGACCTAACGGTCGGCAGTTGGGTTTATCGCGGGACACAGCTCTAGTGCGGTGGATTGGGGTGCCGGGTTTGCTGTGGTGTAGGGTTCTGCCAGAATTTAAGAAGTTTTCCGCTTTAGACAGGGCTCCTGATGTATTGGTTTTACATGCGGGGGGGAACGATTTAGGTGTTCGATCGATGCGTCACTTGATAGGCGATATCAAGTTTGACTTTTTGCTTCTCCAAATGGACTTTCCTAGGACAGTGGTCGTTTGGTCGGACATAGTGGCCCGCACCTCTTGGCGCTTTGCCAGGTCGGTGGCAAAGATAAATAAAGCAAGGGTTAAGGTTAATAAGGAGGTTGGCCGTTTTATAGCACGCAACGGCGGCCTGGTGGTTAGGCACACCGACTTGGAGGTGGATACCTGGCGGTATCTGAGGGGAGATGGGGTGCACCTCAATGCCGTGGGCATTGATCTGTGGAGCCTGGGGCTCCAGGATGGGGTGCACCGAGCACTGCGTGCGTGGAGGGGCTCACTGGCGTAAGGCTTTACGCAGTGAGCGGTGGCGGTTGGGGTCTCAGTAGGCCGGTCAAGTTGGTCAGGTTGGGAAGGATCCATCGTAGGTATGGAGTCCTCAGTGGTGGTCAGTTACACAGGGTAACTGAAAAAAAGGAAGGTACCCGAGCCGGCGTAGTGCGGCTGGGAAATGGGCGGTGCAAAATACATACAAGATTGGTGATATGGGGCCTCCTGGGATTCCTACCGGCTTAAAACATGCTTTGGGATTATGTTGTGTTAATGGTTAATTGGTTTGTCAAAATAAAACGGCCTGACGGCCAATTTCCTCCATATGGTGTGCAGTGTCGTTATTTATATGTTTAAGGTTATACGCATAAGGTCTACCCGGGTCATGCTGAGAGAGGAGATAAATAGCCTGGTTTGGGATGGAGTCTCCCTCTTGGGACTATAGCCTTCAGTGTGAAGCAGGGATCCGGTCCCTTGGGAGCTGCGAGCAGGTGGTGAGGCCTGTGCGGCAAGGAGCGAATGAGCTGTGTGCCTGCCCTGGACCCATCTTTGTCTGCTTCCTGTCGGCAGAGTCACTCTCATCGTCATTGTTACAGAGCCAGTTTAACCCAGTGATGCCAGGCATCTACTGGTTGCAGATTCTTCAAGAGCCTGTTCTGGGACATCCTTTTCCCTTGAGCATTGGTTTTATCTAGATTGGTGAGTGGGCAGATGCTCACTCTGTGTACACCTCACAAAGACACTGAAGGCAGACACCTTTATCTCATTTCTTTACACTAAAGCCACATAAGGAGGCATTTTGCTTTGCTGTTCTTGTTGCTGGTCGCCATTGCACAGCAACACTTCTGGGCCCTGGTTGAGCTAGCTGAAGACACGGGACAACTACAGCACAAGGACTCCTCCTTTCTCCCTCCATTTAAAGGAATTTGTGCATTAAGCCTGCACACATTAAGAGGAACCCCGCACACATTATAGGGAACCCCACTTGGGGCTTAGTATTCTATTTCTTATGACCTGTTGTTATAATATTGCTACAATTTTTTTGAGTCCATGGCATCAGGACTCTAAGGGAGCTGTCTGACACCAAAGGTTACACTTTTCCCTTTCATACCAGGAGTCATAGGCTCTTGCAGGGCACAATGTTTATTACTGTTTATTTATGGTGATCTTCTGTTGCACTGCTTGCCTTTTTCATATCTTTCAGAAGTAAGAGGTTCACACTGATTGATATTTGCCAGGGATATTTTTGTGGTTACCTGCCTAAGGACCTTAACCAGTTCCCGACCAGTTTGCGTACATTTACTGCTGCAACTTGGCAGCATAGCGTGAATCGCCATCTATAAACACTGATCCGCACACACACAGCTAGGGGGCGAGTGCGCGCCGTCGTCGGCGCGCTCTCGTGCCGCCGCAAGCTCCCTAAGCGGGGCCGCGGGTTGGGCGGGCTCGATGTCCACTGGCGAACCGCGATCGTCTGTGAGAGAGCCAGAACGGGGAACTGCCAATGTAAACAGGGCGGTTTCCTGTTCTGTGAGGGGGGACCTGACGGATCTACTAACCCCTGCACTCAGGATAACTTAGATCTATCATGCCCCTGGCAGCCCAGCCCCCATACAGTTAGAACACCCCCAGGGAACACAGTTAACCCCTATATTGCCCCCTGCAGATTAACCCCTTCCCTGCTAGTGACATTTATACAGTAATCAGTGGCTATTTAAATTTCTGATCGCTGTATAAATGTCATAACGTCGCGCCCGGGCCTCCGAGGGTCATAGAGATGACTGGTGACCAGATGGTCATCAGTCATCTCTCTGACGACAATCCGGTGGCGACGGATCTCTTCTCCCTGCCGCCAATCGTACGGGCGGCACGTAGGGTTGCCACATCATCCCTTTAATCCAGGACACATATTATTTACACAGGTTCTGTGGCTGATTAAGGTGGTTATTAAAATCACTTGGTGCCTTATCTGCATTAAATTAGCCTCAGACCCTGTGTAATTCATATGTGTCCTGGATTAAAGGGATGATGTGGCAACCCTAGCGGCACGGGAGAAGCACCGAATGGCGGCGGGAGGGGGGACGCCCCCTCCCGCTGCCTATAAGAACGATCAAGCAGCTGAACTGCTGCTATGATCATTCTCATGGTGTACAGAATCGCCAGCCTAAAAAAAGGATATCTGAACGGTGCCTGTAGCTGCTGGCACTGTTCAGATATCACCCCTCAAAGTCCAGGACGTCCATGGACGTTCCTACCGGCGGGAAGGGGTTAAATTAACCACAGAACCTGTGTAATTCATATGTGTCCTGGATTAAAGGGATGATGTGGCAACCCTACTTGCAAGATCAGGGCAACCTTTGGGGGACAGTCATCTTCTAGCAACCCCCCATGGGAGTAGTGACACCTATATTAGTCTGCAAAGGACACAAGACAGTTCTGAATTTCAAGGTTTTTTTCTCTATTTGTGAAATATACAGTACTGTGCAAAGTTTTAGGCAGGTGTGAAGAAATGCCGTAAAGTAAGAATGCTTTCAAAAATATATATTTTAATTGTTTTTTTTTTTATCAATTTACAAATGTAAAGTAAGCAAACAGAAGAAAAATCGAAATCAAATAAAAATTTGTTGTGACTACCTTTTGACTTCAAACCAGCATCAATTCTTACGCTTGTACACATTGTACACTTGCACAAAGCCAGGGATTATGTAAGATTAGGTGTATGATTAAATGAGAAGTGTGGCCAAAGCTATTTTGGCTATACTTCTCCTGTAGGTCACAGGAGTGCAGTTCCTTCTACGCTCCTGTGATCCATTTTCAATGAACAGCCAGCTGTCCCTTCCTCCTGCACAGAGCTCCAAGGAGTGCTGGAGGGCCAGAGCAGAGAGCCAGTGACAGACAGTCACTGACTCTCTGCTCACTGAGGCCCATGCACACCTGAGTGATTATCTGCTTAAAGCTTGAAACTCAAAAATGCTGGAGGAGAAAAAATCAATGATTCTCTATGGAGATGGTTCACATCTCCACTCCAAGTCGCCTGAAACCAAACGCCTGAAGCTCAAACAAGTTCTGGAGCTTTTTTTTGTTGCTCGAATCGGGCAGATTTGGGCGTTTTTGGCATGTGTGTATTCCCATAGAAATGTATGGAAACGCTCCATCCGCGCATTTCTATGTGCGTTTATGCGTAATTTCCTGCTCAAATGAAAAACCGTAAAAAATTAAATAGTAATAATATATTAATAAATAAATGTAAAATAAATACACAAATAACTAAAAATCATCGTAAATAAATAATATGTAATAATACATTAAAAAATAATAATTAACCTCTAACCTTAAAAAATATCACATACATTATTATTATTAATATAATAATAATAATAAAATAACAATAAACACCCAAATGCAAACAAAAAATATATTAATAATAAAAATAATTTATTTTGTGTTAGGGTTAGGGTGTTTAGTTATTTATTATTATTTTATTTTTTTAAGGGATAAGGGTTAAAGTTATTATTATTCATATAATAATAAATAAAATAAAATGAGAAAATAAATAAAATAATAATAAATAACCCTAACTCCAACTCGTAATCCTAAACACTAAGCTAAACTGAACTTGAACGCCTTACCCTAACAAATACCCTAAAAAATAAACATTATAATAAATGACTTAAACATATAAAAGATGCATCACACAAAAATTGTGAAAAGTGAACACATAAAAAATATATATGACAATATATATGCCTCTGGTCGCTGCACCTAAAAATAGCCTGAGCTATAAGGAAATATTAGGGCGCTGGCCAGCACATGTAAGAAGATAATATTTATCTATATGATCCCCATATTAGTGAAAAAAATTGTTGGAATGTTTTTGAAACATGCCATCGGTACTATTGCTGGAAGGCGGGTGAGAGGCAGGAGGCCTCCTGATCAGGGTCCCAAGCCGCATTCCTATTCGATAAGCTGTTTTATCTTGTAACAAATGTGAGCATGTTTATTGTGGGTTTGTGTGTGAACTGATTTTAATTAAAGCGGTATTATACTATCATACCTTTTGTGGCTTTGTGATTGGAGCCAATTTTTCAAGGAACATGTACTGGCACTTGAAGGGGACGTATTTTGAAGATCTGGCTGTAATTGCCTATTATCCCATCTTGCTGTATGGTCCCTCTGGGGCTTGATGCTTCTGGTGAGTGTATATTGATTGATTAATTGTCGGTGATTCACTTTTGTCGGAGAACTCTTCAGTAGAGTTGAGCGGACACCTGGATGTTCAGGTTCGGAGGGTTCGGCCGAACTTCACGAAAAAGTTCGAGTTTGGCCCCGAACCCCATTGAAGTCAATGGTGACCCAAACTTTTGGGCACTAAAATGGCTCTAAAAAAGTCCTGGAATGGGCTAGAGGGCTGCAAAAGGAATCAAATTGGGGCTAAGAGTAGGACAAGTGCCCTGCAAACAAATGTGGATAGGGAAATAACTTAAAATCACAAAAAAAATGGAGGAGGAGGTGGATGAGGAGTAGGAGGTTGAGGAGGCGGTGACCGTGGCGGTGTAGGTGGTGAAAGTGGTGGTGGAGGAGGAGGAGGTAGCCAACACTGTTTTTTGTTTGTTTTTTTTTCTAATTGGGGTCGCCCCCCCCCCAAAAAAAGCAGGCGGCTGCGCTTGTCTGTGATAACGCCCCCTGCCGTGCTAAACATACGTTCAGACAATACACTGGCTGCAGGGCAGGCCAGCACCTCCAAGGCATAAAGGGAAAGCTCAGGCCATGTGGCCAATTTGGAGACCCAGAAGTTGAATGGGGCAGACCCGGGTTAATCTTTTTTTTTGTTTGTTTTTTGTCACAACCGATGGAGGAGGAGGAGGTGGTGGTGAAAGTGGTGGATGTGGCGGTGCCAGTGGCGGAGGAGTTGGAGGATGAGGAGTAGGTGGAGGAGGAGGTAAAAAAAACACTAAAATTCAATAAAGGGATAGGTGTAAACAAACGTCCCGTGAACAGGATGAGAATCGGGGTTAAACTAAGGAAAACGTCGGGAGATCGGGTAAGGTCCTGAAAAAATCTCGGTAAAATCACGGGTTTTCAAACCCAGTGGTAACTGAAGTTACCCCAAGC
>BLSH010066417.1:986830-1003086 GCA_018402905.1 Glandirana rugosa
CCCCCCCCCCCCCCCCCCCCCCCCCCCCCCCCCCCCCCCCCCCCCCCCCCCCCCCCCCCCCCCCCCCCCCCCCCCCCCCCCCCCCCCCGGAGCTGGTCGGGACATAACAGATCTAACTGATCCCAGTGACAGGGATCTGTAGATCTGCTATGTCCCCTTCACAGAACGGAGAACCGCCATGTTTGCATCGGCGGTTCCCCGTTCTGCAGCTGCTACAGGTGATCGGCGGGTCTCGGGCGGACATCGAGTCCACCTGACCCGCGGGCACACCGGGGCGCGCCTCCGAAGGCTGCGAGTGCGCGGAGCGTGCCCAAGGTAGGACATCCATGGACGTCCTCTGGCCATTTCAGAGCCGCGCTGTAGCCATCTTTTGGCTATAGCGCGGATCTAAACTGGTTAACACAGTGTCAGCCACTTGCTGCTTGAGCATGCACATATATTATTTGATTCAAATGTTGGTTTTGAGGTAGAGGAAGGAACTAACATGAGCCAACAGAGCGGGAAAAACACTGATAAACAACAAATTGGCAGTCATGTTCCCCGCAACGTATTGCCAAGTTGGCTCCTGTGATGGTGAGGTTGGAGGAGATGCTGATGATGAAGTCACTGATGTGACTTGGGTACCAAATAAGGCAGAGGAGGGAAGTGAGGGGGAGAAACCAACCCAACAAGGCAGGATGTCCTCCAGACAGCCATCATGGAAGAGTAGAGAGCAGCCACCCTATGCCATCTGATTGTAGAGCTGTTTTCTCCTGCCCCAATTCCCAGAGCTCAGCTGTGTGGGACTTTTTCAGCACATGTGCAGCCGATCACACTGTTGCAATTTGCAATCTCTGCCACAAGCAGATCAAGTGTGGCATAAACACCAGCCATTTGGGTACCACATGCTTGACAAGGTATTTAACCTCCCACCACTCAGCCTGTTGGCAAGAGCACCTGAAAGCCACACACAAGGGACCAAATTCTCCTCCTCACCTCTCATGTTTAATCCACTATATCTCATGACTTCTCAGCAGCCTCCACTTAAAGGGATGATGGTATAGCAAAGAGTGTCACAGGTCCTTGCAACACGTCTGCCAGCAGCACACCACCAGCTGTAGAGTATAGCAGGCAAATTTCTCTTCCCCAGCTGCTACAACGCATAAAAAAATACTCCCTGCCACCCACATATCAAGCATCTAAACTCCAGCTTGTCCAAATTTCTGGATTTACAACTCCTGCCTTTCTGCTGAGGTACAGCAGAATGTGCTGTACCTCAGCAGGTTCCCAGTCGTTATTTCTTTTCATGTAAGGCTATTCCAGCCCTGTACCATCACATGGAAGGCAACGCTTTAGCATTGTTGGGCAAGGCAGTCATCCGCAAGGACCACCTTACTGCTGACTCGTGGCCCACCGAGCATGGTCAGGGATGATATATTTCATTCACAGCACACTGAGTAACTCTGCTTGCAACTAGTAAGGATGCAGGACAGGGCTTAGTGCTGGATGTCAGGGCTTGGACTTGAACCTGGCCCTTGTGTCTGGCAATGACTCTTCTTGCTGAGCTACCTGAGATGTTGGACAGCACCCTCTCTGATCCATTGGACAACCCTACCTTGTGCTTTGACTTCTGTTGAACCTTGAACCCTTTGCTCCTCCTATGAACTTCCTGATTTAAGCCAGGTCTCTGCACTTCCTCTTTGCAAGGTCATTGTGCTTTCTCAGCCTTGCTCTTGTCTTCTCTGCTGTCGTCCGTATTTTGCTACCACTCATTATCGACCCTTGACTTGTTCCTTCACTATTCTACTGCCTGATCCCAACATGCAACTATTCATTACCGACCTTTTGACTTGTTTACTGACCACGCCTCCATTTCATTTGTACCTGCTTATCTGCTACCGGCTTCCTCACCACCTGGTGGGGCGATCTTGAGGACCGTGACCTGGTACTAGCACGCAGCAAAATCCATGTCCACCATCAGGAGCTCTGGTGAACACCAGTTAATACTTAGACTCGGCACCTCAGGTGAGCTTGTGTTATCTGCCAGGGTGATTGCCTGTGTACCTATCCTGCTAGTCGGAGGTAGTCCTGTAACTGCTATAGCAACTGGTCTTTAAGCCTGACGCCTGATCGTGACAGATGGAACTTGTTTTGCCATCACATCTCCATAGAGCTGGTGGTGATGATGCGAGATCTGTCAGCTCCACCCTCTCTTCCTCCTTCTCCATGCCCTCCTCTGCTGGATTGTTCTATGAAGCACCAGTACCCGTTAAGCATTCAAGGGGCAATTCAATGAGTCGGGCTAAAAGATGCCATGCAGTGCTTCAGCTGGTCTGTCTAGGGGTCAAGAGCCCCACCGGAGCAGAGATTCTTTCAGCTCTGCAGGGGTAGGCCCAGAGGGGGTTCACACCATGGAAGCTTGAGCCAAGAATGGTGGTGTGCGATGATATCTTAAGGACATCTTAAAGAGGAGTTTATGTAACGCCTTTCCAGACTCTGGTAGGTTACACTCTCATGGAAAAGCTAGTTTTGAGGCTTTATGTTGGTCAAAGGTGGAGAGGTGGAGAAGGGGGGCGCCTCAGTGATGCATTTCAAATTTTTTTTAGTTCTCAGCACCCAGGGCTGTCAGCTTTAACATCCCATTGGCAGTGTCTGTATCAAATGGTGGAAGATTATCTAGGGCCGAAAACAGTCATGTTGAGCTTTCCAGTAGAAGATCAACTGGGTTTCTGGGACATGAGAATAGACCACAGCCCAAAACTTTCCAAATGGGCATTCAGTGCTGCCAGAGGTTTTGTGACAGATAAAAGAGTGCATCTGTGCACAGACTTGACCGCCTGACATTTGTCAAAGTCCAGGATTAGCAGCAGCTGCATCAAATTTAAATTTTTTAAAGCAAGGCCAATTCTTCCTTTCATCAAGACTATCTCTAGAAGGTTACAGGGTGAAGGCACCAACAACACCCAAAGACCATTTTTTGCACAACTGTGTGACAGGGGTATCAAATTTACATTTTTTACAGTAAGGCCAATTCTTGCTTTGATCAAAACTACTTCTAGAAGATTGCATGGTAAGGGCACCAACAACGCCCAAAGACCAATTTTTCTGCAACTGTTTGACAGGAGTTCAAATTTAATTTATTTACAGCAAGGCCAATTCTTGCTTTCACCAAGACTACTTCTATAAGGTTATGGGGTGGGGGCACCAACAACACCAAGAGACCACTTTTTGCACAACTGTTTGAGAGGGGCGTCAAATTAAACATTTTTACAGCAAAGCCAATTCTTGCTTTCATCGAGACTATTTCTAGAAGGTTATGGGGTGAAGCCACCATCAACACTCAAAGACCAATTTTTGCACAACTGTGTGACAGGGGCCTCAAATTAAATTTTTTTACAGCAAGGCCAATTCTTGCTTTCATCAAGGCTACCTCTAGAAGGTTACAGGGTGAAGGCACCAACAATACCCAAAAGACCAACTTTTCTGCAACTTCTTGACAGGGGCATCAAATTGAATTTTTTTTTTACAGCAAGGCCAATTCTTGCTTTCATCAAGGCTACCTCTAGAAGGTTACAGGGTGAAGGCACCAACAATACCCAAAAGACCAACTTTTCTGCAGCTTCTTGACAGGGGCATCAAATTGAATTTTTTTTTTACAGCAAGGCCAATTCTTGCTCTCATCAAGACTACCTCTAGAAGTTTACAGGGTGAAAGCACGAGCAGCAGCCAAAGACCAATTTTTGCACAACTGCGTGAGAGGGGCATCATATTTAAATTGTTTACAGCAAGGCCAATTCTTGCTTTCATCAAGACTACCTCTAGAAGTTTACAAGGTGAGGGCACCAACAACACCCAAAGACCAATTTTTCCGCAAAGGTTTGACAAAGCAAATTATTGCTTTCATTAGGGCTACCTCTAGAAAGTTAGGGTGTGAGGCACCAACAGCACCCAAAGACCAATTTTTGCACAACTGTGTGACAGGGGCATCAAATTAAATTTTTTTACAGCAAGGCCAATTCTTGCTTTCATCAAGGCTACCTCTAGAAGGTTACAGGGTGAAGGCACCAACAACACCCAAAAGACCAACTTTTCTGCAACTTCTTGACAGGGGCATCAAATTTAATTTTTTTTTACAGCAAGGCCAATTCTTGCTCTCATCAAGACTACCTCTAGAAGTTTACAGGGTGAAAGCACCAGCAGCACCCAAAGACCAATTTTTGCACAACTGTGTGAGAGGGGCCTCATATTTAAATTTTTTACAGCAAGGCCAATTCTTGCTTTCATCAAGACTACCTCTAGAAGTTTACAAGGTGAGGGCACCAACAACACCCAAAGACAAATTTTTCCGCAAAGGTTTGACAAAGCAAATTATTGCTTTCATTAAGATTACCACTAGAAGGTTACGGGGTGAAGGCTCCAAAAACACCCAAAGACCAAGTTTTCTGCACCTGTTATTTCTATCCAAAGTCTGCAGAAGAGACACCAGACTTTATCTAAAAAAAATGGTAATCCTGGCCTGAGTGTACTATAATTTGGTTTCTTCACATAAGGCTTGCTCCCTGTGGTGCAAAACTTTGTCATTTCCATCCAAAGTCTAACAAAGAGACACCAGAATATATCCTAAAAATCTCTAATCTTGTTCTGAGTGCACTAAATTGTGGCCCCAAGCCGTTGTTTATTAAATAAAGAAAGCTTGCAGGGAACATCAATTTAAATGTAATTTTGTTTTTTATAAATTTCAGTTTTGCTGCAGCAGGTTCTATACATGGTACAGCTGCACCACTTTACAGGCAGACTAAGAGGACCCCCAGGCACTATATTTAAAGGACTTTTTCATTTTTATTGTCTCACTTTAAAGCGGACCTTCAGTAATTTTTTCATCTTTCCATCTAATAAATCTTTTGCCCTTGTTGTTTTAACTTTGGATAGTAAAACATTTTTTCTGCTGGTAAACACCTTATAAAGCCCACTTCCTGTTTCTTGTCTGGTAAAATGTCTCAGCATTTGACATCATGTACTGCTCTCTGCCAGGAAGGGGGGGGGTGAGTCATAAGAGGGCCAATGAAAACTGCAGAGCTGGAAGCGTGCCTCTGTATGTCTGTGTAAATCCAGGAAGTAAACAGGCAGCAGCTTCAGCTGCGCCCAGTTAAAATGGATGTAGCCAGACTCAGTGGAGGCAGATTTCTTCAGCATGTTTGGCAAGTACAGAATCACAGTATATATAAAATAATATGCAAAGTGGTTGGAGGGAAGCTTCAGAATGTTTTTATTACAAATTATGTGAGCAGACTTCAGTTCCTCTTTAAGCATCAATAAAATCACTGCTCCTTTTAAAACTATCTTTTTAAAAGTTTTTTTTTGCATTGGAACATATCCCCCAGAGCAGTACCCAGGCCCCAAAAACATTTTTATGGCCAATAACTTGCATGTAAGCCTTCAAAATTGGAACTTTTGATTTTTCCTGTTTGGGTTCCATAGACTTTAATGGGGTTTGTCGTTCGTGTCCGAACTTTTGCGGTGTTCGAGAGTTCTGGCACGAACCCAACAGGGGGTCATTCGGCGCTTTGCTAGTTGGGATTAATGGTGTCCTCAATGTTGAGAAATACATGCAGATACTTATCCATCATTCCATACCATCGGGGAGGTGTGTGAGTGCCCCCAAATGTATTCTGCAGCAGGACAATAGCCCTAAACATACAGCAAATTGCATTAAAGTGGAGTTCCACCCGGGTGAAAAATATTAAAAGTCAGCAGCTACAAATACTGTAGCTGCTGACTTTTAATATGAGGACACTTACCTGTCCAGGTAGCCCGTAATGTCAGCAGTCGAAGCCAACATTCTTACTAAGGGAAACAGACAGTGAAGCCTTGTAAGTAAGAACAAAGAATCCTGGAAGTGATGGTTTGCAAGTGTACCTAGAAGAATTGATGATGTTTTGAAAAGGGTGGTCACACCAAATATTAATTTGATTTGGACTTCTCTTCTGTTCATTTACTTTCAGTTTTGTTAAATGATAAAAAAAAAACTAATAAGACTTCTATTTCTGAAAACATTCTTAATTTACAGCATTTTTCTAAACCTGCCTAAAACTTTTGCACAGTAGAGTATATGACAATATTGTATATTTACCAGACAAAAAGGGAGCAGTTTGTTAGGTTTACATACACTTTAAGAGAATGTATATAAACGATTACTATTTCCTTTTCCTATTTACAAATAGCAGAGAGAAGGAGGTGTGGAAAGGTGAATTGTGTCTTATTTGCCCACATTTATCACAGTCTGTTTGAGTCTTTAGTTAGTAGTTTACATAGCTTATCATAGATGTAAACTTGGGGATTTTGCAGTATTGTACTTGTGTTCAAAATAGCACTGATAAAGTTATCTTAATGTTTACATAAATGATCACGCAGGCTGCAAGACACGAATGAGACATTTTTTAATGGCTAATTATAGCATATGCTAGAGTAAATGTAGAATGTATATTGTTACTGTAATGTTGATCTGACTGACAGCAGAAATGTATAAATTCACAGATTCATATAACGTCTACTGATATAGTGCTATAAGACATATCACTAAGCTACAGGGGTGCTATGATGGGGACACCCGATGTAAGGGGGGCAGTGTGATGGGAACTCCGGATGTAAGGGGACACTGTTATGTGGACACCTAATTCAAGTTGGCACTGTTACGGGGATATCTGATGTAAGGGGCACTATAATGAGAACACCTACTGTATGAGCACTGTGATTTTAGGGGGATAGTGTGATGAGGACACTTGATATTATGGGGCACTGTGGTGGGGACTACATTATGTTTCTGTGTATTAGGCTAAACTGTTTTTCTGGAATTCTATTTCTTTTGTGGTGCCACCTAAGCTTTTATTTTGACCCAAAAATCATAAATTATCAACCTGCACTACAACCATCAACATCTCATCACTGATCACTTCATGTGACTTAACTGGCCTTGTGGATCCAGTCTCTTGCAACAGCATTTACAGTATGTATCTCTTTGTGCTCTTTGTCTTCAAAGTGCTCTTAGATAATGACCAAGGATCCTTGCACCTTGACCATGTGGCTCTCCATGTTGTTCCCCTGGTATCCTCATTTATGAACGCCCCCTAGTAAATCACGCTAACAATATTCAGGTCTACTAAAAGAAAAGAAAATGAAAGTCTGTATGGTAATATGTGTTTAAGAATAAAAAAAACCTCAAGCAATCTTATAGGAAACACCAACCATATAATTTTATTACATAGCAGTTAAGGTTGAAAAAAGACAACAGTCCATCCAGTTCAACCCGTGTAGGTGTATGCCTATCAGTACCCATATCCTTGTATGTTATATTCATTGAGATAAACATCCAATAGTTTTTTAAATATGCCCATACTACCTGCAGTCACTACTAGTTGTGGAAGAGCGTTCCACATCTTTATTTCCCTGACAGCAAAGAACCCCCTGTGCATTTGCAGATTAAACCGCTTTTCTTCCAGTCTCAATGTATGTCCCCTTGTCCTCCTACATTTCATGAGACTAACCAGTTTATTTTTTATGCTAGGATCCCCATTGAGATATTTATAGATCGCAATCATGTCTCCTCTCAAGCGTCACTTCTCCAAAGAGAATACATTTAGCGCCTGCAGTCATTCCTCATAAGTAAGGTCTTCCATTCCCCTTATCAGTTTAGTTGCCCTCCTTTAGACTCTCTCCAGCTCCAGTACATTCTTTCTGAGGACCGGTGACCAGAACTGGACAGAATACTCCAGATGCGGCCTAACCAGGGTTTTATAAAGTGGCAGTATTATAGCTTTATCCCTGGAGCATATCCCTTTTTTTATGCATGCTAATATTCTACTTGCTCTGGTTGCTGCAGCTTGACATTGCATGCTATTGCTCAGTCTGTCATCTACTAGGACCCCCAGATCCTTCTCCATTCTTGAGTCCCCCAGAGGCTGTCCCCTTAGAGAGTACTGAGCTTTTTTGTTTTTGGCCCCCAAGTGCATTACTATACATTTCTCTACATTGAACCTCATCTGCCATTTGTCTGCCCATGCCGTTAATTTGTTCACGTCATTCTGCAGAATGTTAATATCCTGATGCAATGTTATTAACCTGCTTATTTTTGGATCATCAGCAAAAACTGAGACAGAGCTATTAATCCCTTCCCCTAGGTCATTAATGAATAGATTGAACAGAATTGGTCCCAAGACAGATCCTTGGGGTACCCCACTCATTACCCTAGACCAGTCTGAGTACACTTTGTTAATTGCCACCCTTTGGACAGGTCCCTGTAACCAGTTCTTTACCCAAGAACAAACCTTATGGTCTATACCTGCAGATCTCAGCTTGTAAATCAAGCGTTTATGGGGAACTGTGTCAAAAGCTTTTGCAAAATCCAGGTACACTACATCCGCTGACCCCCCCATCTATATGGCTGCTCACTTCATCATAGAATGTTGGCAGGTTTGTCTGGCAGGAAAGACCCCTCATTATCCCGTGCTGATTACTGCTAATTATGTTACCCTCCTCAGTTAATTCTTGGATTATTATTATTATACAGGATTTATATAGCGCCAACAGTTTGCGCAGCGCTTTACAATAAAGAAGGGGCACAGTACAATTACAATACAGTTCAATACAGAAGGAATAGGAGGGCCCTGCTCGTAGAGCTTACAATCTAAAGGGAGGGGGAGAAAATATATAGTGGATATAGTCTCTGATTATCCCCTCCAGTAATTTACCCACTATTGATGTTAGGCTGATTGGCCTGTAATTCTCAGGAATATACCTCTGCCCTTTTTTAAATATTGGCACCACATTGGCTTTCCTCCAATCGGCTGATACCACTCCTGTCATTATACTATCCACAAATATTAAGAACAATGGCCTGGCTATAACCTGACTGAGTTCACTGAGGACTCTCGGGTGTAAGCCATCTGGTCCTGGTGATTTACTTGTATCTAGTTTTTCTAGTATTTCTTTGACTCCAGCCTCTGTTAGCCACAAGGGTATGGCCTGTGCTGTGGCACTAACCGTATGGTTGCGGTCGGTAAACACCTCCTTTTCCTGTGTAAAAACTGAGGAGAAGAAGGTATTTAACCACTTCAGATACACGCTATTGCCGAAGTACGGCTCCAGCGCGGATCTGAAATGCCCGGACGACGTCCATGGACGTCGTCCACTGTGCGCGCTCCTGGCGCGCCCCCTGGAGGCAGCGGCGGCGCGCGGCGGTGCCCGTGGGTCGGGCGGACTCGATGTCCGCCCGAGACCCGGCGATCTCTTTTGGGAGCCTCAGAACGGGGAACCGCCGTTGTAAACACGGCGGTTCTCCGTTCTGTGACAGGAGACATAGCAGATCTACTGATCCCTGTCACTGGGATCAGTTAGATCTGTTATGTCCCGGCCAGCCCTGCCCCCCCACAATTAGAACACACCCAGGGAACATTTGTTAACCCCTTCACTGCCCCCTGCTGGTTAACCCCTTCACTGCCAATGACATTTATACAGTAATCAGTGGATATTTAAATTTCTGATCGCTGTATAAATGTCATTGGTCCCAAAAATGTGTAAAAAATGTCCGACATTTCTGCAGCAATATCGCAGTCCCGCTAAAAATCGCAGATCACCGCCATTACTAGTAAAAAAAAAAAAAAATAATAAAAACGCCATAAATCAATTCCCAGTTTGTAGATGCGATAACTTTTGCGCAAACCAATCAATATACGCCGATTGCTATTTTTTTTTTTACCAAAAATATGTAGAAGAATATATGTCGGCCAAAACTGATGAATATTTTTTTTAATGGATTTGTACTTTAGCAAAAAGTAAAAAATATTGTTCTTTTTTGCAAAATTGTCGCTCATTTTTTGTTTATAGCGGCGATCAGAAATGACGCAGAGGTGATCAAATACCACCAAAAGAAAGCTCTATTTGTGGGAAAAAAAGGACGCAAATTTTATTTGGGTACAACGTCGCACGACCGCGCAATTGTCATTCAAAATGCGACAGCGCTGAAAGCCAAAATTTGGTCTGGGCAGGAGGGGGGTTTAAGTGCCCAGTAAGGAAGGGGTTAATATAGTTTCCTTTTCTGTGTCATCTGTGACCATCCTCCCATTATCATCCTTTAAGTGTGCAATTTGCACTGATTTTGCCTTTTTATTATTAATATATTTAAAGAATTTCTTTGGGTTTATTTTACTTTCCTCTGCTATGTGTTTCTCATAGTCCTGTTTAGCCTTCCTGATTGCATTTTTGCACCTCTTGTTACATTCCTTGTATTTTTTGAATTCAGAAGGTGACCCTCCCCCTATATATTTTTTAAAGGGCAAGTTTATATGAAGTACTGTATATCTTATTTGCTTGTACTGGTCATTGTAAATGTTTATTGATGTTAATGAAGGGTTTTTCCCCATGTACTTCCTGCCATCACACTTAGTAATGACGTAGCAACTACGTACTGTAAATATATTGTAAAGGTGTTTTAAAAAAGTGGAGAGTGTAAAGGTGACATTCCTAAGGTATTGTGACAATGAAGTTGAAAATGTTCACATCACGTAGTAAACTTCCTTATAAGATTTTTTTTATGTTAAGACACTACAAAATCATTTTTCAAGTAGCTGGTACTTTTGACTAGCATATCTTCCTAGTTAAAGTGTTAGTAAAATCACTGCAATTAAAGAATATTATCTTTTTTCAATGTTCCCCTTCAATGTATGATGTGTCCAACAGAGCAGTGCTGGGCAAAGGACGTGGTGGTAAAGCTGACGTTGGGACTACAGGCTACCCGTGCATCAGCACAGTTCTGATCAGTAGGCCGAGGGGATCAAACGGATCACATCATCACAAATCTGCTTTCTTGCTTGTCATGGCAGGAATGGTACCGGAAAGGAGGGGAACTGGCAGGATCAGTAGATATTTGCTAGTTAAAAAAAGACTATGTGTAGTGGTTAAACAAGGGACATTTACAATTTACTTTATTACAAAAAGAAGACCTTAGTTGCATACACTTTAAGTTTTACATTGCAAAGTTCTAGTAGATTCCCTGTTATGATATAGAGCAAAAACACCTACATACATTAGGTGATCATGGGCTGACCTAGTTAAATCAACAAGATGCAATGATAACTGTGATGTCTTTGGGGACCTTAAATGAAGCCCTGGCTTTGAAAAACGGGTGGTACTGGGTTAGATATTTCATCTGATACACTACTACTCCCTCAAGATAACATTAGTACAGTAAATGAGGTGTCTGTCTCTGTAATATGCATTTATATTGTTATTTAGAAAAAAAATGACCAGAAGTCATTGCTGTCTACATGTCCATGCTAAATTTAATATTGTCATGTTAATCGATGCATGCTGACCAGAACACTGTGACTAATTTGCATATATACAGTATAAGGCCCCTTTCACACATACGGACCGTTTTCCGTTTTTCATCCATCCGTTGACGGATGAAAAACGGACATCAATGCAACTCTATGGAAAAACGGATGACAACGGATGATCATTCATTTGCATCCATTTTCATCCACTTCCGTCAGCATCCATTTTTTTGAACGGATGAAAGTCTTATTTTTCATCCGTCAAAAAAACGGACCGGGCGAAAAACGGATGTAAACGGACGAACGGTCAGTTTTTCATCCGTTTTTGCATTGGTAGTGGATGTAAAAAAAACTGATGAAAAACTGATGACCACAGATGAAAAAACGGATGAAAAAAAGGGATGAAAAACGGATGAAAAAACGGATGAATACTTGATCCGTTTTGATGTGACGTAACTGATGAACTGATGAATGGTCTGTATGTGTGAAAGGACCCTTTTATTTAGTCCACTGTTTTTATTTAAAAAAAAAAACATTATTGTACACTGAGAAATGTGTAAACATATATTTTAAAAATATTTTTAAAACTTTTTTTTTATTTTTACTTAATGTATTAATTTTTGAATGGACTTGCATCTTAAAATTACATTATTACAGAGATTGCAAAGAGGATCCCACTGCAACCTAAAGAAGGTAATGTTCATCTGCAGGTTGAAGGCTTTAGTTAATAAAGCTACCAGCCTGATTGTGATAACTTTGTCATAGCTGCATATTGATCACCTGATTAGGAACCAATCTGATTGATTACTGATTGTTATTGGGGAGATGAACTGTCATTGGGGACTGGAGCTCCTCTTAAGGGGAAAATATTTATTACGTATCCCAAGCACAATGCATCAAAGAAAGGCATAGGCATAGGCATAGATGACATTAATATATGGTGTGCGGGCAGGAAAAGATCAATATAATGTTGCATTAAAGAAATTAAAAAGTACAACTTTTTCCAGCTCTATCAATTTATTTAGATATTTAAACATCACACTTAGTCACTATTGTATAAAACTGAGATTCTAAATGGCGGTTATGACAATCAAATGATATGGTGTGGATCTCTGAATTATTAAATACATTTAAACTAAATTCTGTGCCTGGTTTAGGTCCCTTGTCCCTAAATCCCCACACTACACAACATCTTACCCAGTTTGAAAGCATTTGCCTGGTCAATTCATGCACACCAAAGTTGGCCTCTATTCTATACACCCGGCCTAATGCTCCCTCCTCCTCCACTATCCACTCCAATGTTCATAAATAGTTCTAGGGTTTCCTCACCTCCAAAACTGCTGAGGACTGATAGTAGATATGGCTGAACATCTTCAAAAGTTCTTTGAATATCGCTTCCCATCTAGGGTGGCTCGTTTACACCCCACTACCAAGTGCTATAGGGGATGCAATGAGGTAGGCAATGGTAAACACATCCCAACTTGGGTGTTTATATTAGACCAGTGGTTGAAGGTGGTCCCACATGCTCTTTAGATATTAGTCTCTCTTGCTGCCTGTATCATGTCAGAGAGCATCTTCAATGCAGAGAATGTTTGATTGAGAATTTTAATGATCTGGGGTAAGGGTATGTGTCTTTTGGGTGCAGATTGTTAATTTTATTTATGGAGTTGGTTTTCAAAGGATGCAAGCAGGTGTTGTAAAAATTAAGGTAGTTCTTGACCAGACTGTCAGCAACAACGGCCTGATGTGGTGTAATTAACACAAATATAAAGTGTATAATTTTATTAATAATAAATATATACCAATATATATATATATATATATATATATATATATATATAAAATATAAAGTAAAATAAATTACAAATTATAAATACAAATTACAAGGGAGTATTTCAGAGACAATGGTCAGAAATATTGTGCAGGCAGGCTTATAATTAAGAAAAGATAACAAGAGTGCATTATTTAAAAAAAAAAAATCCACAAATATTTGGTGGTTTCAATGCAAACTATGTAAACAGCTTTAGTAGGCCCCAGTCAAGATAGCCACCCAATTCTTGTGGGACCTTAGCATCCAATAGGATATGCTGGCCCCCCCAAGATGGCCACTTGGAGTCCATAATAGGGGAGCCAATGCATTTCTACCAGTCCGAAGAAGTGTACCTCACTTTGACTAGATCATTTTTTTCAATAAGACTCACACCAGCCAGTACCATAAATATTATGATGTATTTATTTCACTGTAAAAAGTCCCAAAAATATTTTAGCATGTACGTTTATAGTTTTTAAGAACTTTGGCTAGGCTGCTTCTCAACAGTCATTTTTAAATTAAGAAATCAACAAAGGAGTGTATTTACTTCGTTGAAAATATCCCCCAAAATATTGGAGATATTTTGTCCACATTCATTACACACTTTAAATCAAAAAATTAACATACGAGTATATTTATTTTACTGAAAAAGCCACCAAGATAAACTTGTTAGGTTCAGATGGTGTCAAGCATGTGTGGTGGCAACCAGGTGAGGATTACAAAGACAAGTGTGTCTTGCCTACAGTCAAGCATGGTGGTGGGAGTGTCATGGTCTGGGGCTGCATGAGTGCTGCCGGCACTGGGGAGCTCAGCATTACAGATCAGGGTATATAGCTCATCATTACAGATCAGGGTATATAGCTCAGCCTCACAGATCAGGGTATATAGCTCAGCCTCACAGATCAGGGTATATATCAGTGGTGGCTGGTGCTAAACAACCCCCCCCCCTCCAGGTCTGCACTCACCGATCCCCGATCCCTGGCCGCACTCATCGCTCCACAGCTGACACAAAGCTGGCCTGATCCACTTCATGCAGTATATACCCTGAGCTATATACCCTGATCTGTAAAGCTGAGCTATATACCCTGACCAGGCAGTTCATTGAGGGAGCCATGAATGCCAACATGTACTGTGACATACTGAAGCAGAGCATGATCCCCTCCCTTTGGAGACTGGGCCGCAGGGCAGTATTCCAACATCATAGCGACCCCAAACACACCTCCAAGACAACCACTACCTTGCTAAAGAAGCTGAGGGTAAAGGTGATGAACTGGCCAAGCATGTCTCCAGACCTAAACCCTATTGTCTCCAGAACCAAATGATTTGCCATTGCTGGAAGATTGGTCAAAGCAGTGGAGACTGCAGTTCAATATTTCTAAATGTAATATAATGCATCTAGGGAAAAAGAATCGCTTTAGAAACTACAGCATTGGGGGTACAGGGTTAGCCAGCACTACAGAAGAAAAAGATTTGGGGGTGCTTATTTCAGATGATTGCAAAATGAACAAACAGTGTAACCAGGCAGTGAGAAAAGCAAATAGAATTCTGGGATGTATCAGTAGAGGGATCACCAGCAGGAGGAAGGAGGTTCTGATTCCTCTATATAGATCTTTAGTGAGACCTCACTTAGAATACTGTGTCCAGTTCTGGAGACCTCACTTACACAAAGATATTGATAAGATAGAATGAGTTCAGAGACGGGTAAGAAAAATGGTGAAAGGTCTGGGGGATAAAATGTATTAAGAGCGACTTCAGGAACTTAATATGTACAGTCTGGAGGAAAGAAGGGAGAGGAGAGACATGATTGAAACTTTTAAATACATCAAGGGGGTGAATAAGGTTCAGGAGGGCAGTCTTTTCAATATGAAACCAAAATCAACAACACGGAGGACATGACCTCAAACAAACTGGAGGGAAGTTCAAAACTAATCTTAGAAAGTATTATTTTACTGAAAGGGTGGTTGATGATTGGAACAAACTACCAATAGAGGTTGTGAGACAGTCAACAGTAAATGGCTTCAAACATGCTTGGGATAAACATAAATCTATAGTCAGACAATAAGGTTAATGTGAAAACAAACAAAAAAACAAACAAAAAAAATAAAAAAAATAAAAATAAATAAAAAAGGGCAGGCACGATGGACAATTCAGTATTTTTCTACCGTCACTTTTTTATGTTTCTATTGAGCATCTGTGAGGCATCCTCAAACAATGGGGGAGAGCAAGGTCTCTAACATCCACCAGCTCCGTGATGTCATCATGGAGATGTGGAAGAGGAGTCCAGTGGCAATATGTGAAGCTCTGGTGAACTCCATGCCCAAGAGGGTTAAGGCAGTGCTGGAAAATAATGGTGGCCACACAAAATATTGACACTTTGGGCCCAGTTTGGACATTTTCACTAAGGGGTGTACTCACTTTTGTTGCCAGCGGTTTAGACATTAATGGCTGTGTGTTGAGTTAGTTTGAGGGGACAGCAAATTTACACTGTTATACAAGCTGTATATTCACTACTTTACATTGTAGCAAAGTATCATTTCTTCAATGTTGTCACATTAAAAGATATAATATAATATTTACAAAAAAGTGAGGGGTGTACTCACTTTTGTGAGATATTGTAGGTTTGGATGAATTAGCCAGCCAAGTGTTGAATTCTACAGTTTGAATTCCAATTCCTCCTTTCTGAATGAGAATTACTTGATATTAACCACTTGCCGACCGCCGATCGGCATCTGACGGCGGCAAAGTGGCTCGTTCCCGCAAATCGCCGTCATACGACGGCGGCTGCGGGAACGAGTTTAGTGAGCGCGCTACGGCTAGCCGCCAGCCGTTCACCAATTATAGTTCATTAAGAGTAAGTCTTTCCTCCTTAACCTTAAGTTTGACATCTTAAGTTGTGAACCGACCGATTAAGTAGGTTTGGATGTTATAGAGTGTTTTCACTCATGTGGGGAGTGAAAAAACATTTATAATATAATATAGAAAATTACACTGTTGTAACTTCTTTACTATGAAACGATGTTACATTTCATCACTTATATGTCGAACATATTGTCACATTTAAACGACAGGGGAGTTTGATTGAGTTGTGTGTCGGTAATTACAGATTTGGCGACCGTTGTTTTCACTCATGTGGGGAATCA
>BLSH010066417.1:1003096-1018677 GCA_018402905.1 Glandirana rugosa
AAAAAAAGTGGCAAAAACCGGCTAAATATAAGAAGGAGTATAAACGCTATTTTTTTAGCGAACGCCGATTGCGATTTTTTTATCGCAAATATGAGGAAGAATATAAATCGGCCAAAAACGGTGAAAAAAAATGTTTTTTTATATTTTTTTTTTGGATTTGTATTTTAGGAAAAAGTAAGAAATTTGGGTTTTTTTGCAAAATTGTCGCTCTTCTTTTGTTTATAGCGGCGATCAGAAATGACGCAGCGGTGATCAAATACCACCAAAAGAAAGCTCTATTTGTGGGAAAAAAAGGACGCAAATTTAGTTTGGGTACAACGTCGCACGACCGCGCAATTGTCAGTTAAAGCGACGCAGCGCCGAATCGCAAAAAGGGCTCCGGTCCTAAAGCTGGAAATCCTTCCGGGGCTGAAGTGGTTAAGGACACATCTAAATAAATTGATTGGTGGCCACCAAAGACTACAAAATGGGGCAACTATTGTGCTGCCATTACATGTTGATGAATTGTTGTAACTCTGTAATAAACACCAAGCCTAAGCCATGTTCAGAAGCAGCTTTTATTTCTGTTACTGTTTGTTGGCTCTTGCTCAATTCTTGAAACACATTGTGTAATGCAATGTCTCAGGTGAAAAATGTTTCCTATGAAATTTGCATTTGGGAACTTTTTAGTAAACAGCCACATGCAAGTCTACACTGGAGTAAGTCAACAATTTTCATATGTTGTTGGATGATTGACAAGAATGTTTGATTGATCTGTATAAACCAAACATTTACTGTTTTATGGTCACCAGGAACCAGTCTTCAGGTGCTGCCCCATCATTATTGGCAAAGACCAACCCACTGGGTGTCTCTGTAGAAAGTCAAAGGATTAAGCCTTATAAATTCTCAGTGTGAAGTGGGGGGGGTTAAGTAATTCTTCTTACAAGGTAGGTGATGCTTAGATTCTGCTTAAGATGCTACAGTAATGTATTGAAAGTTTTTATTTATTTTATTTTTTGTTTTTGTATTTTTATGTAAATTCAAAATGCATTAACTTCTATTTTTTAGGCACGCAAAAAATGAAGTTTCTATTAATGTGCACCGTGATCATTTTGGCATCTAAAATAGAAGCATTTGACAATGAAGGTAGCTATTCTTTTTTGTGTACTACCCAAAGACAATTAATATACTGAAAATACAGAAGATGCTTTCTGATGAATAAAATGCAGAAAGCCAACCAAACTTGAGTATAATTGCACCCTGTGCTGATGAATTAATGTGTGTATTTTTATACATTTTAAGTATTTGTGCCTGTAAGCATAAAGGTAATCTTCCCCAAAGGCACATGCTTGAGAATGTAGGAGTTGATTTAAAAATAACCTAGACTGGCATATTCTATCCTACAGAACAGAATTAAGCTGCTCATATGTGGCATGATAAAACCAAGCAATGCTCCTAATTTCAAGCATCTTTTTAATATATTGTACTATTTTCCTGATGCTGCTGGGGAAATGGAGTGCCACGGTCAGTGGCGGGTTTCTGAAGGAAGTAATTTTTGGGGAGATATTTCATCAACTGTGGCTAGTGTTGCATTTTAATAATGCTAAATTCACTGGGGCTCAGCCAACTCAGATATATATCTGTAGTTTTCAGACACACAGCCGTTTTCAGCTTCTGGCTGCAATCCTCCAGGAAAATCAGAGATGTTTAGTGCATCTTGGGTGCTAAAACTTATTGATCAATGAAATAAGAGCTGAATGTATTTCTGCATTGTTTCAGTCTTCTCAACAATTGGCAGATATCTTAATATCTTTTTCAGATATGACATTTTAGATTATACAGACGTTTCAGTGTTTGGCATATGCTAGAGCCTTAAACAACCTGGCAATTTCTTAAATCTCTTGTAATCTAGGCACGCATCTTCCAACAGCCGTTCTTTATAAACTATGGTCTAGATAATGATAATAAAACATCCTTGACAATTATTTAATACTATCTTTTTTTTTAACTTACCTTTTGTTATTCAATGTCCCTATTTTTTTTTTCAGATGAGCTGACAGAGATTGATGCCAATTTTCTTCAAGACAGCGTGGTACGAGCAAAACGCTTAGTTGACAAGGCCTATACCGAAACCCGTAAAACGTAAGCTAAGCTAGGGATGTTGAAAAGCAACTTATGTCTTCTTTAATTGCATGTAAAGGCAAATATCCATCCAAGTAATCATAACAATAGTAATGTATGAATTATTTTGATGTTTTTTGATACACTGCAGATGGTTCATATTAATTGCAAAATATAGAAACATAGAAAACATAGAAAAGTGACGGCAGAAAAAGACTGAGTAGTCCATCGAGTCTGCCCCTTTTTATTTATTTATTTTTTTTTTTACATTAACCTTGTTGTCTGACTATAGATTTATGTTTATCCCAAGCATGTTTGAAGCCATTTACTGTTGACTGTCTCACAACCTCTGTTGGTAGTTTATTCCAATCATCCACCACCCTTTCAGCAAAATAATACTTTCTAAGATTAGTTTTGAACTTCCCCCCAGTTAGTTTGAGGCCATGTCCCCGTGTGCAGACATGTGCAGAATCATATTTTTGCAAGACCAACAGGGACTTGTATTCTACATGGGATGATAAATAAGTATTCCTGCCTCAATCTAATTAACATATAACATGAATTGACACTCAAATAGGATGTAAAAAAATCAACACTATTTTTAATTGATCAATTTTCACAGATTTTATGGCCTGATTGCCTATAACTTTTACATTTCTGGATGGGTGGTGACCCTGGTTTATATCAACCAACTACAATTTGTGCTTATTGTTTTAAACTGGCGAAAAATAGACTATGATTGCTTACTGTGTATTGATCTCCAGCATAGCAAAATGTTGTAAACAAATTTGCTCTTAAAGTGGAACTTTACCCAAAACAGCTTGATAAAAAATAATGTTCCTTAGCAAGGAACATACATTGCGCATTAATCATTATGCTACCAAAATTAGTGTGTTCTGTAAATTACCTCCGGCATTGCTCCGATTTCTTCTTGCTGTAAATCATAAAGCAGAAGACCCCTTTCACCCATAGAATGCCGGGCGCTCTTGTGGTGTTAGCGGTGAGATTTTTTTAAGGTCACGTGACTCAAAAGAACCATTTTGAGGTGGTTTTTTTTCAAGCTCTTTTCGTGCGCTTTTGAGGTGCTTCCTATTCATTTTAATGGAAAGGGGTGCTTTTGAGGTGCTTTTTTTAGCGCTCCAAACATGCTCCAAAGATGCTGCTTGCAGGAGTTTTTTCACTGCCCTGCCAGCGCACTGCCCCAGTGTGAAAGCATTCATTTATTTTAATGGAATTGGGTTTTCGTGAGCTTTTCAGATGCTTTTTTAGCACAAAAATGCCCGAAAAGCGCCTCTGTTGTGAAAGGGGTCGAACTAAACCCATCAATTTAATAGTTTAGAAAACTGTTACATTCCTGGAATACCAGGATTACTAACTGTCACATTTTCTTGTGTCCTTAACCAAACTGTCAAACCATCAAATGGCTGGTGTCATATCAATCACATGTTCAGCACCATGGCAGTTTCAGATCCAACAGAAGTAGCTTCCTTGGCTGTAGGATAGTAGTGTCTAATTCTGCTTTAAGGCTGTCAGCAGATCGGCCTCTACACACTCAGCAGTGCCTAAGAATGCCTAAAAATAAAGAGAAACTGAGAATGTGCAGAGCAGGGTGAGACCATGTATTACTGGATTTTAAACCTTATAGACACTTATTTTTAATGTTTTACATATATGCAAAAGGGGCCAGCATGAAGTCATCTAGCAGGATTTTATGACTAAAGTTCCACTTTAAGATTCAGATGGAATAGCTCAGGCAGGAGCACACATACTATCAGTGCAATCTATACTGCTACCCAAAGGCAGTCAGAGGAACTGCAGTATGTATCAATTTACATATATACATATAGGGTGAGAGAGATGACTAAGGAGGAGGTGGGCTCTTTCTTCCACAGCTGATATCTTGGCACTGAGGTAGAAAGATCCTTTCTCAATTTGGATGCTGAGAAGGAGGTGGGCTCTTTTTTTCCCAGAGTCGATAACTAGGCACTGCTGTAATGGGATCAGATCCCAATTCGGATGCCTAAAATAAAGAGAACCTCTGGTCTAGAGAAATGTGTAATAGGTTAATGACAGAACTGCTTAGATTCAGTAATGAAGAGCTATTTGCAATGCAATAGTGGGTTATCCTTCTTTATCACATGGTCAGTGACTTTCAAAGCTTTCATGGGAGCAAAATCCCTTCTGACTTGTGTTTGAACATACCAATGAGCATAAAATAATGGGAAAGTCTTGTTGTAATGCAAATTATGCTTTATCTATACTTTGCTAATTGGTCATTTCTAGTGTCACGTGGAGGCCCACTGGTTTGTATTAACACATTGCGTACAATTACCTTCTAATAAGTACACTGGTTTATTTAAATTGATTATAAAGTTTCATATTTTTTAGAAAAAAATAACAAACATGCCATACTTACCTCCTCTGTGCAGTTGGTTTTGCACAGAGCAGCCTGGATCCTCCTCTTCTCGGGTCCCTCTTTGCTGCTCCTGGCCCCTCCCTCCTATTGAGTGCCCCCACAGCCAGCAGCTTTCTATGGGGGCACCCGAACCAAATCAGAGCTCCGTGTATCCATTCTGACATGGAGCCCCGGCCTGGCCCCACCCCCTCTTTCCAGTGATTGGCTAACTGAAATTGATTGACAGCCGTGGGAGCCAATGGCACTGCTGCTGTGTCTCAGCCAATCAGGAGAAGTGTCCCAGATGGCTTAGACAGTCGTGGACATCACTGGATAGAGATGGGACTCAGGGTAAGTATTAGGGGGTGCTGGGGAGGCTGCTACACACAGAAGTTTTTTTTTTCATCTTAATGTATAGAATGCATTAAGATAAAAAAAACCTACTGTCTTTAAAACCACTTTAAACCAGACACCGAAAATTATGCGTGCCTGTCCTCTCTGTGACCCATGCTGTGTTGCTGTACCCATTCAATCCCCGGTAGAAAAGTCTAAAGCTGCCATAGATAATTATTTTTCTTATTCAGCCAGTGGGCTGAGTGAAAAAAAAGACTGACAGATTTCTCCATCCACAAAAATGAGGTAAATAGAGGAATGCTCCTTGCTTGGACATTGTATTCTGACAGCGGCACCCTCTACTGTCAGAATACACTGATCAGGGGCTGCAGCCAAATGAACAAATGTTTTCTAACTTGTTCATTTGATAGAGGTCAATTTAAAGATAATCTTCTGTTGAACAGGGATGGCCACACACTGATTGAAATTCAGCCAGTCCCTGCTGAAAAATTTTCAATCCATCTATGGGCACCCTAATTCTACCCATACATACTGTATATTAAAACGGAGTTCCACCCAAAAGTGGAACTTTCACTTTAAGAGAAGGTGACCCCCTGACATGCCACAATTGGCATGTCATTTTTTTGGGGGGGGGGGGGGCCGGGGACTCTGTTTTCACAGGGTCCCAGGTCCACTTCCTCTCCTGGTGCCACGGAACCGGAAGGAAGTTCACCCCCCCTCCCTCTCTGCTATCTTCTGGGAAATGTCCCAGAAGATATGCTGGCCATTCACAGAGTGCAGCGCATGCATAGTGCGCACCCGGCTTTGAGGCTAAAGCCAGGTGCCCACACCTGTGATGTCGGCGCCGTAGAGGAGGAGGGAGAGAAGAGCGTCGCTGCATCGCTGGAGCCTGGGACAGGTAAGTGTTTGATTATTAAAAATCAGCAGCTACACTTTTTGTAGCTGCTGACTTTTAATACGGCGGAACTCCGCTCTAATCTGTTAATTAATCATAGATGCTATCAGTGCATCGGAATAATTCAGGCCTTTGCAGTTAAAATAGTCTCTGTAGATCAAAATGACCATCTACTGCAATTATTAAAGATACAATTGTTTCATTGAAACAATCAAAACTATCATATTGTTACATGTATAATTGCCTTTAGTAAACTGATGTTTGGACAAGGTCATCTAGTCCAGAGACTGACATGAACTCTCATCCTCCCATTTGGTTAGGTCCAAGTGATGAGCTGGCTACATCTGGGGCACTTTGTGAACAACAAGACCAACCCTGTGGAAGCCTGGATATAGCCTTGGGTATAGAAGGAGGTGTAAAATACAATAAAGCCCCCCCAAAGAAACATTTTTGTTTTTTTTCTAAAACTGTATTTTCCTGTGGGTGGTTTACGTACAAATAGCATACCTCCTAACTGTCCCAAATGATAAAGAGGGACACTTTCAGCACACGTTGGGTTTAACTTGCTAATGGTAAATAGGCTGTTCGCTTTGCAAGGGTTGTTGGACTTTTAAAGGCAAATTGCCACAGAGCTTAGCAAATGTGGTGAAATTTCACTGTGCAAAGAATACCCGGAACTGTGAAAAGAGACCATGCATGCACATGATTGGATGAAAGAAGTCAGCAGAGCTTCACCTCGTTCTTTAATCTCGAGGGAAAATTCCACTGCAAAGAGAAACTTAACTTGCAAAGAAAACAAAATATTTGCCTTTAGTAAATCAACCCCATTATGTAGGCAAAAGACTCACCCCTGCCATAGCCCTGGTTACATAGACCACAAAGATCTAATATGCATAAAATGATTGGCTAAACCACACAAGTTTTTTTTTTTACCTCTATTTTTCCTTTATATTGGCTGTTCAAAATAATTAAAGTAGTAATATTAATGTTGGATAAAAAGTTTAGTGCAGCATAACACTTTTGGTAATAAAATGTAGATTTTGCATAGCTATGTACTGTACACATTAGACCACACAAAGAGGGACAACTGAGGCTGTACAAGGGACAGACGGCTTTTATCTTATGAGGGACAGCCCCTCCAAAATCCAAATGAGGGACAGTCGGGAGCTGAGCAAAGGCATTTGGCAGTGCTCTTGAACCACTTTAGCTCCAGAAGATTTTACCCCCTTCCCGACCAAGGCATTTTTTTGCTATTCAACTTTAACTGGCAATTGCACGTTCATGCAATACGGTACACAAAAGAAATGTTTATCTTTTTTTGATGATATAAATTAAAAAAGGGCGAAAATTTTGAAGATAAAAATCCCAATTTTTTCTACTTTCTGTCATAAAACATATCCAATAAAATCACATTTTGTCAAACATTTAGGCCAAAATGTATTCTTCTACATGTCTTTTGTAAAAAAAATATCCCAATAAGTGTACAGTATAATAATTGGTTTGTGTGAAAGTTATAGCATCTACAAATTATGGAATATATATTTGAAAAGTGATCAATTCTGATGTACTTTCATATCTCGAGGCTCCAAAATGCTAAGACAGTACACATTTCCCCCAAATGACCCCTTTATGAAAAGTAGACAGCCTGAGGCATTTATTAAGAGGCATAGCAAGTTTTTGGAAGTTGTAATTTTTGTCACAATATTTTTGAAATTGAATACACTTTTTTCTTTTTCTTTTTTTTTTTTTTACATACTGTAACCAGTGCAGTACAGCATCATCATATGACTGATGTGGCAGTGATCAGGGACACAGTATGTTAAAAAAAATATATATATTCAATTTTTTAAACTTTTTTTAATTTTATTTTTCATTTTTACAATTTTTTTTAACATACTTTCATCAGAGTAGTTCAGTGTCATCCTAGTAACATTGTACTACTCTGGGGAGTGATCATGGATTATTTTATTTATTTGTTTTTTACAATTTGTTTGCTGTTACAATGAAGATCATTGTAACAACATTTTCAACTGTCATGAATGGATTACATTTATGGCAGCTATGATCACTAGTGATCAGCTAATCACATGGTACAGGGTGCTGCAATTGGCCCAGGTACAATGTGATAGTTGTGGGCCAACCACAGAAGAGGAAACACAGCTGATCACAGATCGGGTTAAAGAGCTAATTACAGCTGCTCTTTACCATGTGACCAGCTGTGTTCAATCACAGCTGATCGCAGTGTAAACAGGATTTGCCATTACCGCCAGTCCTCTCCTCATGCTGACAGCATGTGAGGAGAGGAGAGTCGATAACTGGCAAATACACACAGGCAACATCTACACTGATCAGTGCAGCCCCAACAGTGCCCACAAGTGCTGGTGGACTGTGCCCTCAAGTGTTGCCAATCTGTGGCCATCAGTGCTGCCAATCAGTGTCCATCAGTGTTAACCGGCAGTGTCCATCAGTGATACCTATCAGTGCCACCTGTCAGTGCCAATCAGTGTCACATATCAATGCAGTCTCCTCAGTACCTCCTCATCAGTGCCCATCAGTACTGCCACATCAGTGCAGCCTATCAGTGCCCATCAGTGCAGCCTATCAATGCCCATCAGTGCAACCTATCAGTGCCCATCACTGCAGCCTATCAGTGCAGCCACATCAGCACACCTCAGTGACATTTTTATAACAGAAACTAAGAAAACTTTTTTTAAAAAACATTTTGGCATTTTTTTGTTTGTTTAGCAAAAAAATAAGAAACACAGTAGTGATTAAATAACCCCAAAGGAAAGTTCTCTGTCTCAAAAAAAAATGCTAAAAATTTTGTTTGGGTACAGCGTTGCATGACCGCGCAATTATCATTCAAAGTGTGACAGCGCTGAAAATTGGTCTGAGCAGGAAGGCGGTAAAAGTGCCCAGTAGACAAGGAGCCAGCATCAGAGAAAGCAAGTGACTGCAGAGGGAGAAGAAGCTGCATAAGCCGATGCTTCCCTTATAACGCCGGCTCCTGTCCCAGGCAAAGTGCATTTTATATCACTCCGCCTGGGACAGAAAACTAAAAGCGATGCCAGTAGAAAATAAAAAGTCAGTTTATTAAACATCACAGTTTTGCAATGGGCATATTACGTATTAAACATCACAGTATAGCAATGGGCATATTACGTATTAAACATCACAGTTTTGCAATGGGCATATTACGTATTAAACATCACAGTTTTGCAATGGGCATATTACGTATTAAACATCACAGTTTTGCAATGGGCATAATTACGTATTAAACATCACAGTATAGCAATGGGCATATTACGTATTAAACATCACAGTTTAGCAATGGGCATATTACGTATTAAACATCACAGTTTAGCAATGGGCATATTACGTATTAAACATCACAGTATAGCAATGGGCATATTACGTATTAAACATCACAGTATAGCAATGGGCATATTACGTATTAAACATCACAGTTTAGCAATGGGCATATTACGTATTAAACATCACAGTTTTGCAATGGGCATATTACGTATTAAACATCACAGTTTGGCAATGGGCATATTGTGTATTAAACATCACAGTTGCAATGGGCATATATGAGCACTTTTAAAAAAGGGTTATACCTTTGGCTTTTCTGCGGGTTAGCTGCACTGAGCCATAGACTTCTATTACATCCTGCGGGTTTGGTGCACCACACCTTCAAGATATAATGGAAGTGTATGGGAAAGCACAGCTAACCCGCATATAAACCGCAGGTGCATTGCACTGCACCCATGTTTCAGGTAAACCACAGCTCATCAGTGTGAAAGCAGCTTTAGCTCTGGTTCACTCCGATGCAGCTTTGAAATCGTGCTACTTCAGCGTGATTTCAAAGCCGTACATCAGTGCGATTTGCACTGACGCTTTAATTGTGGCTTGTGACTTCATTTAACAGAAGTCTATGCAAGTCGCAATGAAATCAGTAAAAAGCAGTGTAGGAACCTTTTTCATAATCGCTTTGACATGAGTCACGGCGTTATGAACGATTCCATTGACGGAAACTTGTCATGCGATTTGACAGTTCCAAATCGCATTACAATTTGCACCCCATTGCTGGCAATAGAATTGTTTATATTGCTACAACTCATGTCAGACTGGTGTGAACCTGTAGGCCCCTTTCACAAGATCAGTCCGATTGAATCCACCCGTCTATTTTCCTTCTTTTTGTGATTGTGATTAAACAGCGGGTAAACACCCAACATTGGTCCCACGGAAAATGATAATCCTGATTGTTGTTTAAAATCTTCATTATGCTAGTAAAAAAAAAAAAATTGAAATTCTGAACCATTTCATTTCATTGTGGCCTGCGACTGGTTACCAAATCACTTAAGTTGCCCTCACCCTTCAAAGGATTGAGCATCCCCTGATATATAAATGCCTTGCATTTCTATTTTAACCACTTAAAAACTGCCCACCGCATGTAATCTGTGGCAGGGCGGCTTTATTGCTGTACGTTATTTCATGCAATAGACACTGTGGGTGCGCGCGCTGTGCGGAGTGGGAGTTAATGCCCGGGTCCGGCAGACCCGATGCCTGCTGGCCACAGAGAGGCAGAACGGGGATCTGCCTTGTTTACATAGAGACACAGGGGAGAACATGGAGATCTTCTGTTCCTAGTAATCAGGAACAGCGATCTCTGTGATCTTCCTGTCAGTCCATCCCCCACACAGTAAGAAAGCGCAAACAGCGAACACATTTAACCCTTTGACCACCCCTGATGTTAATCCCTTCCCTGCCAGTGTCATTTATACAGTGACAGTGCCTTTTTTTAGCACTGATCACTGTATTGGTGTCACTGGTCCCCAAAAAAGTGTCACTTAGGGTCAGATTTGTCTGCTGCAATGTTGCAATCCCACTAAAAATTGCTGATCGCTGCCATTACCAGTAAAAACGATAATAAAAAAAAGTCCATAAATCTATCCCCTAGTTTGTAGACGCTATAACTTTTGTGCAAACCAGTCAATATACACTTATTGGGATTTTTTTTACCAAAAATATTTAGCAGAATACATAAATTGATGAAGAAATTCGTTTTTTTTTACATTTCTTTTTTAATATGTATTATAGCAGAAAGTAAAAATTATTGTTTTTTTTTTCAAATTTGTCTGACTTTTTTGTTTATAGCACAAAAAATAAAAACCGCAGAGGTTATCAAATACCACCAAAAGAAAGCTCTATTTGTGGGAAAAAAAGGACGTCAGTTTTATGTGGGTACAACGTCGCACCACTGCGCAAAGTAACGCAGTGCCGTACCGCAAAAAATGGCCTGGTCATTAAGTGGGTAAATCCTTCCGGGGATGAAGGGGTTAAACTGAATGGGTTGTGTTATAAGGTGAGGGCTTACATATACTTTAATGTGATTCCAATAGAACATTTAAATCTTCGGGTTTGACTAAAATAATGTCTGATGATCCTGCCATAGAGGATCTTTTTTAGGCACCAACTGTTTTAGGATGACAATGCTCTGTCCTTGTCTCCCAGCATTGTCGCCATGTGGCCATTTAACACATATTATGCAGGTATATTCCACTATAATCACTATCCAAAAACCCAGTAAGAAATGACATGCAGCCATCATTGAAGCATATGCATATAGAGAGGAAGGGGCTGCAAGGAGGCTGCAGAAGATGAGCAGCAAGGATATTCAATTATACACAGCAAAAGAAATGTTATTCCGTTAGGGGTTAAATCTACTTTAAAACCTGAGTGGTGTGGTACAGGTAAAAGGGCAAGACATGGAGGCAAAGGCACTGGTGGGAGCTCAGCAGGGGTTGCTGTCTGGGAGGCCAGCTAAATGGCACCATGACAATATATTCTATGGTAGATTTTTTTTCCTCTGACACATTATTTAGTGCAACTTGGTGAATAACATGTTTTTGTCTTCTCAGTCTAAAGCATCGAGTAAGGAGAGAGGCTGCAAATACCGCTGATATTATGGCATTTTTCAAACAACCCGTAGCCCTGAGCAGAAACGCCATAAGAGCTGCTGATTACATGGATGTCACCCTCCAGCTTATTGCTGAAAAACTAAAATACATCTACCCAGGACCCTTCAATGTTTCAGGTATAACATTAAAATAAATATATAGAAACTGCCCTCTAGTGGCTGAACCCTAGAAATACTGTAGTATTTTTGAAATAAAAAGTTCAAACTGTATACAGTATTATCCCACTTTTGAAAATATATTTCAAATGTGGCTATAATTTCCACTTTCAGTTAATTTGTTAATTGTGTGTTAATTTGATGTTCTTTTTTTTTTTAATAGTATTGTCAGCAGTCGTAAAGAGTATATTCAGATTGTCAATAAGAACTGGAATAAACATAGGTGTGCGCAGGCTATTGCATTGGGGTGTGCACCCCAAAGCTCAAACACAGAGCAACAGAGGTAGTGGCTAGGGGTATGCACATGCCACGGCTGTGATGCTATGCCATGGCAGAAATTATAGAGAGCAAAGCAATAATATTTTTAGAATTTGTATTCATTTAAACGTTATGTTTTTTATTTTTTAACAATTTTTTTCCTTTTTAATTGTTAAGTGCCCTGTTGGCAGTTACAGGCTTCCTATTCGTTCAGAAAACTGAAGCATAGTAAACACAGTTTACTATACTTCAGTGATGAATGGACACAGGAGCTAAATGGTACTGATTGCTCATCGTATTCATTCAGAAAAGAAAGGTGCCATTAAATTACATGTTTACCAGCCCCCCCCCCCCATTCCCCTGCAGCACAGCTGGTGGGAGGAAGTTGAGGAGAAGCTGTCAGTGGTGCAGGGGGAGGAACAAGAGGATTGGTGTCTGCATTCAGGCAGTACAGCCGGTCCTCCTGCTCGGCAGGTTCCTGGGCCCCCCTTTTGAACTGATAGGACCTGGGCCCGGTACATGAGGGCCGGCTGTACTGCCTTATCAGTGGCCCTGGCACATGGGGTGATTAGGGTGTGCCAAGGCACCCCCTGTGCACGCTTATGGGAATAAATACTCCCTCTTTTCTCCCCCCAGTCAAAGAGGGAATAGCCAGACAAGTGTACATGAACTCAGTTGATGTCAGTTAATAATACTAGGCTCTTTCCTGTAATAGTCATCTTTACCATTCCCACTTGCAGAATAGCAGTAGAGTTGCCTGTAATTAGCAGCAGTGTTGCCAACTTCTCCCAGCGTTTTTTACTGGCAAAACATGGCAAATTTACTGGTGGAGCACATTTTTTTACTGGCAACCTGAAAAATAACTGAACTCCTATTAAAAACTAAGACAATTGATATTTAAGCGCAACATGGAAACACTAACAATATCTATATCAAGTAGTTTGCCCGGTTTACACTTAAAAAGTCAGCACAGCATGACAAATTATCGGACCTGATATTTATAGACAGTTGTAAAAATCACTGATTTTTACAGACTGTCAGTAAATTTACTGGCGGTTGGCAACACTGATAAGCAGGGAGATCTGGACTCCAGTATGCTTCTTTCAGTGCTGTATTCCTGTGCAGTAGCGTGTATAGTTGGTCAATTCAAACAAACAGCAAGTGTTCTGGGGAGACAGTACAAAATGTTTCCCTCTTTTCCAGCTCCTTTCACCCCAAAAAGAATAGCTGCACCACAGATATGAACTTCTTTAGGGCATGTGTTACTTCTTACCCCATAGAAGTCAACAGGAATGCAAAAGCATCTTGAAGTACTTTAATGCAGTTTAAAAGGTCAAATGCGGGTCAGAAGCAGGTTTTAAATGTTTAAAACAACTTTTGAAATCATAATAATTTGTCAAAGCGGTAGTAAACCTGCATTCATTTATTTTTAAACCCTGTAAGACAATTGCATAATGTGCTAGTGATGCATACTAGCACATTATGTAATACTTGAAGAGAAGGTCATTTAAAACCGCGCTCTCTAAACTGTTAAATTGATGCAGTAAATATGACTAAACACTAGAGGTCATCAACGTGTGTGTAAACATAAATATACAGTATCATAAGGTGCAATATGAATCAATGACCACTAGAGGTCATTATATAATAACACAATGGGAGAATGCATATAATTGAAAGTGAATAGATTCATAAAAAGGTGCAAGTGCAAAATTCAATAAAGTGCACCAATTATGGTGCAATAATGTGTAATAAATTAAAATGTCCAATGGTAATTCATATGCAAGTGAACACAATAGGAAAGTTCATGTAAGTCAAAGTGCATAAATGCATAAAAAGTTCAAGTGCAAGATTCAATAAAGTCCCATCCAATATGGTGCAATATTATGCAATAAATTATAAAGTCCAATGGTAGTTCATATGCTAGTGCATTCAATCGCCGGTTCCAGGTAAAAAGAGGGATGACCGTGTGTGCCCCTCCACCAACACCTGCCTCACACCCTACTCACCAGAACAAGATGACCCCCATTACAGAGGTCATATGCGTATGGGACAGGGGACGCCACAGTCAGCGTCCCCTGCTTCCTTGTTTTCATTTATTGGTTTTAATGCGTTTTTTGCCATGGAATTTGGAAATGTTAAATACATTTTAATGGACTTCACAGTGGGAGCTTCACCTTCTCTTTCTTCCACTCCTGTATGGATTCCATGTATCATGCGCATATGACCTCTGTAATGGGTGTTGGTGGAGGAGCACACACAGTTATCCCTCTTTTTACCTGGAACCAGCGATTGAATGCACTTGCATATGAACTACCATTGGACTTTTTAATTTATTGCACATTATTACACCATAATTAATGGACTGGATTGAATTTTGCGCTTGCACCGTTTTTGAATCTATGCACTTTCAATTACATGCATTTTCCCATTGTGTTTATTATATAGGGACCTCTAGTGGTCATTCATTCATATTGCACCGTATGATATATTTACACACACATTGGTGACCTCTAGTGTTTAGTCATATTTACTGCAGCAATTTAACAGTTTAGAGAGTGTGGTTTTAAGTTACCTTCTCTTCATTATAATTAGGGCAGTGTGCCTGATGCAGCGAGCAACTCTCAGTAATTAGCATAAGGCAGTACATTTGCGCAGGTAGAGGTATCTTGTGTGATCCTCCCTTTTTCTTTATCATTATGAAATACTTACCTTAGAATGAAGCCTTTCAGCGGCGCACTGTCACCACTGAAGGCACTTCCATCTTGACCCGGTCTTTCTTCCAGATTTCCGTCCTCCGGCCGTCTGATTAGCAGTGCCACACTGACCGTGCATGCACGCGGAAGTAACGGACCGCGGCACGGAGCTCTGAAGGAACAGCATAGGTATGCAGGGCCGGTGCAAGGATTTTTGTCAACTCAGGCGAAGGAGCATTTTGGTGCCCCCCCCCACTCCATCGTCCTACTACTACCCTCTTTTCCCTCTAGAATACAACCTCCCGCACGGCGCCAGGCAATGAAGGCGCACGTACGTGCCAGTCACACCGTGACGATTAGTCTGCCGGCCTCCTGCCTTTAGACCTTCTTTCTGGCCCAGTTCTACCTTCACGGAAGTCACCACTGTCACGCGGCGACTTTCCGAAGTAAGATTCCATTCATAAAGTATTACTATTTCTTTTTCCCTCCTAGTGTGTTCTATGGAGATGGACGCGTTTACATGACGGAATACGATTAATGACTCTCAACGAGCGACGTAGTCCGTGTGACGGGATTAATATTACTTCTCTTCCATTGAATTTTGGTGTGAGAGATTTGACAATTTAACGACGTCATTTATACTGATTTGTGATCTCCAGTGGTTACACACACATTTATATAGTATGCCACGTTATACTTACTTACTGGTGATCTCCAGGGATATATTATTTGTGTTACCCTTTTACG
>BLSH010066417.1:1027815-1038396 GCA_018402905.1 Glandirana rugosa
ATGTTGTTTACACTGTCTACCAGCTTTCTACCATTGACGTCCAGTTTTGTATCATTCATCCTAGGACACATTACTATGTTTTGACCTGCAGTTACCATCTTTCGACCATCTGTCACATTTGTTGTATGCTGTACCTGCTATTCCAATGAATAAACGCTCATGGAAGAAATCGGTAATTGGTGAGTCACTATCTGATAAGAACTGTCTGCGGTGATCCTATCTGCTTATACAGGCCAGGCATAGAGGTCTCAACAAGAGATAAGTCGCCATTACAACAGTTAGGAGTCAGAATAATTACAATAATACAAAACATAATAGATTATACAGTGGGTATAGAAAAGAATCACTCCCATCCCTTTAAAATAATCAAATTGTGTTGCTTTGCAGCCTGAAATCAAGACAGACACAGTTTTGTTTTATCCAGCTGTATTTACATCCAAGTGAAAGATATAACACCAACTTGTCAGGAAAAAATAAAACAAAAACAGAGTCACTGAGTTGGAAAAAGGATCACCCCCTTGTATCAGTATTTTGTTGAACCACTTTTTGCTTTAATTACAGCCTTTAGTCTGTTGGGATAGGTCTCTACTAACTTTGCACATCTAAACTTTGCAATATTTGCCCACTCTTCTTTGCAGAACTGCTCAAGTTCAGTTAAATTTGATGGTGACTGTTTGTGGACTGCAGTCTTCAAGTCATTCTACAGATTTTCATTGGGGTTTACGTTTCACCTTTTTCTCCTTCAACCACTATGTGGTCATTTTTCCTGTGTACTTTGGGTCATTGTCACGTTAGAAGGTAAATCTGCTTCCCATTGACAACTTTCTGGCTGAGGGCAGCAGATTTTCCTCAGGAATTTGATGGTATTTGGCCCCCTCCTTCTATCCTGACAAGTGCTCCAGTGCCTGCTGCAGAGAAACACCCCCATAACAGGATATTACCACCTCCATGATTTACTGTAGGAATGGTGTTATTTGGATGGTGAGCTGTATTGGATTTCCAGCAGACATATTGTTTGGTGTTGAGGCCAAATAATTCAATTTTAGTCTCATCTGACCAGAACACCTTTTTCCATTTGGCCTCAGAATCTTCAAGGTGCGTTTTGGCAAAGCTCAGTCATGACTGCATGTGGCCTTTCTTGGTGAGTGGCTTCTTTCTTGCAACCCTCCCATACAAGCCACATTTGTGGAGAATTTGTGATGTTGTTGTAACGCACACAATGACCACTCTTTGTCATAAATTCCTGCAGCTGCTCTCTGACCTTTCCTCCTGGCTCTTCCATCCAGCTTGGAGCAACGTCTTGATCCAGGGAGGGTCTGTGTTGCACCAAATACCTTCCACTTCTTAAAAGAGATGGATTTTTTTTTTTTTAGAATTGTACTTACCTAGGTGGATCCAGAATTGATTTGATCCTGCATCTGTCCCCCAGTGTCATTAACAGTGAGAACCGAACGATTGAATACCGCCTCAGAGCTCCGTGAGCAATGAGCTGGTGACTGTTAGCAGCTCTCTACTTTGCCCCCTCCCCCTGGTTCAGCACTGTGGAGGGAGAGGGAGCAGCCGATTCTGGCTCTCAGCGGCTTGCTGAGAGACAGAACCAGGTGCCGGTCCAGGCATGTGGGAGGATCTCAACTCCATTGTTGCGATATTGCCCAAGCTTGGACCAGCTCTGCGACGGCAGTCGACAGTAGGCTGCAGTCCGCTGTCTGCTGAAAATGGGTCACAGAAGTGTAGAATGGATTGCAACCTTTGGCTGTACTTCTCCTTTAATAATATACTTCACTGTGCTTCTAGGCATTGATAAAGCCTTTGAAAGTTTTTTGTATCCATCTCCTGATTCTGCCTGTCCACAAATTTATTCCGGAGATCTTTTGACAGTGCCTTGCTACCCATAGTTGATAGTTGTTTGCTTCAGTTGCACCACCAGGCACTGAAATGCTCCAGTAAAGCTCTTTTACTGTTGAGCTAATCAAATGACCACAGCTGATCACAGTTGAAAGTCAAATGGCTTTGGTGGCTTTTGGCATGTTGGTGTTATAGCTTTCACTTGGATGTTATAAGTTGCACTGAGTAAATACAGCTGGATAAAATAAAAATGATGCCTGTCTTCATGTCAAGCTGCAAAGCAACAAAATGTGATTATTTTAAAGGGGCGATTCTTTTCTATATTTCTGTATATTTGATGTAATTAACAATGTTGTCATTAAATCACCCGGGAATGAAAATTACATAATATATTTTTTTTCACATTTAAATATGTCTTTATTAGAAGTCCAAGAAGAACTAACATATCTCACTGTGGGCGTGTTAGTTCTTTTTGAGGTAATGTATAATGATATATTTTTATGACAAGTATACTGTATATGCTTTCTTTAATTAATGTAAAAATGGAATACACATGTAGACCAGTGACAACCCTCCCAGATTAACTAGACAGCTAAAGAACCTTATGGAGATCAAAACCAACCTCATATAATTGAAACCTGATATTTATCTTCTACAGTTTTACTCTTTAATTGATTTATGTCTTGATTGGTGCTTTCCACCAATCTTCAGCATTACATTATGGGAATACAAGCTAATTAATGTGTTTCTGTTACTGTCTAGATGTGCTGACTGCTGAACAGAAGGGAATTCTCAATGAACTGACGGGATGTGCATACCAGTTCCTGCCTAAGGTTTGCTCCGTCTCTCCCTACCGAACTATCAATGGGGAGTGTAACAATAGGTAAGAACCCCACCCGTTATATGCTGCACTCATTCCCAGGGCATTCTCAGTCTGCCCGTTTTACAAAGACATTATCACAAAGCAAAACTTTTTTTTGTAGGTTTTGGATCAAATGAGTAGATGCTAGAAGCACTTCACCTCACTTCTATCATGTGATGGGTGGTAGACAGAACTGGAAATTAGTGGAAATTGATGCTACTAGTAGATTGGGAAAGGGGTAAAAGTTCTCTTAGGCACCATTCACACAGGGGCGATCCGACTTCAGGCACGACTTTGCTAGGCAACTTGCAGGCAACTTGCAGGCTACTTGCAGGCTACTTGCAGGCTACTTGGAGGCAACTTGGAGGCAACTTGCAGGCAACTTCAAGCTTGACTATGCCAGGCGACTTTGCCTGTGGCCAATCAGAGCGGGGAGGGAGGTGGTTGCCCTGGATAAATTCTTTTCTTTTAGTCGCTTCCATGTAGATGGGGGATCCGACTTGGAGGCAACTTCTATTGAATCCTATGGGCACAAGTCGGATAGAAGTCGCCTAGAAGTAGTACAGGAACCTTTTCAGAAGACGCCTTGAAGTCGGAGCGACTTCAGTCGCGTATATTAAGACGGCTCCCATTCATTTCAATGGGATTTCAGATGTCAAGCGACTTGGGGCGACTTGAGGCAACTTAAGTCGGATCGCAAGTCGCATCTATGTGAATGGGCACTTAGGGGTTTTATTGTTGCCTGTGTCCCTTTTGTAAAAATGAATGGAAAATAAGGGGAAGTCTCAACAACATATAAAGGCCAAAACTACCTTAAAGAAGACCTTACCACCCTTCTCTATTTTTCCCCCTCCCTTCTTTACTGTACAGCCGGGTTATTACTTAAAAGAATACTTAGAAGCCTGGTGATCCAGTGGTGTCCTCTAGGGATCTGTCTCTTTGCTGCAACACACCAGGTCTTACACCGCCATCTTCTTCTGAGATCACCAGGGGAGGCTGGCTGTCTCTTCCGGGTTGTGTGCACCACATCTTTATGGTGGATGGCTTTAAAAACCATGATTAGATAACCAGTCCATCAGATGATGCAGTACAATCACCATAGAGTACCCATGGACCTAGGACCAATGATATGTATATTCTAGGAGGCTGCAGGCACAGTAGACATTATTCTGGCCTAGGTCAGAAATAAGGAAGTTCAAGGACAGGCCCCCCCCCCAAAAAAAATCTGTTAGAGAAGACTGTCCAGCATTCGGACAATAGCCCACACTTTAGCCCTCTTGGCCCCTTGTTCAGCAGGAGCCATACATCATATAGAAGCGGTATTGTTATAGCTTTTATATATTAAAATTTCCTGCTGCCATTGACTCCTAGGAACCATTGACATAATGGGGCACTCCTTTTAAAGTGGTAGTAATACCTCCTATCATTTTCAGCCAAGGAAGCTGCCATCTTGGCCTCTGTTTAATCTACAACTGCCATGATGCTGCACATGTGATCAGCTATGACACCAGCCATTGGATGGTTTATCAGTTCGGTTTAGAGCACAACCAATGGGAGTGTTACATTTCCGGCACGTGCCGGAAATGTAACTTGTTTTTAAACTGTTAAATGGATGGGTTTACTACTGCTTTAAGCAAAGGAATTGGGATAACAGTGACATCACAGCCCAGATATAGTAACTGGCTATATTTGGGCAATGACATTCGCTGAATATGGCCATGGCAATATTTGCTCAATGATGTCAAATGTTGTTGGTTGAACTGGATGGACTTGTGTCTTTTGTCAACCAGAATAACAATGTAATTATGTCACCACTATTTCATCCCCTTCCCTTATATACTGTAGCTAATGACAGCTCATTGAGTTGTCATTTGGCTGATGTTACTGTCGGGATTGGTCAGATATGGTCACAGGGGTTTTTTTTTTGGTGAGGTGGTGGGCATCATGATAGATGATGGATTTACAATGGGGGGGGGGGGGGGATTTTTATTTTTTTAATAGGTTACTTTTCATTTGTTTAGGTGTCTTTATTTCGAGGTTGCAACTTTTTTTTGTTGAGAGGGGCATTTTGTTAAGGACAAAAGGGAATAGGCTTCTCCTCATCAACATTGGGACAGGGTGCTTTGTCAGCTTAGTGGGTCACCCCTGGCAAAGCACCCCCCATATTGAGGGCATGTGGCTCAGGAAGGGGGGGTGCATGTTCATCCCCTTCACCTTTCATGGCAAGCCAAGTTGCATGCTTGGACTATGGGGCTGGTATGGAATTTTCATGAGATCTCTCACAATTTTTTGTTTTTTTTGCATGGAGCCCCCTTTACAATGCATACCAGAATCAAAAGGTCTCATTGGTATTTTAGTGGGGGGACATACTACAGGAAAAATTGACAATTACAAAGAAAAAAATTGACATTCACTGCCAGCTTAAAAAAAACAGCAGACAAATCCCTCCAAAGGTCTCCCCCCCCCCCCCCCCCCAAAAAAAAATGCATAACAGTTTGTTGGAGGGGTCTGCTTTTTTGTGCTCAGTCTGTGCCCAGTCTGTTTCACCTACTGTGTTCTGTCCTCGGCACCGGGATCTTTACTATAGGCACCTGGCTGTGACAGCTTGTGGCTTCACAGCCAAGTGCCCATTGCACATGCGTGAATGGTGGATACAGTCTTCTGGAACCTTTAACATGTCCCAGAAGACTGCAGGAGGGGGAGGGAGGTAGAATCTGGGGAGTTCTGCTCCAATCGCCTAGGCAGTTGGAACATAAGTGGGAGAAGGTATCTGTCAAAACCGGGTACTCGCTCCCCCCTTTCATTCAAATTTTTCAAGGGGAGCGGGGGACGAATCCTTAAAGTGGAACTTCTGGGTGGTGCTCCACTTTAAACTACTGTGAGTCAACTACATTTTCTTACCAACATTGTACACTAGAGGGTGCTACATCATTTAAAGGAGTTGGTACTTTTGAATGTTTTACTTTAAGCATTTAAAAAATCACTGCTCTGGACTTTTATTTTTTATTTTGCACTGATACATATTCCCCAGGGCAGTGCCCACCCCTCATGCTATTTTTAACCCCCCTTTCCCCTTGCCTATTAGCCCTTAAAATGGACAGTTTTAATTTGACAGATTTGGCACCCATTGATTTCAAAGGGATTCAGCTTCAGCATCTGAGTTTCTTTGAACTTTGCTGAACCCTGCTCAAACCTAAATATTTAAATTGTATTCCAAAGCAAGGTGACGCTGTCTTTTTAAGAAGTGGGTAAGGAAGGTGTGGCCCTCTGCCTCTCACCACTTTGCAGTCAGTAATTAAGCCTCCTCCAGCTCTCTGGTGCCCAGAATTGGTAGCTTTGGAAATCACCCTAGTAATGGCGATCTCTCACAGAACCAGTGATGCCTCTTTCATCCATCTTGCTGGGTCTCTCTGACAGCTGTGTCCTTTGTGTAGTTTTGGTAGCCCAGTCTCTCTCCAACACTGCGGGGAACACTTGAGGCAGGCACCTCTCCAATTCAGCAGTGCAGTCTCTGGTAACCTTCCACATCCCATGTGAGACTTCCCCCAGCCCGGCTTCTCTTTCCTTTTTCACCCTACTGCAGCTTTCTATTCTGCTGGGACTTGTAGTTCCTTCCAGTCATAGTTTGATAGAGCCTGTCTCCTAGGGACTACATCTCCCATAGTTCCAAGTGGCTCCAAGCTGTATTTTTCTTTCCTAGGCTCCACAGCAGCCTCTCACGGTGTGCTCTGCAACCTGGATTGGTGGGTGGTGCTAAGAATGACCAGCTGCCAAACAAAATTGTCCTGGCTGGTTGGTAAAGGTAGATTCTTCCCCTTTCCTGCCAATCAATGCTCAGTCCTTCCACTTCCTCCCTGCAGATGTCACTCAAGCAGAGGAAAAAAAGTCCCACGGCCTTTTAATCTCATCATTTATGGGCAGGTCCACCCCAGTACTGAATATATATAAAACCCATTGACTACATGCTCAGATAGTTTTTCACTAGGCAAGAATAACAAAAGGAACCTCTAAATTAGGGCATTAGATGAATGGCTTGTTTTTAATGTGTGTGCGTGTGTGTATATTATAAAGACGATTAACTAGAATGCCTAAATTAAATTGTCCAATAATGCTTTTGGATAAAGTGTGCCTTTACAATTAGTAATGGAATTTAAGAAAATGTATAGTTTGCAGTTATCGGATAATAGATTAGAGGTTAATATGTACTTCAAAAAATGTAGGTCCTGCATGAGTTTGATCAATGTACAAGAAACTTGATATTGTTTTAGTAAATTGTGAGTTGACAATTGCTGCTTTTATTATCAAAGTACCTATTAGTTTTCCCAAAGGCTGAATTGGTTCTCATGTACATTTTGTAGGCTGAATCCAATTCTTGGTGCCTCAAACACAGGATATAAGCGTCTCATTCCACCAGAGTATGAAGATGGGATTTCCCTTCCTAAAGGATGGACAGAAAGCCATGTTATCAATGGGTTCCCTCTACCCAAGGTAATATTAGCCTTCCAAAGCAAAATGCTTTGTGTGTATTGGTACATCCTGGTCAACTGGCTGTGCTATTAGGTATACAATTTACTAAACAGAATGTCTTTAGGTCTTTAGGTATATAGGCCTAACCACAGATTAAATATTTGACCCAAACCACTGCTCCAGTCTTCAGGATAATGTTATCCAATAGATACATTTGATCATTAGTGAGCTGGCAAATCTTTCATTATTACAGTATACAAGTACATAAAAAGATGCATTATCATGTCTGATCATAAAGCAAAGAGGATCCTTCTATGATCTCTGTGTCCCCCTCTAGAACGAGAAAGCTGGGACTACATATCCTGGTATCCCAGTGAGATGACAGTAAAAGAGACTGAGATATGGGAATGCTTAAACTACTTTAGACCAGTGGTTCTCAACCCTGTCCTCAAGTACCCCCAACAGGCCATGTTTTGGGAATTTCTCTTAGATAAAATAGCTGTCCAAAATACCAAGCCATTGACTCTGATTTAAAGCACCTGTGCAAGATAAAGGAATACCTGCAAACATGGCCCGTCGAGGGTACTTGAGGACAGGGCTGAGATCCACTGCTTTAAACCACTCTTCACCTAGGCATGTGCAATTCAATCATGGCAGGCAGGAGTGGTGAAATAACTAGGTAGGTTCAACTGATCTGTCCAGCATTGCCAAGCTTACCATATCCCGCAATGCACAATATTACACAAGTGCAAGGATATATTCCTAGGAAAGTTTGGTGATCATGTTTAGCACATAACTCTTAGTCTGGTATGTTTAAACTTTAAGCATATATATGAAGGTACAGATAATACCAGTAAAAATTCTTCTAGTTAATATAAGCACATGCAATGAATGGGAAAGACAGATGAATTTTTGACTGGGGCGAGTGGAATTGATCTGAGCTCAGCAAGGCACATGAGCTCTAGATATTGTTTGCTATCTTTTCTACTACTGATGTTGTTCTTGTGTATTCAGTCTAAAAACTTTACCCATATTGTTCCCAGGCACGCGCGGTATCAAATCAAATTGTCAGTTACAATAACAGCTTACCGACGGTGGATCCAGACAGATCTCTCATGTTCATGCAGTGGGGACAGTTCTTAGATCATGACACTGATCTTTCTCCTGATACCCCAGCAAGATCAGCATTCTTTGAAGGAGTGGACTGCGAAGCCAGCTGTGCCCAGGCACATCCCTGTTTTCCTCTGAAGGTAAGGGTATTGGCCAAAAGCTGGGACTGGAATGAGGTTTACTGAGATATTTTGATATTGACAAATTTGAATTTGTTTTAGCTAATAATGTTCCAGTGGTGGCTGGTGAAGTTTTAGGGTGGGGGGTGTCAGGCCCCGCCCTTCCTTTTTGACCCATCCCACTTCTCATATGCCCCACCCCTTATAGAATCCACCCACTCCATCCCCTGTATTCCACTTGCTTCCACCCATAGTGTTAGGATATACAGCTCAACATCACAGGACAGGAGTATACAGCCCCAGCATTACGGGACAGAGTATATAGCTCAGGCTCACAGATCATGGTATATAGATCAGCCTCCCAGATCAGGGTATATATCTCAGCCTCACAGATCAGGGTATATAGCTCAGTATTACAGATCAGGGTATATAGCTCAGCTTCACAGATCAGGGTATATATCTCAGCCTCACAGATCAGGGTATATAACTCAGCCTCACAGATCAGGGTATATAGCTCAGCATTACAGATCAGAGCATACAGCTCAGCAGTACAGACCAGGGTATATAGCTCAGCATTACAGATCAGGGTATATAGCTCAGCCTCACAGATCAAGGTATATAGATCAGGGTATATAGCTCAGCCTCACAGATCAGGGTATATAACTCAGCCTCACAGATCAGGGTATATAGGTCAGCATTACAGATCAGGGTATACAGCTCAGCATTACAGATCAGGGTATATAGCTCAGCATTACAGATCAGGGTATAAAGCTCATCATTACAGATCAGGGTATATAGCTCAGCCTCACAGATCAGGGTATATAGCTCAGCCTCACAGATCAGGGTATATAGCTCAGCCTCACAGATCAGGGTATATATCAGTGGTGGCTGGTGCTAAACAACCCTCCCCCTCCAGGTCTGCACACACCGATCCCTGATCCCTGGCCGCACTCATCGCTCCACAGCTGACACAAAGCTGGCCTGATCCACTTCATGCAGTATATACCCTGAGCTATATACCCTGATCTGTAAAGCTGAGCTATATACCCTGACCAGGCAGTTCATTGAGGGAGCCATGAATGCCAACATGTACCGTGACATACTGAAGCAGAGCATGATCCCCTCCCTTTGGAGACTGGGCCGCAGGGCAGGATTCCAACATCATAACGACCCCAAACACACCTCCAAGACAACCACTACCTTGCTAAAGAAGCTGAGGGTAAAGGTGATGAACTGGCCAAGCACGACTCCAGACCTAAATCCTATTGTCTCCAGACCCAAATGATTTGGCATTGCTGGAAGATCAAAGGTCAAAGCAGTGGAGACTGCAGTTCAATATTTCTAAATGTAATATAATGCATCTAGGGAAAAAGAATCGCTTTAGAAAGTACAGCATTGGGGGTACAGGGTTAGCCAGCACTACAGAAGAAAACGATTTGGGGGTGCTTATTTCAGATGATTGCAAAATGAACAAACAGTGTGACCAGGCAGTGGGAAAAGCAAATAGAATTCTGGGATGTATCAGTAGAGGGATCACCAGCAGGAGGAAGGAGGTTCTGATTCCTCTATATAGATCTTTAGTGAGACCTCACTTAGAATACTGTGTCCAGTTCTGGAGACCACACTTACAAAAAGATATTGATAAGATTTCAGAGACGGGTAACAAAAATGGTGAAAGGTCTGGGGGATAAAACATATCAAGAGCGACTTCAGGAACTTAATATGTACAGTCTGGAGGAAAGAAGGGAGAGGGGAGACATGATTAAAACCTTTAAATACATCAAGGGGGTGAATAAGGTTCAGGAGGGCAGTCTTTTCAATATGAAACCAAAATCAAGAACACGGGGACATGACCTCAAACTAACTGGGTGGAAGTTCAAAACTAATCTTAGAAAGTATTATTTTACTGAAAGGGTGGTTGATGATTGGAATAAACTACCAACAGAGGTTGTGAGACAGTCAACAGTAAATGGCTTCAAACATGCTTAGGATAAACCTAAATCTATACAACAAGGTTAATGTAAAATAAATAAATAAATAAAAATAAATAACAAATAAATAAAAAGGGGCAGACTCGATGGACTACTCAGTCTTTTTCTGCCATCACTTTTCTATGTTTCTATGCAGTCCAGAGCCAGGAAGGGACGGGGAGGAAGAAGGGTGTACCTGTACCCCCCC
>BLSH010066417.1:1051660-1073423 GCA_018402905.1 Glandirana rugosa
TGTTAATGAGTCAGTACGTTGTAGTGCATCAGGTGTGATCAATTTTCAGTGATTGGCACCATAGCTTGTAGACTCTATAACTTTCACAAAGACCAAATAATATACACAAATTTTTTTTTTTTTTTACCAAAGATAGGTAGCAGTATAAATTTTGGCCAAAATTTATGAAGAAAAATTACTAATTTGCAAAATTTTATAACCGAAACAAAGAAAAATTATTTTTTTTACAAAATTTTCGGTCTTTTTTTAATTATAGCGCAAAAAATAAAAAACCCAACGGTGATTAAATACCACCAAAAGAAAGCTCTATTTGTGTGAAAAAAAGGACGCAAATTTCATATGGGTACAATGTTGCATGACTGAGTAATTGTCATTCAAAATGTGAGAGCATTGAAAGCTGAAAATTGGTCTGGTTAGGAAGGGGGTTTAAGTGCCCAGTGGTCAAGTGGTTAACCACTTGATATCCAAAAGCTTTATGACTAGGCCATTTTTTGCGATACTACACTGCATTATTTTAACTTATCGTGCAGTCATACAACGCTGTACAAATATAATATAATGTATAAAATTGATGTCCTTTTTTCCCTACAAATAGAGCTTTCTTTTGGTGATATTTTATCATCACTGGGTTTTTTATTTTTTGCACTATAAACAAAAAAAAGCCCGACAATTTTGGGGAAAAAAAACAATATTTTTTACTTTCTGCTTTAAAATATATCCAACAAAAAATAATTGAAAAAATCTAATTTCTTTATAAATTTAGGCCAATATGTATTCTGCTACATATTTTTTTGGTAAAAAAATCCCAATAAATGTATTGCACCCAGCACCCGCAGGTCAGCTTCTGTTGTACGTAATCACAGCAGAAGTGATCTATTGGCGGCATGCTTGCGCCCCCCTAGGCTTAGGTACGGAATCACACATATATACGTGATTCTGTGCAGGAAGGCACTGTAGCAGTAAATTTGCTATGGGGTGGTCCGAAAGTGGTTAATGAGCTGCAGTTATCAAAGTATATAATAAATTAACTGAGTGTTTTGTCCCATAGTCACCAGATTATTTTAGATTTTAACTGGACCTTCAGTTTAAATCAGCTAAATACATTCAGGTGCATGAAAGCAAAAGGTGTGCAAAGTCTTCCACTTTGTTCTCTTTAGAAAGCAGCCATAGCATGAGAAGAAAAACCTGTTCCCTGCCAGCAAGCTGCAGAATAAAACCCTTGCTTTCTGTGCGAGGCAAAAGACTCTCTGCCAAGGTCCAACATGCTCTCTCCTGAGTAAGAGTTAGACTTTTCCATTCAGCAGGTAGAATGAGCCGACTGGAGAGCTACAGAGAACTAGAGTCCACTGCATTGTTCAACAGTATCATGCCCTGAAGAACAGTGGCCGTTTAAAGCGGTTGTATACCCCTTTTACTGGTTTGTACCTACAGGTAAGCCTATAATAAGGCTTACCTGTAGGTAAAATGAATATCTCCTAAACCTGCACGGTTTAGGAGATATTTGCCCTTCATGTAGCTGCTGATGTCACGACGCATGCGCCGTGATGTCCTGGAAAGTGACGTCTCGCGGCTCCAGCAACTCACAGCGCCGGAGCCACGAACCCGGAAGGATCCTCTGAGGGAAGATGTCAGCTCCCTCTGCGGGGACCGAGCAGACCCATCGGAGCTTTGTTCTAAGGTAAGTATTTCATAATGAGCTAGTATGCGTTGCATACTAGCTCATTATGCCTTTGCCTTACAGTTTTTTTTTTCTTGGAAGTATACAACCGCTTTAAACCCCCAAAATGTGTTGGAATTTTAAAATACTCAAGATTCTGAATAATTCATATATGTTGCTTTTTGTACTTTCCCTCTTGCACACCAAGTCTCTACGTGAATTAAAAACTGACCTTCAGTATCTCTCCTGGGAGAGCTGCTTAAGAGTAATTATTCTCTTTACCCTGCTTAAAGCGGAGTTCCACTCAAAAGGGGAAACTCTGCTTGTCTGCCACATTTGGCGCCTTTTGGGAGCAGGAGGGAGTGGGTACCTGGTTTTGACAGGTACCTGCTCCCACTTCCAGCTCAGTTCACCACGGTTACATCAACACGTACGGTATTTGTAGCTACTGACTTTTAATTGTTTTTTTTGGGGGGGGTCAGCCTGGAGCTCCTCTTTAAGAACCGACTGAAAATACACACTGTTATAAAATATCCAGCGCTCCACCACTTTCCTCTGCAGTCAGAAATTAACACCTGACAGGGGTTCTAACCCTTCTGGAGAGTGGTACAATAATGAATGTCTGCAGGCAACTGTGAAGCATGTTGAAGTCTCCTTGCAAGTTTGGGGCTGCATTTCTGCAAATGGAGTTGGAGATCTGGTCAGGACCAATGGTGCCCTCAATGCTGAGAAATACAGGCAGATACTTTTCAATCGTGCCATAACGTCAGGGAGGTGGGTGACTGGCCCCAAATTTATTCTGCAGCAGGACAACGACCCCAAACATACTGCCAATGGTATTAAGAAATATCTTCAGTGTAAACAAGGCAGCAAAGGGTGGTCACACCATTATTGATTTGATTTGGATTTCTCTTCTGTTCATTTACTTTCCATTTTGTTAATTGATAAAAATAAACTATTAACACTCTATTTTTGAATATATATAATGTACCGTCATATATCTCTCTCTGTCTGACTCTCCATTTGTTTATGCATGTGACTTATTTCATCTATATATATTTTCTCATTAACAGAAAATAACATACAAGGATTGGCTTCCTCTATTGCTTGGCAGTGAGATGTCCCATGTTCTGCCTCCACATACAAGTTATAATGATAAAGAGGACCCAAGAGTGTCAAATGCATTCACTATTGGTTTTCGGATGGGACACACCATGGTGCATCCAGTAGTGTATCGTCTAGGAAATAAATATAAACCCCATCAAACAAACCCTGCTGTCCCCCTTCATCAGACTTTCTTTTCCACCTGGAGGATTGTAAAGGAAGGTACACTGGCCCATTATAATAATGTTGCTTATCAGCTTGTAGGAGGGGTGCAGTGTGGTGCAGCGGCAATAACACACACACAGTCCAAGTACAATATAAAGAACTTGTATTGAAGTAATGCAAAGAAGGTTCACAACAAAGCCGGTGGGAAGACAGCCCAACTGGGAACACTCAAAGGTTCCAACAGTGTGTAGAGAGCAGGTTTCAGACGAACCAACATGTTAGGAGGGGCAGAATGCGACCTGGGCGTCTCGTGTTCAAGCAGGAAGATGTCTGGAGAAGTTGCAATCCCCATGTTTTCCCTCCACGTTAGGAACCTTTCCCTGCTGATAGTCAGTGGTGGCTGCTCCATTAGGGGTGCAGGGCCCCCCCCCAATCCATGCGCCCGACCCATAATCTACATGCAGGATGCATGGATTTCAATGTAGGTTTTTTTTTTTAGCAAATGATTAGAACCTGAGTCTCTAATTGGCTTCAAAAAAGGGTGGGCTTGGGGTGCAGAGCACTGCACCCTGAGCCCACCCAGTTGTGTGACAATAGCAAATTAATATTCGCTATTGTCTTCCTGATTCTCCTCCTGGCCAATCAGGAAGTGGGTCCTGAGACCTGATTTGTCTAGAGGGGAAGCGACCATATTGGAGAAGGAGACGCAGGGGGAAGCCACCGAGGAGGAGACGTGGAGAAGGAAACGCAGAGGAGGAGATGCAGGCCCGCGACCCTATATGGGTAAGTGCAGGGTTTGCCGATCGGCCGAGTGACGGGGGGGTGGGAATTTTGACTGACGGACCAACCGACCAAATGGGGGGTTTGACTAACGGACAAATGGACCGACAAGGGGGGGGGGGGTGTGGCAGGTGGTTTGTTTGCCCCCTCCCCCAAAAAAATGGAGCATCAGCCGCCACTGCTGCTGGTTCTAACTCTACCCACTTGCAAATGTGCACCAAGCCTGAGAGCCAGGGTCTTAAATTAGTTTTAAAGGCTCAAGGTTATTTACCTTGATGCATAGGATGCAAACAACCTTCTCTGTGCAGCAGTATCTTTCTCCAGCCTTACTGCTGTCAATCACAGCCAGTGAGCCAATGAGGAGAGAGAGGGGGCGGGCCAAGTGACATCTGGGGAGCGCGCCTGATCGGGTACCCCTATTGTAAGCTGATCTGGAGGCATTTGACAGGAGGAAAGGGGCCAAGAGCGTCGGCGGGGGACCAGAGAAAAGGAGGATTCGGGCTGCTCTGTGCAAAACTGCTGCACAGAGCAGGTAAGTATAACATATTTGTTATTTTAAAAAAATATTGCCTTTATTATCACTTTAAATAGGCACTGCCAGACCCAAGATGGTTTCTGGAGTCACATGGGGCGACAGCATCAGATAGCTTCCCCAGTGACCCAGGAAACCATAAGGAACCATGTTCCACTTGACTTCCTCTCCAACTGTAATGCTGCTGTGGATGAGCATCCCCGACAGTAGAGAAAGTAGACTGCACCTGCCTTCAAGTTCATTAGGTAATCTGCTCTATGCACAAGTTTTATGACCTTATTAAAACAGACCTTGCACTAAAAAGCAAGGTCTGCTTAAAACCTTAGACCCCCTCCTCCACAAATATTAGTGACAATAAACCTAAAAATGGAAACCTGTGGGGGGGGGGGGAGTTATTCCTTAATCTTGCTTACTCTTCCAGCCCCCAGGGGAGGATAACATTGCCATCTTTCCAGCAAGTTCTGGGAAATGCTGAGTAACTAACGAAAATGCACTCTTGCACTGTGCTGGAGTGTCTTCTCTTGAGATTAGGGACGATCAGCTTTTCCCAGGATCTGCAGTGTGGAACCTGTGGGTAAGGTAACTATATTTACAAATTTTTTTCCAGCATATATTTGCTCACTGGACAGAGAGCCAGTGATGCCCACATGTGCCCACCAGTGATGCCCACATGTGCCCACCAGTGATGCCCACATGTGCCCACCAGTGATGCCGATTAGTGCTCATTAGGCATGTGCAATTCGTTTAGTTCTGAATTTCGTTTTTAACAAATTTTTCGAACATTCAGACAAACCCGAATTTCTGAATTTTTCAGAATTTTAGTTTTTCCGATTTTGACAATTTGTTAATCCAAAATTCTGAAAATCCAAATTGTGGTAATACGGAAATTCGACAATCAGAACAGCCGAAAATCCGAAATTCAAATATTCGGAAATCCAAAAATTTGAAAATAAAAAAGAACGTTTGAAATAATAACTAACTAATAAATAACTATTCAATTATAGGTATTGGAATTTCCTTGAAAATATGGCTGTTGGTGATGAATTTAGTATTCACTAACAGCCAAATTTGAAAGGAAATTCCAATATCTATAATTGAATAGTTATTTATTAGTTATCATTTCAAATGTTCTTTCTTATTTTCGAATTTGCAAATTTCCGAATTTGGAATCCCAAAATTTCCAATTTCCGAATATCGAATTTCGGCATTTTCAAATTGCCGAATTTGCGAATTTTGAATTTCCGAATTCTGAATTTGTTTGAATTCCTGAATATCCGAATTCCGAAGTTCCGAAAAAATAAAAAGCGAACGAAACAAAAACTAACACATTTTTTGGCCGTGCACAAGCCTAGTGCCCATCAGGGATGTCAATCAGTGCCCATTGGTGATGTCTGTCAGTGCCTCCTCATCAGTGGCACCCATTAGTGCCGCCCATCATTGCCGCCTATCCGTGCCCATCAGTGCCCATAAAGGCTGCCCATCAGTGCTGCCTATCCATGCTGTCTATCAGTTTCCATCAGTGCCGCCTGTCAGTGCTCATCAGTGCTGCATATCAGTGCCTCATCAGTGCCGCCTCATTAGTGCTCGTCAGTGCAGCCTCATCAGTGCACATCAGTGAAGGAGAAAAATTTCTTATTTACAACGTTTTGTAACAGAAAATAAGAAAAACATTTTTTTTTTCAAATTTTTTGATCTTATTCATTTGTTTAGCAAAAAATAAAGAACCCAGTGGTGATTTAATATCACCAAAAGAAAGTCTAAAAAAAAATATAAAAATGTTGTTTGGGTACAGCATTGCATGGCTGCGCAATTGTCATTCAAAGTGCGACAGCACTGAAAGCTGAAAATTGGCCTGGGCAGGAAGGGGGTGAAAGTGGTTAAAAAAAAATGCAAAAGTTAACAATCACTTTAATAATATCCTACTTTCATTTTTACAATACTACCAGTGTTTACTACTTGCAGATGGAATTGACCCTTTCCTTCGAGGTATGATGGCCAATCCTGCCAAACTGAACAAACAGAGTCAGATAGTGGATGACGAGCTGAGAGAACGCCTGTTTAAGATGTCGAAGCGTATTGGTTTCGATCTAGCAGCACTCAATATACAAAGAGGGCGAGAACATGGCCTACCAGGTAACATGAAACCAAATATGAAAATCAGCTTTCTAAATAGGGTTGTCACCTGTACGTGATTCACCCGGACAGTTCGGGTTTTGAATCATGTGTCCAGGTTTCAGTCCACCTGAAATCCGGACACATTATCCAAACAGGAATGTGGCTCAGAACAGAGCTTGACAGGAGGGGGGGGGCACTATGCACACCGCATGACTATTCTCTTTGGAGAGCCCAAAGGTGTCCCAGGTCTGTTACAACCCTATAGTGTATGCTAAACAAATTTTTTTTGCTGTGAGTCGCTAAAGTGTTCGGGTTTGGCTTGAAGAAAAAGTGGCAACCGTGCATTTTTGTGCATTGAATAAAAATATAATAAATATTCCTGTCCTTAGCACCACCACCTTGCGCATGCAAGGTTGGAGCAGATAGGATTACACAGAGAAAGCTCTGAGGCATACAAACCCTAGCGCTAGTTAAAAATGTATAAACAAATTTAAGAAATTGTAAGCTGTGTTAACCAAATCTTAAATAACCAGAGAAGACCACCCATAATGAATTGTACAGCAATTATTATTTGTCCTTGGTTGACATTTTGGGAAAATTTTCTTTGTGTTTATTTGGCTACTAGTATGGTAAAGATTGAGAACCTAAACTAAGTTCTAACCATACCTAACTCCTTTTTAGGCTCCCCTTATCCTTTACTAGAGGCCGATATAACATCCCAATACAAAGGTTCTGCATCAAAAGCCTGCAGTGCTGAAATTCTGGCTCCAGGATAACCCGATTCAGCCTTTTGGTACCTGCTTGTCAGCAATTTTTTCATTGAGATCAAATTTGACAAAACTGAAAATTTCCTTGAGATGATTGCAGGAAGCAATGCCTACCTGTTGAATATTTCACTATTTCATTCAGACATTGCAGTAGTGTGCCAGCCCAACCCACTAGCCTGGTGAACTTGTAAAAGGGCTATTCCCAGGCAAGCACACAGCAAGTTCATTGCTCTCTCTTAATGTCAATGTAAAAATGTCAGCACTATAATCTTTCTCACAGCCATCTATTAGATATATCATTGGTTATATAGGAAGCAGAAGGAGAAAGTCACATTTTGTGAAGATTATTTCCAGTGATCCCAAAGGCATGCGCAGGGGGTGTGCCAGGTGTGCATTTTATTGTCCCCTTCCTTTTCTAAATGAACACACTCGCTCACTGTGTTCATTCATAACTGAAGCATAGTGAACTGTTTACCATACTTCAGTTCTTGAATGAACAGGAAGCCGCTCGCCACAGAGCATCCCGTTCATTCATTGTCCAGTGCACCTGAGGCTGCAGAGATAGGTATGTGTGTTTGAGCTTTGGGGTGCACACACCTATGAGTGATCCTTTGAGGAGCAACATGAACGCTGGTTGTAGTCATCACAGAGAGTTTAGAAGGTCACATGTGGTGACCCTGTGAGGAGCTACATAAGGGCTGGTTGCAGAGATCACAAAGAAGTCAAATTAAGATAAATGAAAGTGATTGTAAATGATCAAATTGTAAAATAACCCATTACGTTTAAAATAGAAATGAACAGGGCTTTTTTTCAGGGGGAACGCAGTTCCGGCACCTCCAGCACTGAATGTATTTTATGGCAAGGAGTGCTGGAGTGTGGTGGAGGGTCTAGTGATGCAGCCTGCTGAGGGATCTATTGTCGCTGGTAAAGACCTATTTTGTGTGGGGGGTCTTTTGTTGCTGACAGGGGTTCTTATGTTGCTGGGGGGTCAGTTGTTGTTAGGAGGGATCTGCCATTGAGGGAGAGGTCTATTACTGCTGGCTGCTGCAGGGTCTATTGATGCTGACTGTTGGGAGATCTGTTGTTGCTGCCCGGGGTCTATTGTTACTGGGGTGGTTACTTTGTTGCTGGGGATCTATGGTTACTAGGGGGGCATTGTTGCTGGGATGCGGTGTATCAAATTCCATACAAATTACTTAGTAGAATAAAATGATACTTGGTTCTGTATTCTCTAAAAGGGACAATACAAGGAGGTGGGTAGCAGGTGAAACCAAGGGACGGTGCTCAGATGTGGGTAGGGGGCGGAGACAAAGGATGACTCACAAGGGAAGTTCCTGGAGTTCCTGCACCTATTCTTTGAGAAAAAAAGCCCTGGAAATGAAACATGTAAAACATGTGTGTATAGATATAACAAAGCATTATACAGTAAATAGCTTTTCTCCCTTTTTTATAAGTGATCACATTCCCTCTGTTCTCAGCTGCATAAGAACTGGGGGGAGGAGAAGCAGCAACAGCAGCACACTGAGCTTCGCAGGGAATGGCTGTGCAGTGGGGGGGGGGGCAGTCTGATCATTTGAGGAGAGCACACTGAGTTCCCGGCATAGCTAGAGAACCAACCACGTTGCGCTCTCCTGTTTAGTATGGTCAGTTTTTAATATAAAAGCAGAGGGACTAGCAGGAACACCAGAGATTTCACACAAAGGAAGCAATACAAAGAGAACAGGATACTTTCTCATACAAGTGCATGGTACAGCAGGCACATATCAGGAATATGAAATGTTGGGGTAACAAACACTTTAAGTGAACCTTTTGATTTCAGTCCAGCTGTAGTATGTTTGAATGCATAAGGAAATGACTGATCAATATCACCTACATGAAATTGTTCTCTAACAGTTCTGCTTGCCATTATTAAAGTTGTCTGTCATATTTTCCTTTCTACTTAGGATACAACTCATGGAGAAGATTCTGTGGCCTTTCTGCCCCCAGTAATCTGGATGAGTTGGCTGTTGTTCTAAAAAATAAACCACTTGCCAAAAAACTCATAGGTTTATATGGCACCCCTGAAAACATAGACCTCTGGATTGGAGGAGTCTCTGAACCCTTGGTGCCCGGTGGAAGAACTGGACGGTTACTGTCATGCATTATTGGAGACCAGTTCCGCAGGACTCGAGATGGAGATCGGTACGTTTCATTTTCTAGTATACAGGGAAGGCTCACATCCAAAATATATTTCATTCATTAGTAAGTCCCGCAATAAGTATTCATGCAATCTGGTCCAAGTAAAGATTATAAATCCTAAAATTCAAAAGTTACAATATAAGATGGAGGCTCTAACTAATTACATTCACATCTATGTAAGTTTAACTACTTCACCCCCGCACACCGTCATATGACGTCGCTGCCTTTGAGCAATGATATCTGAATGGTGCCAGCAGCTACAGGCACCATTCAGATACCGTTTTTTACCAATTCACTGGAAGATAAAAGTGTTCTTAGCAGCGAATTCGCAGCTAGATCATTTTTATCAGTGGCGGGAGAGGTGCCCCCCCTCCCGCCACTTTCCCGGGCAGTCGGCAGTGGCGGAGATGATCGGGTCCACTCCCCCCTGCACAGGAAGCCGAGTGAGCGGAAGATGCCGCCCACTCGGCTCCTTAACATTGCAATGCGGAAGCGACGTCACAAGTCACTTCCGCCCAATGCTCTTAAAGGGAACTTTTATTTTTGAACTGTCATTTTTTTTTTAATTTTTTTTTTTTTTTTTGCATTTAACTGTAAATATGAGGTCTTTTTGACCCCAGATCTCATATTTAGGAGGTCCTGCCATGCTTTTTTTCTATTACAATGAATGTTTACATTTCTTGTAATAGGAATAAAAGTGATCAAAATGTTTTTTTTTAAAAGAACAGTGTAAAATTAAAAAATAAAATAAAATAAATAAGAAAAAAAAAATTTAAAGCGCCCCATCCCCACGAGCTTGCGCGCAGAAGCGAACACATGTAAGTCCTGCCCGCATATGAAAATGGTGTTAAACCACTCATGAGAGCGAGAGCAATAATTCTAGCACTGGATCTCTTCTGTAACTCAAAACATGTAACCTGTAGAAATTTTTAAACGTCGCCAATGGAGATAGGTTGCAAAGTTTGTCGCCATTCCGCGAGCGGGCGCAATTTTGAAGTATGACATGTTAGGTATCAATTTACTCGGCGTAACATTATTTTTCACAACATGGAAAAAAAATTGGGCTAACTTTACTGTTGTCTTACTTTAAGTGAATTAAAAAAAAAATGTGCTTGTAAGACCGCTTCGCAAATACAGTGTGGCATAAAGTTTTGCAACGACTGCCATTTTATTCTCTAGGGTGTTAGAAAAAAATTATATATAATGTTTTGGGGTTTTAAGCAATTTTATTGCAAAAAAAAAAATGGTTTTAACTTGTAAACACCAAGTCCAAGAAACAGGCCCGGTATTGAGGTGGTTTGGTTAAATACCTGTTGCTGTGCAGTATGTTCTGTCACTACAAGTCAGGCGAAAAAAGCAGCAGAAATCTTTGGGATATCTTGTGGAATCACCACAAAGGAGTCACCCGTATGCTTGAGAATATGTCTCCCCAATCTACCTGTTTCATTTTAAAGAACTTTTGATCATGTTTAAAATGTTTACATTTTTAAACAGGAAAATGAAGAAAAAAATGGTCATGAGAATGAAGTTTAGATAGGACGGTGTCTGTAGGGCAGTGGACGGTGTCTGTAGGACAGTGGATGGTGACAGTGGACAGTGTTAGTAAAACAGTGGATATGTCAGTAGGGCAGAGGTTGGCGTCAGTAGGGCAGTAGATGGTGTCAGTCATTAGAGCAGTGGATGGTGTCAGTATGACAGAGGACGTGGTCGATAGAGCAGTGAATGGTGCCTGTAGGGTAGTGGACAGTGTTAGAAGTTTTATTGTTAATATTTTTTTATTTCTTTTTTACAATTTTATTTTATTTTTTCACAATTTCAATTTTTATTACTTCTTACAATTTTTTAGCAGACCTATTTTGGGGCTTTGGTGAAATATCAGGGCCTCTGATACCTTTGAGACAGAGAAGGGAGATTGAGGACACAGCCCTCAATCTCCATCTCTGAAGCCTCAGCTGCACACAATGAATAGATAGGAATAACTCTATCCAGAGCTTTTCGTTCATTCAAAACTGAAGTATAGTGATTGCAGTTTACTATGCTTCCGTTGTACATCGGTAACCATCACGCACTCTATTCATTCAGAAAAGGAAGGGGCTAGTAAATGACATATACAGGCTGGTGGGTGTTTATCAGGGCGGTCGGCGGCACTTAACCAGCACCCCCCCCCGCAAGCCCGCCCGCTCGCTGTCTGCCGGTGGTCTGTCCGGCACTTACCCCATCTAGGTGGCGGGTGACAGGCTGCGGGATAGGCAGCAGGTTGACGAGTGGTGAGCTGTGGGTCGGCAGCGGCTCCTGTGTCCTCTCCTAGATCACGGCAGGTTTTGCCATGCATCTCTTCTCTCCTCCTGCTAGGCGTCCAATAGGATCACCTGTCCTTTCAGCCAATTGGGTGATGGGTCTCACGACCCGCTTCCTGATTGGCTGGGAGGAGGATTAATGTGAGAATAACGAATATTCATTCGTTATCGTCACGCAACTGGGTGGGCTTCGGGCGCAGTGCCCTGTGCCCAGAGTCCACCCTTTTTTGAAGCCTATTAGAGCCTCTGGCTCTAATCACATGCTTAAAAAAAGCATACACCCCCACTGGAATCCATGGTCAGGCATGGATGGGGGGGTGATGCCCATGCGCCCCAATGCATGGGATTCCAATGGCCCTTTCCCCACTCTTCATCCGGAAATACGCCCCACAGCAACCGGTGGAAGAGGAGGGAAGCTAGCAATGCTGCAGGAGGAACAGGGGAGCACACAGGGGTCCTGGGCAGCAGGAAATAACAGTAACCTGGACAGGAAGGATGGCGTAGGTGGCACGTACAGGAACCAACCCATTTTCCTCTTGCAGCTTCTGAATGGGAGGGAGAGGAGGAAAAGCAGGCTTTCAGCGGCTACAGGAAGGAAATGGAAAGGATTGGTTCCGGTATATGAGATATGCAGAATAACTGTACTATACTTTGGATAGAGTTCATGCCGTATACTAATTTGTGCAAAGGGGTAATTATTTTGTTTCTTCTGCTTAGGTTTTATTATGAGAATGATTCAGTTCTCAGCAAAGCTCAAATGAGTTCAATAGAGAAGGTGACTATGTCCCAGATTATCTGTGGCAATACAAACATCACTGAGGTCCCTCTAAACGTTTTCTTTGCAAACGAGTACGCTGCCGACTTTGTTCCATGTTCCAGAATCCCAGCACTGGACCTGAGCCCGTGGAAAGAGCTCCCTCAATTTGGTAAGTGCAAAGTGCTTTTACTGATCTTTCATTTGGCTATTGTCTAGACCAGTTTTCCTCAACTCCAGTCCTCAAGGCGCTCCAGCAGGTCATGTTTTCAGGATTTCCCTCAGATGAAACGGCTGTGGTAATTGATAAGGCAGTGAAACTGGTCAAATCACCTGTGCAAAATAATGGAGAGCCTGAAAACATTACTTTTTGGATCGCTTTGAGGACTGGAGTTGAGAAACACTGGTGTAGAATAATGCAGTTCACATAGACTGATTTATGATGATAATAAATTGATAGATTAACATTGATAATAAAACATGCCTTATTTAGGCTGGATTCACACCTATGCATTTTTAGTGCTTTTTGCATTTTGCAGATATGCACTGAAGAACGTGTTCCATAGGAAACTATGTTAAATGGACTGCAGTGCAAATCTGCAAAATGCAAAAAGCACTAAAAATGCATAGGTGTGAATCAGGCCTTATACATGAACAAGAATTAACGTGGCCTGACATGATAAAAACGGAAGCTCTACTTGTACTTGTGTGAGGGATAACCTGCTAATGACTAGATCAAAATAATCAACCCAAGGTGTCCAAATTTGTACAGGTGGCAAAAGTAGCAATTATGTGAGAGCCAGTGCTGGGACAAAATCATCTGCCCAGGGCAAATATGCCAGATTGCACCCTCCCTTCATTAAGTGCAAGCTTATGAGGAGGAGGGGAAGAGAGAGAACAGCCCGCACCTCCACCCAGCTCTGTCCTCCTCTCCTTGCTACTTCCAGTGCTGGGCTGACAGAAGTTATGATGCCACTCTCACTACTCCTGTCAGCCTTATAGTAGAAGGAACTTGCAACATCCCCATCCCTACAATACACGCTGTGCCCAGGGCACCTGTCCTATCTGCCCACCCTTTGTCCAGGCCCTAATAAGAGCTGTATACAAGAAAATATGTTTTTGCACATTATTTTCAATAGTTCACATAGTATGTTTAAAACGTATGCTAGTTAATAGCAATATTTAATTGGAAAACTACTGTGTATTCAAATCTATTGGTTGTTGATCAGATAGCGTGATTTACATTTACACAGTGCACACATGCACAGTTTGTATTGTGACTGTGTTAATTTGTTATTTTTGCTTTGCGTACATGCAAAAATTTGTAGAAATTTGCTGATAAGTTTAAAGTTTCAATGTGTGCTTATTTTTTTTTTTGTGTAATTGCAGGAGAGTTCAGCTGAAAGCTTCAAGCAAGGAACCAACAACATAGCAAGGTGGCAAGATTTCCTTTTTGAGGAGGCTCTGTGTAGACTAGGTTTTTTAGACTATATTTTTGTTTTTTCAATTTTTCCCAATTCATTGTGCAAACCAAACATTGTTTTTAATAATAGCAGCTACTAATATTAGTCCCAGTCATCAATCACCTTTACCTATTCTCACTTCAATAATGCTGCTTTCTGCGTCTGTTGCATCCCATATCCATAAGATGTATTTATTACCCGGAGCTGTAATATGATAACATTTGGCTTTCTGATAATACTTTTCATTCTCTATTTGTTATACTGTTGGAAAAGTTACAGAGGAGTGACACTGTGCGGCTGCCTATGAAGGTTTGAACAGATCAAAGACAGGAATAAAAATGGATTAAAAAATAGTTGGATCCATACTATATGATCTCTTATCAATGTCACACAATAAGCTCTCCTATATGGAACATTGGGACAGAGATCTTAACGTCCATGGTACCTGACTGACTGGCAGGATATTGCGAATAATTTGTCAACAATATCCATGGTTTGGTTGAATCTATAAACTATAAAACACTACTACGCTGGTATATGGTCCCAACTGGAATAGATAAAATGAACACTCAGGCCTCACCCCAGGGTTTTCTATGATTCATACATACCTCCCAACTTTTTGACATTGGAATGAGGGACACCTATTAGCAAAAGTATGTAGACATAGGACCTACCCCCTGCCACACCCTCTTAAAGAAGAATTGTACAAAAATAAATGATTGGTTAAACCCCCCGTGTGTTTTTTACCACTACTATTCCTTAATATTGACATTTGGAATTTACAAATGAACCATTTAGAAATTGGATGAAAGGCTTAGCACTGTAAAACATTTTGGATAGATGAATAGTGAATTTTATATACAACTATATAATGAGGAGGAAAGAGGGACAGGGGGACTTTGTTCCAAATCAGGGACAGCCCCTCGAAGTCAGGGACAGTCGGGAGCTATGCATATATCATGGCACTGCCCCAAAGTGGTTTTGGATTAGGACGTTCAACCTCATTCGTTCCGTCATGGGCCAAAATATCTCTAGGAAGCCAGAGAGTGCCCTCTTTCAAAGTGCTGATATCCCTAAAACGAGGAAAAGATTAATTTTCTATATGATGCTAGAAGCCAGAATAGTCATTGCACAGTGTTGGAACCAACCAATAGCCAAGTTTGATAAAATCTGGCAGCTGTGGATACAATGGGGTTGATTTACTAAAGGAAAATAGACTGTGCACTTTGCAAAGTGCAGTTGCTTCAGAGCTTAGTAAATGAGGTAAAGTTTCACTTTGTAAAGAATACCCAATACATGCAAGGGGAAAAAAAAAAAAAAGCTTTTTTGCCTGCACGGGATTGAATGATGGAAGTCAGCAGCGCTTCTGCTCATTTACTAAGCTCTGGAGCAATTGCACTTGCAATGTGCAACTGCACTTTGCAAAGTGCACAGTCTATTTGCCTTTAGTAAATCAACCCCAATATCTCTTGGTGGGTGACTGAGATGGGTAGCGAAGATACCCAACCACTTTCGCTTTTCTCTTTTCCCCCCTCTTCTTTTTTTCTGCTTTATTTTTTTACAACATGCTCAGGTTTAGAGCTGCTTGTTCCTTGGTTTTCTACATTCTTAATGGTTCATTGTACAAGGTTATGCAGGGTGGTTGACCACTACTCTAGGTACTTTATCACATAAATGTTCTTGTCACTGTCCTGCCTGACTTGTACTACACCACATTTAGCATTTGGTTGCTCTTCAATTGCACTATGGAAGTAATCTCATTCTTATCTTTGTATTACAATGGTTCTTTTTCTGTGATATATCTGATTACTACCATTATGGATATCTTGCGAGAAAATATGTGCATCACTACCTTGCCTATTGCCCTCCCAGTTTGGGAGGTCTGGAGTTATGTTATGTTTTTGCTACTGTTATTTATGCAAAAAAATCAATAAACATATTGAAATCTAAAAAATAGTTTAACACACGTCTGTCCTATGTTACAACTTTGTCTGTATTCATTTCCTTGGATGTGGGGATAATATGTCACATGGAGAGGGTCCCCTGGGCAACAGCTGGTCCAAGTTTGAGACCTCCAGCACCTATGGTTCGGCAGTACTGGGCCCTCAAAGTGACCAGTGCAAGACGGCAATTGTTGGGTGAATTTCGGACTTAACATTGGAGTCTATGGGAGGGGGCACCTGGTTTGGGGACACCGTTCTTCCAAACCATAGCCAATAAAAATACCAAACTTGGGTCACATGGATAGGGCCCTTTGGACCACAACTGGTCCAAGTTTGGGACCTCCAGCACCTATGGTTCCACATTAGGTCTTATTGAAAGCATTGGGTGAGGCTGTGCTGCCTGTGCACTGTTTTTTTAACCCCTTGGATCCCACACTAGCATGCATTGCATGCTTCACTTCACTTGAATGGGTCTTGCTTGGCAGGCTCCACCTGGTAAGTGTGACAGGGTGTATAATTCCTACTGTGGCTGCAACATGTGTACACTCCTGGCCAGAGGGCGGATGTGGTGGATGGCCAGTGGGCAGGCCCTGGGGAATGTTTGTGGTCAGACGGGGGGGGGGGGGGGCGGTCAGGTCTACAGCTGTGTAAGGGGCCCCAAAATTTCTGATGGCTGCCCTGCTCAGATCACATGACTTCTTCCAGTTAAGTACCTTTTCCCAACATGCAACACTACCAAGCTGATTGGCTGAGAAAAGTATGTTTAACCACTTAACGCAAATCGCCGTTTATAAACAGCGGCTGCTTTAAGTGGAGGTATCGGGATATAGCCTGCAGCTACAGGCTATATCCCAGTACCGTTTTTTACAGCGGCCGATCGGCTATCCGGAGAAAAAGGCAGATCAGCTCAGGAGCCGCTCGGTCATTATCCCGGACCGCGGGAGCCTGCCGCTCTTCTCCGGCCTCCCGACTCACCAGGAGACCAGAGCTCTGATCTGGCGCGTCCACCGGCTAAGAGGAGACCTGAAGGAAGCGGAATCGGCTCCAATCGGGTCTCCTTCGTCAAATTCCAGAAGCCACATCACAACATCACTTCCGGTTTACTCGGCGGCTAACTGCGCCAGTTTTAAAAAAACAGTGTTAAAAAAAAATAATAAAAAAAAATGTTTAAAGTACCACCGTCTCCACGAGCTCGCGTAGCAAAGAAAACGCATACCTAAGTCGCACCCGCATATGAAAACGGTGTTCAAACCACACATGTGAGGTATCGCTGCGATCGCCAGAGTGTGAGCAGTAATTCTAGCAAAAGACCTCCTCTGCACCTCTAACCTGGTAACCGTTAAAAAATTTGAAATCGTTGCCTATGGAAATTTTTAAGTACCGGAGTTTGTCACCATTCCGCAAGTGTGTGCAATTTTCAACCGTAACATGTATGGTATCTATTTACTTGGCGTAACATCCTCTTTCACAATACACAGGAAAGCCCGCTGCGCAAATACCTTGTGACAAGCAGTATTGCAACAATCACAATTTTATTCTCTAGGGTGTTTCAAAATACATATATATAATGCTTGGGGGTTCTAAGTAATTTTCTAGCAAAAAAAAAACAGTTTTTAACTTGTAAACAACAAATGTAAAAAAGGGCTCCGGTGGGTTAGTGGTTAACAATCATCTGAATAAATGCACTGTAGCTCATCACACTAATGTCAGAAGCAACAGCACCACCTACTGACCAAAAGGGAGAAGCCACATAAGAACATAATAAAGCTATTTAATCTCTAAACACTACAAATCAGCCAGGCTGACTACTTCCCAGCATAACTAAATTTACCTACAACCCTATTCTAGGGTGAGGGCGCTACATATGTGAGGGGAGTGGTCCAGAAGCTGATATAATATTGGGGAATGGCACACAAGACTGCTGCTTATATAATTCATTTCTGATATCCCACACAGTACATTGTACACAGGAAATTCTGAATCTGATTTCTGCAGCTGCAGACTATGTATAATACTATTTGTCTACAGCTTGAGCCAGGCGGCAATTATTACGTTTATTAACCAATAAACTTAAATTAACATAAATGATAAAACATTCTTTAACTAGTTCAATACCATGCACTTAGAACACTTCCCTACCAGACCAATTTTCAGCTTTCAGCGCTGTTGCGCTTTGAATGGCAATTGCGCGGTCGTGCGACGCTGTACCAAAACTAAATTTTTATCATTTTTTCCCCACAAATAGAGCTTTCTTTTTGATCACCTCTGGCCTCTGGGGTTTTTATTTTTTGTGCTACAAATAAAAAATTTCCTTTTTTTTCTGTCACAAAACTTTGTAAATAAGTACATTTTCTCCTTCACTGATGGGCACTGATGAGGCTACACTGACGGGCACTGATGAGGCAGTACTGATTAGCATTGATGAGGCGGCACTGATGAGGTGGCACTGATGAGGTGGCACTTATATGCAGCACTGATGGGCACTGATAGGCGGCACTGATAAGCAGCACCGACGGGCACTAATAGGTGGCACTGATAAGCGGCACTGATGGGCACTCATAGGGTGGCATTGATGGGCACTGATAGGTGGCACTGGGCACTAATAGGTGGCACTGATGGGCATTGATAGGTGGCACTGATAGGTGGCACAGATGACCACTGGTGGGCACTGATGGGCACTGATAGGTGGCACTGGTATTGTAGCAGCTATAGGGATGGCACTGGCAAGCATCACAGATGGGCACAGTGCCATCCCTATTGGGCATTGTGTGCCCCTTGCCTGGTGGTCTAGGGTGGCATCCCTGGTGTTCCCTGGGTGGCATCGCTGTGTGGGCTCCCTGGTGGTCCTGGTCAGCTCCCTGGTGGTCCAGTATGGTGATCCGAGGGGGGGCTGTGCTGATAAACAATCAGTACAGACCCCCTTGTCAAGAGAGCCGCTGATTGGCTCTCCACTACTCGCGTCTACAGACGTGAGTAAAGGAAATGACAACTTATGGCTTTTCCTGTTTACACTGGGATAAGCCGTGATTTGTCACGGCTGATCACATGGTAATGAGTGTAACACCAGCTTAGTATTGCCTCTGTAATATATGCAGAGTATTGCTCTCTAAAACATTGCATTGCATTTTTCTTCCTAAACTTTTACCTCACAGAAACTAGAGGAGAGACTCTATTGGTTACTGCTGTAGCTAAGAAGGAAGCCCACCCCTAACAACAAAGACAAGGAAGGACATGATTGAATAGCAGCCCAGGAGAGCTGTGATTGGCTGGTTAGACCGTTTTGGAGAGGGGAGGAGAGATAGACAGGGGAAAGGGGCCATCTTGCTTGTCTCCTGGGCCATCTGCCAGAGCCTGGGATTCTGTCAGTGACTCTCCTAAAGGGAGGTGCAGATTTGAGAGTGGAGTTTGCAGTGTGTTAGTCTGCTTTTTTTTTTTTTTTTTTGCCTGACCTCTGAAGATGTGCTAACAGGGCAGGGAGATCGAGAGATGGATTTCAGTACTGCAGCAATCATCATCATCATCCTCCTGTTGAAAGATTATGTGTCCTGTGTTGCTTCCATCACCATCCAGTCGGCTGAGACAGCAAAATAATTTACCAATTGCTGAAAGAGGATATATCAAGTGCATCTAATGGTGAGAGATCTTATGCCATCCTTGTGTGAGGGGGTCTTGCTTAATCCTGCTAAATCCTGTTTACCACTAATGCAGCTCTATCTGAAGGAGGATCACCACATCCGTTAATCTTTGTGGCACTTTGTGACACAACCCTGTGACACTTTGCGAAGATACTCTTTCATCCTGTGGATTACAAGTATTGCTTCACAAAAGGCTGAGCACTCAACACAGGATTTTAAGGGCCCCAACGCTGACAGACTCTGTGTGTGTGTGTATGTGTGAATAGAATTCCCACTGGCCAGTGGTAAGCTAGAACCTACAAAATCTAGATAGGCTCTTATGGTCAGTATTATCACTTCTGGGTGCCGTTCAACACTTGCTCAGTGCATTTCAGGCAAGGCGTCTCACTGGCGGTTAAAGTGAATGAACACCAATCCTGTTTAACTTTCTGAGTGGTTGTAGTATATCATTGCAGTTAATATTGGTATCCTGTTAATCAGTTTATCTCTTTCCGGGGCTTATTACTAGTTCTAATAAAGCCCAGCTAAAAGTTTAAATGGTGTATTGGTGTTACTTGGATCCAGGTGAGAGTGAGTCATCACTGGCGTGGGACAGAAGACCCGTATATTACAGTGGCCCTTGCGACAGTAGCGCTACATGTGGGGTTCTCGTCCGGGACACCTTCTGGTCCCTGTCACAGAGTGATGACTACCTCTACCAGCCAAGTCACCATAATGGAGACCTGTCATTGCTGCCAAGTGGTGTGAAGAGCAAAATGGCAGGTTGGGGCTTTGTGTAATTATGAGTCTCACTGGTGCCACCTGGACTGAGAAACAGGTCCAGCAAGTAGTGTCAGCTTTGATGCCTGATCGGAAAGCATTCATATTGGACCTGAAAGTTGATCAGATAGTCTGCCAATTATGGATATCGCAAGTTGTTGTTCTATTCCTGGAAGGTCCCTGTGCCATCTGGGGAAGAGGGTTTCGAAACCTGGATAGATCAGGCAGCGCAGGCTGTGGAAGAATGGGAAGTCGCTGACACAGTAAAAAAGACAAAGGTTAATCGAGAGCCTAAGAGCTCCCGATTCAGATGTAAGCAGAAACATAAAAAGGGACAAGCCGGGCTGCACAGCCACTGAGTGTCTAGAAGCTTTACAAGAGATTTTGGACTAGAGACCAGAACAAGCCATTGACTTATTCTAAATTGGTCAAAGCTATCCTAGAAGAGGAGGCTTTAATTAAGGTTAAAAATAAATGGTAGTGCTTCACATGCGGCTTTCACTGTAGAAGTAGGAACCATGGGCATAGCGTAGGTCCAGTCCAAAGTAATGGCTTTGAAAACTCAGATGTTCCAGATGATGGAGTTGATGACATCACTGTCTGCCAAGATTGCCATACCAGAGGGGGAAAAGACATTGAAAATAACCAGGGCAGAGGCAATACCGAATGTTTCTGCTGGAAAACCTTCTAGTTCAGTGGTCTGCTATAATTGTGGGGGTATTGGGCACTATCAACATGTCCCAGCCCACCAAAGCCACGAAGAGAACATCATAAGCCGGCGGGAAACTCCAGAGGGCCCTGGTGAGGGAGTCAGCCGAGTGCCCATCTAAGTCAGCTCGCTCCAGTTCCCAGGTCTTAAACAAAGGGTGGGCAAGGCCTAAACCTTTGTACCAAGCCTCACCCGAAGCCTCAGTTAGGCTGCCCATGCTACTCTCAGAGTCAGGTTCCAGATCACAGGAGATCAGTGCACACCACACTCAAAACCGTTGGTCTAGAAGACAACAGAAACTGTCACAGGCCAAAAGAGGGATTCAGGCCCAAACAGCCGAGCAAGCTGCATCAAAACAGCCAAGCAAATTCCCTGACAAGCTGGTGGGTCCTTCTCCTATAGTGCCAGTTCAGGTGGAATGTGTATACACAAAAGCCCTTCTAGATTCTGGTGCCCGAGTGACTCTAATTTACCATGATTTCTATGATAAAAACCTAAAACACCTGTCTTTGCAGAGGTTGGAAAGTCTAGAGATCTGGGGTATAGGAACTAAGAAGCTCCCCTATGATGGATATCTTCCAGTCAAGTTTGAGTTTGGCCCATCTGTTGTTGGACAGCCAGAGACTTCCGACACATTGGCCATTGCATGCCCCCGCCCTCCAGGGACTAATCAGAGTTCCATAATTGTGGGAATGAACACTTGGTGTGTTGGACTTGGTTTGACGGTTACTCACTCCTCAGGTCTCAGAGGGTGAGACTGCAGCTAAAAGTGTACTACCGATGTTGCGCTCTGTGTACCAGCGATTGGTCCAGGAACAAAAAGCCCCAATAGAAGGAGTGGGAAAATTGTGGAAGTTGGACAAGTCAGCGAAAGTTTTTCAGCCGGGTGAAGTAGCATGTCTGGA
>BLSH010066417.1:1074586-1087364 GCA_018402905.1 Glandirana rugosa
ACCCTGGGGTTGTCTCCACTGAGGTTTGACAGCAGAGAAGGACTAGGTGGTATGTTGTATCAAGAACATGATGGACGTCTGAGACCTGTTGCTTATGTGAGTCGAAGCCTTACTCTATCTGAGAGAAATTACCCTACCCACAAGTTGGAATTTTTGGCGTTGAAATGGGCTGTTGTCGACAAGCTGAAAGAATACCTGTATGGTGCAGAATTCGAAGTCAAAACGGATTACAACCCGCTCACCTATGTCCTTACCACGGCAAAGCTGGATTCCACGGGACATCCATGGTTGGCAGCACTTTCCAGATTCCGTTTCAGCTTGAAATACCGACCTGCTAATGCTCTGTCAAGGAGACCCTATGACCTGCTAACATAAGGAAGGGTGGACTCAACTGACAACAGAAGGCATTCAGGCTTTGTGTCAAGGGATTGAGCACCGAGCCAGAGGAGCAACAGGGGCCTAGGCCATTGGAGTCACCTCTGTTGGGGTCCCAAAACTCTACTGTGACTTGACCCAAGTGAGAGATGAGGGATTGCCTACCCTTTCCAAGAAAGACTTGAGAAAGGATCAAACAGAAGATCCTCTTTGTTCTCTGACTTTGAAAGCCTTGGAGGGGGGTCACCTAGAACTTCTACTCACAGCAGACCCCCCAAAGGAGGCTTGATTGGTTTACAAGGAGTGAAATCGACTGCAGCTCTCAGACGGGGTGGTCTACCGAAGGTGCCTCTCGGATGATCTAGAGGAGCATTGGCAGCTGTTCCTCCCGGAGAAGCATAGGGGGACAGTGCTGAATGCAATACACGATGAACATGGACACTTGGGACCTGATAGAGCATTTAAGTTAGTTAGGGATCGTTTCTACTGGCCATGTATGCAAACTGAAGTCGAAAGCTACTGTCACTCCTGCCTCCACTGCATCCAGAGAAACACTTTGCCTTCTAGAGTTGCCCCAATGGGCCATCTACAGAGTCAAAGTCCCATGGATCTGGTTTGCATCGATTTCTTGTGTCTGGAACCCGACACGAGGGGTCAAGGGAATGTGTTGGTAGTGACTGATCATTTCATCCATTATGCCCAGGCTTATCCCACAAGAGATCAACAAGCTGCTACTGTCGCCAAAGTGTTAGTGGAAAAATTCTTCATCCATTATGGTTTACCTCAAAGAATTCACTCTGACCAAGGTAGAGACTTTGAAAGCAGTCTCATTAAACAGCTGTTGGATCTTCTGAGCATCAAGAAATCAAGAACTACACCTTACCACCCTCAAGGGGATCCCCAGCCACAGAGGTTTAATCATACCCTCCTTGACATGCTTGGAACCCTTCCATCTGACAGAAAACAGCATTGGAGCAGGCACATTTCCGCTGTGGTTCATGCCTATAATAGTACTGAAAATGACGCAATGGGTTACTCACCACATAGACTGATGTTTGGAAGAGAAGCTTGTCTACCAGTGGACTTGGCCTCCTGTATTTCAATAGACATAACTTCAGCTACATCCTACAGGGACTATGTGGATAGACTCATAAAGAATCTAAAGACAGCCTATGAGAAGGCACAAGAAGCTTCTGGTGTCAGAGGTCAGCGGAACCAGAAGAATTATGATTTGAAAGTTAGGATTCATGATTTACAGCCGGGGGGACAATGTGTGGCTAAGGAATCTGGGTCTCTCTGGAAAGCATAAGTTAGCTGACCGGTGGAGTTCTCAACAGTATGTCATCTGTAAGCAACTGCCTGGTCTTCCTGTATACCAAATCCAGCCTGATGGGAAGACAGGGCCTTTGAAGACCTGGCATCGAAACCATCTATTAACTCTGTGTGAAGCCGTCAGAGTACCTGTGAGAACTGAAACTTCATTACCCAAACCATCTCCCAGGCAAGTTCCAGGTACCAGGTCTCAACCTCTACTGCCAGATGAGGCCACAACACTAGAAGATGACAGTGATGATGATCTGGAGGTAGGATGGTTGTGGCCATCTGAGCCCATGGATGTCACTCCCTCCACATCAACTGCAAATCAGTCCTTAGGTGTGCTCAGGCCTGATGCACCTGAATTTGTGTTTCAGGTGCAAGACAATTCAGAACTAGTAGAGCAAGCCTACCAATTAGTCCATGAGCCTGACGAAGGGTTTCAGGAAGGGAGTTCCTCTGAACTTGAAGGAGAATTATTTGAGGAAAGCCATCTTGAACCTGATGGAGAATCCTGTGAAGAGACTCACCTTGAGCCCAAAGAACAGAGAGTTAAGAGGACAGCAAGACCCCCACTCAAATTAACATATGACACCCCTGGAACAGGCTCAGAAGAAGCTATTCCCACTGTTCGCAGACTTCCTGATTCTCAGGCACATTCTATGGTGGTACCAGTGACTAATGTCCCCAACCCATCTCCCAAAACACATTGGTGGCAGTTTCCATTACCTAATGCGTTTGTTAGGAAATGTCATAAAATCAGCCTGAGATCACAGGTCAAAGCTGTTGGTCCATGAGTAAGATTACTGTACAAATGCTATGTTATTATTAACTGCACTCATTTCTCTCTTTGGGGGACCAACATTTTTTTGGAAGGGGGTGGATATAGCACCAGCTTAGTATTGCCTCTGTAATATATGCAGAGTATTGCTCTCTAAAACATTGCATTGCATTTTTCTTCCTAAACTTTTGCCTCACAGAAACTAGAGGAGAGACTATATTGGTTACTGCTGTAGCTAAGAAGGAAGCCCACCCCTAACAACAAAGGCAAGGAAGGACATGACTGAATAGCAGCCCAGGAGTGCTGTGATTGGGTGGTCCGACCGTTTTGGAGAGCGGAGGAGAGAGCGAGAGAGAGACAGGGGAAAGGGGCCATCTTGTTTGTCTCCTGTGCCATCTGCCAGAGCCTGGGATTCTGTCAGTGACTCTCCTAAAGGGAGGTGCAGATTTGAGAGTGGAGTTTGCAGTGTGTTATTCTGCTTCTTTTTTTTTTCTGCCTGACCTCTGAAGATGTGCTAACAGTGCAGGGAGATCGAGAGATGGATTTCAGTACTGCAGCAATCGTCATCATCATGCTCCTGTTGAAAGATTATGTGTCCTGTGTTGCTTCCATCACCATCCAGCCAGCTGAGACAGTGATCAATCTACCAATTGCTGAAAGGAAGATATATCAAGTGCATCTAATAGTGAGAGATCTTATGCCATCCTTGTGTGAGGGGATCTTGCTTAATCCTGCTAGATCCTATTTACCACTAATGTGGCTCTACCCGAAGGAGGATCACCACATCCGTTAATCTTTGTTACCCTGTGACACTTTGCGAAGATACCCCTTTCATCCTCTGGATTACAAGTATTGCTTCACAAAAGGCTGAGTACTCAACATAGGATTTTAAGGACCCCAGCACTGACAGACTCTGCGTGTGTATATGTGTGAATAGAATTCCCACTGGCCAGTGGTAAGCTAGAACCTACAAGATCTAGATAGGCTCTTATGGTCAGTAATATTACTTCTGGGCAATTGTTGAACATTATTTTTTGTATTGTGCAATTGACAGTGTCGTTCACCACTCGCTCAGTGCATTTCAGGCAAGGCCTCTCACTGGCGGTTAAAGTGAACAAACACACATCCTGTTTAGCTTTCTGAGTGGTTGTTATATATCATTGCAGTTAATATTGGTATCCTGTTAATCAGTTTATCTCTTTCCGGGGCTTACTGCTAGTTTTAATAAAGCCCAGCTAAAAGTTTAAACAGTGTATTGGTGTTACTTGGATCCAGGTGAGGGTGAGTCATCACTGGCGTGGGACAGAAGACCCTTATATTACAGCGGCCCTTGCAGGGGTAGCGCTACACAAGCTTCTGACAGAAGCCCATTACCTTGATCAGAGATGCGGTGTGTCAGACAGACACACCACCGATCGCCGCGCTGCGTGCCGGCATGTTGTCCTGCTGGACATCATATTTTTTTAAACAAAAAACATCAGTATTTTCAATAATGCACTGCGGTACCTGCTACCATACTAGGCCTCCAGCCGCAATACACTGGCTCGGAGACAACACACTGACCGCAGTACAACCGTTACCATATTCCAGATAAACCAATATTAACTGGAATAGAACACTGCACCCCTCACTGTCCCGCCTCATAGAACACTGCACCCCTCACTATACACCCCACTACCATAGAACACTGCTCCCCTCACTATACACCCCGCCCCCACCTCATAGAACACTGCATCCCCTCACGGTTCACCCTGTCCCCACCTCATAGAACACTGCACCCCTCACTGTTCACCCTGCCCACCTTCATAGGACACTGCACCCCTCAATATACAGTACACCCTGCCCTCAGACTCATAGAACACTGCACCCCTCACTATACACCCATCCCTCCCCAAAGAAACCTGCACCCTTTACTATACAGCCTGCTACCACCTCATAGAACACTGAACCCCTCACTGTTCACCCTGCCGCCCCATAGAACACTGCACTCCTCACTATACACTCCGCCCCCCCCCCCACCTCATATAACACCCCACTCCTCAACAGCCTAGGGTTCCAGGTTACTTGGCACAGGATGGGGGGCGCACAATTTTAGTCTTGCCTAGGGCAGCACAAAACCAAAATACACCACTGGCCATTGGTGGAAGAGGTGCTGAAGCCCCACTTGAATTCTTTCTTGCAGGTTAATGAGGGGTCCACCACAAGTCAAGTAGAATAGGATGCCTTTAAAGCGACTACTAGAGGGGTGTATACAGTGGGTAAAATAAGTATTGAACACACCCCAATTTTTCTAGGTAAATATATTTCTAAAGGTGCTATTGACATGAATTCTTCACCACATGTCGGTAGCAATCTCTACATACAATGAAACCAAAATGTATAAGTAAAAAGTATTGAACATGCTAACTGAAATTTACTTAATATTTTGTTCAAAATCCTTTGTTGGTAATGACAGCTTCAAGATGTCTCACACTATGATGTTCCCACCTCCAAACTTCACTGTTGATATGGTGATTTTGGGATGCTGTGCAGTGCCATTTGACCTCCAAACATGGTGTATATTATGGCATCCAAAGAGTTACATTTTGGTTTCATCTGACTAGACTATATTCTCCCAGTATTTTACAGGCTTATTGAAATGTTGTGCAGCAGCCAAGTAATACCTATGACCCATAAAGTAGGCCTTCAGCTGCACACCACCAACTCGGAGACAGGGTCAGGTACACCATTTACTGCCATGAAGGTACCAACTTAGGGGAAGCCATACCCAAGAGGGGTCCCCAACCTATTGACCTTTACTACTACTTAATCTCTAGGGCCTTGAACCCCACCAGCCGCCATGACAGCTCCCCAATCCCCCAGCAACATACCCATGACAGGACAGAAACCACCAGTAAATTCCGGGGAGTTATGCCATCTTCCTACTGAAACTTCTTGGGACTGTCCTACCTACAAGCCCCTACAGACCGTCTACTCCACTTCACCAATCAGGTCAGTACCCCTCTGCATCCTTCAAACTTTCCAAACTCTCCACCCCTGTCCCCCACTCCCCTTTTAACCCAGTCATGCTGTCCCTCCATCTATCCCTTCTAGATTTCTCCTCCGGGCCTGACTTGACTAGGGTATAAAAGACAAAGTCCAGGCCTTCCCCCAAGCAGCCTGGCCAATCCACTACCCATCCTACCACCAAAATAAGATTCTGACACCAACTAGGATTTAATGGCCACAGCAGGCACTTTAATTACCAACATTATCAATATAAATAACAAATCAAATAACCAAATAAATAACAAATATACAAAACAAATAACCCGCAAAAGACTGAGTGTATACTGGAGTCTCAAGGTCCATTGCAGGCAACCAAGTAATACCTATTACCCATAAAGTAGGCCTCCAGCCGCACACCACAAGGTCAGGTACACCATTTAATCACATAAAGGTACTAACTTAGGGGAAGCCGTACCCAAGACGGGTCCCCAGCCTATTGAACTTCACTACTGCCTAACCTCTAGGGCCTTTAATCCTGCCACCACCGCACAAATATGAAACCTCATGTTTGTGTAGACCGCCATGCCTGCAGGGCCCGTAGCAAACCATCCTCCAAACAAAGCCACCACAGATCAATACCCACAGCTTTCAGGTGGACCCCATCCCCTCTCAGATACCAGGCAGTTGCCAGCTCCAGATGCCTCACCACCAGCCCGCCATTACGAACAACAAAGCGAGCCATCTCCTTGTTCACATTTACACGCACCTTAGTAAGGCTCACAACAGAGCGAGCTAAGCACCACTGCGTTTTGGCCACAATGTCAGACCAGATCAAACCAATACCATTTCAGGGAAGGCTTTACGAAGTTGCAAAAGATCAAACTTGATGTCCCCAATGAGTTCTCGCATAGCCCTCATACCCAAATCATTGCCCCCAGAACGAACCACTAACACATCAGGAGCCCGATCCCACCGAGCATAGCGTTGCACCTCGGACACAACCCAGCCCCATAGCATACCAGGCACCGCAATCCAGCGAACGGTCGCCTCTTCCAATGGGTTGCCCAGTTGTCTTCCCTGTGGCCCGCCAAGCACCTCAGAAAATGTAGGAGTGCCCTATGATTCACACAAAGCAAAGAATGACACCTGAAAGCAAGCAAAAGAACAACAACCAAATAACAGCCACCACCAAGCAACAGAGGGGGAAACAAAGACAAAAGACACAGAGATAACACAAAAAGGCAACACAGGGCTACAACAGGTGAGGGTGAACATGCAACCTAAAATGAACATACAACATAAAACGCTGAACCTCCCAGCGCCCAGGAGACTCACTCATCCCCTCCCCCGCCTAGACACCTTCATGGCTGCCTCAGTCCTAAAAGAGTGGGATGAATAAGAAGGCGATCGAACACCCAGGGATGTCAAGCATTTCCGAAAAACAAACTGGAAGCGTGACAGAGCCAGACCATCCCCATGCATCCTCATGCACCTTATGGGTCCCTCTTGTGCTGCACAAGCCCTCAGAAAGCATGACACAGTATGAACTGGGCATGTCTCCAACCCTGGCACTGGGAACAGCACCAATTGCGTGCAGTGGCCCAGCTGGTCCGTTTTGGATCCATAAGGCCATGGAACCATCCCCACACTTCACATCCTGGCCCATCAAGCCCCCCAGCATCAACTTTGTAGGACTAACCAGTTCACTTAAGCCTCATGCACACATGCCGATTATTGTACGACCGCACGTCCAACTTTTGTCCAAATCGGCTGTCGACTGTTTTGTCTAGCGTACTGACAGTAGTCTAGTAATGTTCGATCAAGGTGAACGTAGTGAAGTGTTACGAGCGAAGTTCAGGTGAATGTGATTTGTAAATTACGAACACAGGTTTACACGACTGAACACTTCCTTCATCCTTGAATTGTGTGTTTGCACTTCCAACTTTTTGTTGGCCAACTTCTGTACACACGAGCCAACAATCAGCCAATGCCTTGTTGGCCAACAAAAGTTTTCTAGTCTTGTCAGCCAACTTCTGTTGGACGACAATTGGAAATCGGCTGTTGAATCATGCGTACTAATGGTCGGATTATTGGCCAACAGGCTGTTGGACGACCGTTGTTGGCAAACAATAGGATTGTGTGTACGGGATTTAAGACACAAAGTGCCAAAGAAGGCTAAAAATAATGCCGCACAGAACAAGGCCACCTTATAACCAGGAGGGCAAAAAGAGGGAAAAACATGCAACAATGAACAAAGAACCCTGCCACGACAACCCAGCAGATATAAACTGTTAGGGTGCACGGACAGCAAATGAAAAGCCGCCTCAATGTCAGTTTTTGCCACTGCACTGCAGCATCAAACGAGATGTAGGAGACTGAACACAACTCCTTGTCAATGCCATCATTCACCGACCACCCTTTGGGTAGGAAAAATGATGGATCAGACCGGCAAGCACCGACCTCAGCCCAGGAATTCCCAGCCACCATCTCTGGAGATCCAGGTGCAGCGGCAGGGTTGCCACCTCATTCCTTTAAAACCGAACACATATTAATTACACAGGTTCTGCGGCTGATTAAGGTGGTAATTAAACTCACTTGGTGCCTCATCTGCATTAAAGCCTCAGAACCTGTGTAATTCACATGTGCTCGGGTTTAAAGAGATGAGGTTGCAACCCTATGCAGCGGCCCACCAACCGCTGATGTCAGGCCTGACGCCATCTTCACAGGCCACACACCTGCTCTGCAGAGCACTCCCACCCCGGGACTGGAGCCGAGATGCCTCTCTACTTCTCTGCCAATCAGCTGAACTCTGGGGATAACCCACTCTCTCCACAGCCACAGGATGGGACCGTTCCTGCGCCGAGAGTCCTGCTGCACAGCCCCCAGGTTCTGGATAGGAAATGCCAGATGTAGGAGGGGAAGCAACAGGTAGTGCAGGAAAAAATTGCAGTGCCCAGCACAATATCAAAAAACTCAAAACACCTGAAATGTTATGATAGTGAATCCAACATTGAAAATATTCAAAAGAATCAAACACAGAATAGTTCTTATGAGGAAATATAAAGTGATATGATTCAGGTGATCCCTCTCATCTAGTGCTTCAATCACCCAGTGCGACCTCCATCAATGTCAGAAAAATGCACTCACCAGTAGGGATGGGCCCGAGGTCGAACATAGGGCATTCACCGCTGCTGAGCGCTCCATAACGCATTGCGCGCAGACCGCGTGCACAGCTCCTCCCCGTTGGGAGGGCTCCCGCCGTCTGCACACTTTTTGCTCTGACAGTTTATTTATATGGCAGGATGGGGCCACCCGGCGACGTAATCGAGCGATCCCGCCCCTTCTGACGTCATGTGAAGTCAGAGGGGCAGGTCACGTGCTTACGTCACCGGGTGGCCCCGCCCTGCCATATAAATAAACTGTCAAAGCATAGGTGTGCGCAGCCTATTGCAGTAGGGTGTGCACCACAAAGCGCAAACAAACATGAGTGTGTGTAAATATGTCAGAAGGGCAGAGGACAGTGTCAGTAGGGCAGACATAGGTGTCAGTGGTTTATTTTTTTTTTATTTTATATATTTTTTACAATTTAGTTTTTTTATTATTTTTTTACAATATTATTTTATAATTTTTTTTTACAATTTTTTATTAGGAACCCTGCTGGGGGGCTTTGGTGAAATATCAGAGGTCTAAACAGAGAAAGAGACTGAGGACAGAAATTCCCCAGTCCCTTTCTCTGCAGCCAGGCAGCAGGGGGAATCTGCACAGTACAGGGTGATTAGAGTGTGCCCAGGCACACCTTCCCTCCTATGTGCGCATGCCTATGTGTTAAAGCAAAAAGCACTCAGTTTGTGGGAGCCCTCCCACGGAGGAGGAGCTGTTGAGTGACGATAATTATTGACAGTGATTGACGATGGATTACAACGGGGGACACTTTTTTTCTTTTTTAATAAAGGACTTGTCCCTAATTGTCTATTGTGGTTTTTTCTTTTTTTGACACTTTTTGGTGAATTAGTAGGGGTACGATGTACCTGATACTAATTCACATGGGGGGCGGGATCTGGGGGCCCGCTTATTAAAGGGGGCTTCCAGAGTCCGATAAGCCCCCCACCCGCAGACCCCCACAACCACAGCCCAGGGATGTGGGGAAGAGGCTCTTGTCCCAATCAAAATGGGGACAAGATGCTTTGGGGTGGGGGGGCAAAACTTCCCCCTCCCAAAGCACCCATACTCCCCGTGTTGAGGGCATGTAGCCTGGTATGGTTCAGGAGGGGGGCGCTCACTGTGATACTGACCATATACCCCTACCTGTGATACTGGCTATATACTCCTATCTGTGATACTGGCTATATACCTTAACTGTGATACTGGCTATATACCCCACCTGTGATACTGGCTATATACCCTACCTGTGATACTGGCTATATACCCCACCTGTGATACTGGCTATATACCCTAACTATCTGATCGGGAAATTTAACTTACTTAAAATGAAATGCCTCCCCCTTTTCCTGTATATTGTCAGAAATGTGTTTGTGTGGATCCCAAAGACTATATTTAAGAGTATAGATTGTTTAATTTCGGCCTTCTTGTGGCAGGAGCATAATCCTTGGATCAAACTTCAGGTGCTTCAGCAGTCATAAAAGCAGGGTGGGCTGGCAGTCCCTAATTTTTTTCCCCTATTTTCTGGCAGGTCATCTGGTCTTTGCTCACAGATGGCTGACCCTCCCGGAGGATGATGCGGTAGTGGCATTGGACACAGCTATAGTTGGTTCTTATGAGGCATTGACTCATTTGGCATTTCGGGGAGGTAGGGCTCCATATCATATTACAGCTTCCATGCGTGCTACTGTCATGGGTGGCTAGGAAGGCAGAAATGGGAGATGACCATGGGCCACCCTCATACACCATTGTGGAAGAACCCACAGCTACCCTATTTCTATACTTACCCTGATCCCATCACGTGGAGTCGTGGTCCAAGTTTGACATTAAAAAGTTGGCGATGTAGTGTGGAATGGGGTGCTCCTACAGTTTGATGTCATGAAATCTCTGTACCACTTATCCAACCCACGCTTTTTCTGTTACTTGCAATTCCGCCATGCTTACCTTGCCCAATTTGGATCCCCTGCGATTACTATCCGAATTGTGGACTTGGAGGCCTTGCTATGTGATGACACCTTGTCTAAGGCACTGTCTAATATACATATATAAACAACTGTTTATTGATACAGACAAGGTTCTCGTGCTTTGTAGAAATACCTGGTTAGTTGACTTTCCTCAGCTGGATAGGGATGATTGGGGTGATCTTTGGGAGGTTCCCTTTTCCAGATTGGTGTCAGCTTGAGACCATCTTATATAACTGTAGCACCACCATAGTGAATAGGTGCTTAAATGATAGCTTTTTGCTTTGAGAGGCAAATTTAGTCAGGCCTGACTGTTGTGCAGGCCTGAATGTTTTGATTTGAGCAGGGGAGTGGCACAGGAAGAGCTGGGGACTGCAGGAAGGAACACCCCTTGGTTATTCCTCCCATTTGTTTCCAGAAGGTTCTGGAAAAGGGGGTGGAAGAGGAGGTGGGACTTTCTGAGGTATATTAAGGAACCATGACCAATCCCCAACATGGATTGGCAGGGGGCAGGCCTCCTTAAATAGTATGGTCTACCCAGTTGGGGGAGGAGAGTGTCAGGTGGAAGAGTGACTGGAGCTCCCAGTCTTGGGGGGGGTTGACCTTGAGGCCTGGGACCTTGGGTGCAGCCAGGAGGAAAGATAGATCTTGGAGCAGCACAAGGGAGCAGGACAGCAACAGAGAGGCTACAGGAAAAGACTCTAAAGGATCCACGGGTGTCCGTGAGTGACAGACCCTGGGAACTGCAGAAGAGGACTGGCGCAGGCTGGGAGGATACAGTGGACAGTCTGTGGAGGTCAGATGAGCCAGTCAGGGGAGCGGTGTCACTGGGCAGTGGAGCAGGCCGGAGCAGCCAGGAGGGCTGAGGTGACCTGGAGGAGGATGGGCTGGGAGCAGTAGTCCATCAAACCCTGCTAGCACCTTTGTACTCAGCTACACTTTGAGGGCCCGTGGCCCTTGCCTGTAATGGATGGTAAGGAGGTACTGCCATAACGAACGCAGGCCTCACCATGTGCTAGCTAGGGTGGAGGAGGATGTAATGGAGGTCCGATAAATATCCCTTCAGGCCTCACCATGAAGAAGTAAGTTTTGTGCAGGAGAGTGAAGGAGTGTAACGGTCAGCAAGTGTCAGTGCTGGAGGAAGAAGGAGTGTATAAACGGAGGTGTATATAGGCGGCCCCATTTTTGATTCATTGGGCATCCCACAGTCACCCCTACCCAAAAGACAAACTTCCAAGTTTATTCCCCTAATAAACAACAAAAAAAAAAAAACACCAGCCTGTTCCTTGACTCCGGGTGAAAGCTAATGTGTGATTGAGGGCAGAGCAACAGGTGGACCACATCAACCAGCCACCCCTAAGGGGGCTATTGACTACACAATACAAATGTATGCATAAAATATACCTCACTCCCACCAAATTAATTAGGATCTTTCCCACTTAACCACTTCCGTACCGCCGGACGTCATATGACCTCCTTGGGTTTGAGTGGTGATATCTGAATGATGCCTGCAGCTGCAGGCACCATTCAGATATCGTTTTTTTTTCAGCTAGCGATTCTGAACATGATAAAAGTGGTCTTAGCGGCGGATTCGCTGCGAGATCACTTTTATCAGCGGCGGGAGAGGTGCCCCCCCCCGCCGATTTCCAGTCATCTCCGCCGCTTACCGGACCCGCCGGCAGCGGCGGAGATGATCCAATCCGTCCCCCCCAGTGTCTGTGAGCCGACAGTCGGCTCCATAACACGGCGGGGCGGAAATTACGTCAGAAATCACGTCCGCCCAACGGTCTTAAAGGGCCCGTTTTTTTTTTTTTTTGGGCTGTCATTTTTTTCAGATTTTTTATTTTTTTTTTGCATTTTAGTGTAAATATGAGGTTAAAAAAAAAATGTGACAAGAAAATTTTTTTTTTTTACCTAGTGAAAATAAGGATAATGTTCCTTACAAATGTTTTTCGTACTGTCCAGACCCCCAGTTTTTCTGGAGTTTGGAGTATAAATGTGATTTTACGTTTTTTTTTTATTTTTTAGACTTTTTTTACTGTCGGGTTTTTTTTTTTTTTTGCCCGGGAAATTCTGGCAACCCGCCTGCACTAAAGACTGCATTAAAGGCGGGGCGGCACAATACCTCGGCTGACAGCCGAGTGTCTGTGACCCCCCCTGCCTAACCTAGTAGAGGCGGCGACGGCCGCCCAGGCCATTC
>BLSH010066417.1:1147284-1184737 GCA_018402905.1 Glandirana rugosa
AAAAAAAAAAAAAAAAAAAAAAGCACCCACCCCCATTGCAATCCATGGTCCAGCGCCCTGTATGTAGATCAGGGGGCCGGACGCAGGGACAGGGTGTGCCCTTAATGGAAAGGCCACCACTGTTTACGTATCTCCTCTGTAGCCTTTTTACATGGCCTCAAGATTCTCAGGCTGATTCTTTATAGTGGATTCATTGTTGTGCTGAAGTAACGCATGTGTTACTGTAATGCTTGGCCATGCACATTTATTCTGAATGGAGCCCAAAAGCACCTTCCCAATGTAGCTGTGATACAGTACACACTAACAGACATCCCTGCATTGTGGTTGCCAGTGTTGCTAAAAATAGTGCTTGCATCTGTTTTTGGATTTTGATGCATAACCCATTTATTCAAATGCACTGCCTTAACGCAATCTGTGTTAATATGCATCATAACATGTACCCATTAACACAGCATTGCACTTTGTAAATCACCCCCATAGTCTATTTGCCATGGAGCTATGCAGGACAGTCCTAAAAGGATAAGTTCAGCTTTTAACAAAAAATGATAAATGCACATTTTTTGCAAGTAAAAAAAAAAAAAGGACTTTACTATTTTTTGTTTCGGAAGCCTGCAAAGCACTGCACCAGCAATCAGCAGATCGCTGGTACCATGCAGGACTCCTGCAGACCTGTCAGTGTATCTTTGTGCCTGTACCTCGTACGGGCAAGCAGATATTCACTGACAGGAAGAATGAATGAACTACCACAGTGCTCAAAAGTGCAGCTGTAGTTGATTGAGAGCTACAAGCCGTCAGCCGCAAGGCTGCTGGGATTTGTAGATCACCAGAGGCAAACGGAGCCCTGCATGGCAATGTTCATTTCAAAGAGTGGCAGCAAGTGCCTGGAGAAGATGCCTACCCGCTGTCACTGGGGAGGGGAGAAGGGAAATGGCTGAAGCTGGTGGAACATGTTAAAAATGTCCCCCCTTAACCACTTCCTTACTGGGCACTTAAACCCCCCGCCAGCCCGGACCAATTTTCAGTTTTCAGCTCTGTCACTCTTTGAATGACAACAGCGCGGTCATGTGACGTTGTACCCAAACAAAATTGGCGTCCTTTTTTTCCCCACAAATAGAGCTTTCTTTTGGTGGTATTTGATATTTTTTTTTTTGCGTTATAAACAATAAAGAGTGACGATTTTGAAAAAAGAACAATATTTTTTACTTTTTGCTATAATAAATATCCAAAATAAAAAAACAAATTTATTCATCAGTTTAGGCCGATATATATTCTTCTACATATTTTTGGTAAAAAATTGGCGTATATTGATTGGGTTGCGCAAAAGTTATAGCGTCTACAGACTATGGACATGGGATCAGTGACAGGGATCAGTAGATCTGGCATGCCCCCCGATGTGTACATCGGCGGTTCCCCGTTCCGGCTCTCTGTTCACTGTGAGCAGATCGCGGGTCTCCGGCAGACATCGCGCCCAGCACGAGCCACAGGGGAGGACGTCTATTGACGGCCTCCCGGCATTTTAGAGCTGCGCTGTAGCCATCATTCGGCTATGGCGCGGATGGGAAGTAGTTAAATACGGGTGGAACATGTAACATGTTCCAAAAGGTGAACTTATCCCTTTAGCCGCTTGCCGACCGCTGGCTCTTACCTGCAAAACGCCGTCGTACGACGGCGGCTGCGGGATCGAGCTTAGTGAGCGCGCGCGAACCGCCGGAGGCGCGCCCGCGCGCTCACTGTGTTCGAGGAGGGCCAGGGAGCGGGTGCGGCGGAGTCGATCTCCGCCGGCCACCCACGATGCCCCCCCCCCCCGGAGTGAAAGAACGGAGGTCCGTGTATGTAAACACGGACCTCCGTTCTGTGAAGGGGGAAGGGCTGTGATCACAGCCTTCCTGTATACGGAGGCTGTGACCACTTCCCTTCCCCAGCTAGGGCAGTCCCCCCACAGTTTGAACACGCCCAGGGAACATACTTAACCCTTAGCGCGCCCCCTGCAGGTTAACCCCTTCACTGCCAATGGCATTTACACAGTAATCAGTGCATTTTTATAGCACTGATCGCTGTATAAATGCCAATGGTCCCAAAAAAGTGTCAAAATGTTCCGACATGTCCGCTGAAATATCGCAGTACCGCTAAAAATCGCAGATCGCCGCCATTACTAGTAAAAAATAAAAAGAAAATAAAAACCCCAAAAATGAATTCTCATCATCCGTAAACGCGACCGCTTTTACGCAAACCAATCAATAAACGCCGATTGCAATTTTTTTTAACACAAATATGAGGAAGAATATAAATCGGCCAAAACCGGTGAAAAAAAAATGTTTTTTTATATTTTTTTTTTTGATTTGTATTTTAGCAAAAAGTAAGAAATTTGTGTTTTTTTGCAAAATTGTCGCTCTTCTTTTGTTTATAGCGGTGATCAGAAATGACGCAGCGGTGATCAAATACCACCAAAAGAAAGCTCTATTTGTGGGAAAAAAAGGACGCAAATTTAGTTTGGGTACAACGCTGCACGACCGCGTAATTGTCAGTTAAAGCGACGCAGCGCCGAATCGCAAAAAGGGCGATCCTAAAGCTGGAAATCCTTCCGGGGCTGAAGTGGTTAAATATGAAATCAATAAGTCTATTTGTTTGAATGGGAAGCACATGTTCCTTGTTTTCATGGCATAGAATGCTGAAATCAGTCTTTAACTGACAGGAGTGACGATCACGCTCGCTGTTGTGTTTTGTATTTGGTAGGACACAGGATTTCCAAATAACTTTATTACATGTTTACATTTTGGCAAAAGCAATTAATTAAACAATAGCTACTATATTGCTGAAAAGACTAGATTGTCATTGCTGCAATAAAAGAATAAATGGCACATACAATGGTAGCTGGCATCATGGCTCCCATATATCAACCTTGTTTATCTTGTATTGTCCCCAGGGCTATACACATACTTTGTAAGTTCTGTTGTAGAACATTTTTTCTAGAAATTGTTTCTTCATGATACAATGTTTCTGTGTTTTCATTATATAGCTATTCATATTTATAGCCAAAAGCTGAAGGTGCCCCCAGAACACGAATAAAGGGGAAATCTTCCAATGGGGACACTGTTAATGTGACAACAGGGCATTTCCCTCACATTGGAAAGATATCATCTGCTTTCCTGTTGAGACTTTAGGACAGAAAGTGAAGGAAAATTTCCATAATGAGAGACAAATGGCAACAGGCATCTCAACCTGATGTTTCAGGACACAATATATTAGTGATCATATGTTCTGTGGAATGTTTACATCTATGGTTATAAGCTGTGTACATGTGGGTAGGTGTAGTGTCATGTGGCGGGCAGAAAACACTCGGAGTCCAAGTGTGCTAATAGGAATATATTGTAAAAGAAGTACAGCAAGCAGACCAGGTGGGAAAGCAACCCGACAACAGCAATGTGACAGTAGACTGGTGATTCAGAGATGCCAACAGAGTCTGTCCGGAGGATCGGCATGCAGCCTGTCCGGTCTGTACCCAAATGTGGAGGCTCCCATCAAGAATGGCATGTCCCTGAATTTTCCCTACTCCTACGGAACCTTTCCCTGATGCTAAGCACGGTCCCTACTCTGAAAACTCGCAGAATGCATGCCAAAGGGTCTTAAAAAGACTCTGCCTGACCCAATAGAATAGCTTCCTCCCTGCAACTGAGGAACTAACTTCCTTCCCCTTCTACATTGCTTTTGCGGATGAGCACCACCTGCAATAGACTGCACGCGCCTTTCTAAAGCATGCTGATGATATCGGACTCCCACCTTCCGAAAAAGCCCAATGACAGGATGTAACACATAAAGGGTAGCAGCTTTTTTCCAACAACGTCATCCTGTATACTAGCAGTTGCGATCACACACATGCTGACTGGCTTTTGGATAGAGGCTGAGACTGTACCGTAGAAATATTCAGGCCAGGGTCTCACTCTCCTGCCACCATATCCAAGAACTGGGATGCAGGGGGAAGTAGCTGAACCTGCACCAGCAGAACCCAGAGCAGCCAAAAGCAATTAACCACTTAAGGACTGGAAGGATTTCTCACTGTAGGACCAGAGCACTTTTTGTGATTCGGTACTGCGTCGCTTTAACTGACAATTGCACGGTTGTGCGACCTTGTAACCAAACGAAAATGACGCCCTTTTTTCCCACAAATAGAGCTTTCTTTTGGTGATATTTGATCTCCTCTGCGTCACTTCTGATCACCGCTATTAACAAAAAAAAGAGCGACAAAAAGAGCGACAATTTAAAAACTAATTTATTCATCAGTTTTGGCCGATACATATTCTTCCTTATATTTGTGGTAAATAAAATCACGATCAGCATTTAATGATTGGTTTGTGCAAAAGTTGCTGCATTTACAAACCATGAGAATTAATTCATGGCGTTTTTACAATTTTTTTTTTCACTAGTAATGGCGGCGACCTGCGATTTTTATCGGGACTGCGATATTGCAGCGGACATGTCGGATATTTTTGACACTTTTTTGGGACCAATACAGCGATCAGAAATTTAAATAGTCACTGATTACTGTGTAAATGTCATTGGCAGTGAAGGGGTTAACCTGCAGGGGGCGATCCAGGGGTTAACTGTGTTCCCTAGGCGTGTTCTAACTGTGAGGGGGCTTGGCTGCCAGGGGCATAAGAGATCTAACTGATCCCAGTGACAGGGATCAATAGATCTCTTACATGCCGCCTGACAGACCTTTTTCTTCTGTGCCAGGGGATTGCAGGTAGCCGGCAAACATCGAGTCCGCCCGACTCGCGGCCATACTGTGGAGAGTGTGGCGAGCATGAGAGCATGCCGGTGCGCTCCCCCCAGCTAGCCGCACACGTGTGAGCCGCCGTTTATAGACGCCGATTCGTGATATCGTGCCACTCTGCAGCAGTTAATGTACGCGAGCCGGTTTGGAATCAGTTAAACACTGCTCCCCTGCTGCAAGGAAGCCAAAATTAAATTTACATGAAATCTAGCAATTTAACTAAGAGGGCTAAGACGGCGCTACATAAGTCTTGACATCTTTAGTTTTCATTTACTTGACTCAAGCTAATTTTTTTATATTGTACAGAAAATTTGGAAATTATATTTTGTTTGTCTGCACTAAAATTAATTTAAATGTATCTTTTTACTGAAAATATAGATTTGATATACAGTTACACAATATTAATGGACAAACATTTGCCACTATTTTATTCTATGAGTCCTCTGCTTTCAGAAAGTATATAATATTTTGGGGTTTTAAGGCTCCATTTACACTTGTACGACTCCAAAGTCATGTGACTTTGGAATGCAACTTTGAAGCAGTTTTGACTCAACTTTGATACAACTGTGGATGGGTGCGACTCAGATGCCACTTTGGCTTTGACCAACGATAATGGACAACTATTGCACAACTGTCGCATGTATAACATTCAGGTGTGACTTTCATGAGACTTTTGAGGGTTTACATTGCAGTCTATGGCACTTAGGTCACATGATATTTGCTGTAAGTTTAAGTCGCACATATTTGAAAGGAAGTCATTGAAAAGCATGGGGTATGATTCGCCATGTGACTTTAGTGTCTAAAGTCACATGACAAGTGTGAATGTAGCCTAAAAGTGTTTTAATTTATTAAATATAGATTTTAACAAATGAGGTGAAGAAATAAAATAATTGTAATCAAACAACAATGCTCACAGTAGCGCAATCAAAATAAATAAATAAATAAACATCTAGAAGCTCTAAAAAATTGTGATTGTGTTAAATATCCATATTCATAATGTCCATAATTCATAAACATAAAAAAGTGAAACGGTGAAGACGATAGTGTGTTAGTCCAAACAAGTATTAGACATTATGGGTCCTCCACCAATGTGCAAAAAGTGCCAATCCCACACTCTTTTGTAATAAGGCTCACCAAATAGTAGTCAAAATTAATCGCATCTCTGATTAGTCTCGCTTCAATAGGATATAAACCTCTCGAGTTCCATCTAGATTTCTCCAGACTGCAACCAATTTTATTAATTTCCACATATAGAGACAAAATCAAATAGAGCAAAAGGTAACATTTTATTTAAAAATGAATGCTCTTTCATTCAATACATGAAATCATCGCCTTCAATCAATAATTGTCGCAAGCTGGATGCCCGCATGCTGCATACTACGCCTCTCCTCACCCGCACTGACAGGTTACACATCCAACATCCAGTGCAGTTGCCATGTAGTAACACCCAAATGCGTTTCGTCATTTCCGACTTCGTCACAGGGGGTGCAACGCTGTACACGGACAAAATTGATGTCCTTTTTTCCCACAAATAGGTCTTTCTTTTGGTGGTATTTGATCACCTCTGTGGTTTTTATTTTTTGCGCTATAAACATAAAAAGACAGACAATTTTGAAAAAAACAAAACAATATTTTTTATTTTCTGCTATAATACATATCCAAAAAAAATATATAAAAAAACTAATTTATTCATCAGTTTAGGCCAATATATATTCTCCTACATATTTTTGGTAAAAAACATATATTTTTGGTTAACTCAGTCAACAAAACATAATTTCCATGGCTCTCACACAACAAACATACTCTCACAATTAGTTAGCTTAAAGAGGAAATAAACTCTGATGGGGTTGGAAGTATGTACTCCGATACCCATATGTGGAGGCTAGATGAATATACCATTACACACCTGGTCTTGAACGGGCTGCCGCTGTGATCGTATTTGCCTCCTATGAGGAGTTTTGCAGGTTCAGCACTTTACATGATCTCCTATAATTTAGAGATCATGGTTTTCTTGTAAGAGGCTTCATTTACTCTATTGCACATGTGGATTATAGTATCGCTGGCTTGTGTTTAGTTATCACTTTATTAATTCGCTGGTCACCTCGAGAGAGATGTTTTTTTTTTTTTGGACATTGCTTTGAACTTTAAAGAGGAAGTAAACCCTGATGGGTTTTATTTCCTCTTCGTTGCATTGAATGACCCTGCACTATTATGTGTCACTTACCTGCATGCAAGCTTCTGCTGGTCTTCGCATTCTCTTGCCCACTTCTAAGAAACCGTTAGTCCTCAGGAGCTCCTCTTGTCCTCCCCCTACCTCTGTTCTGGTCCCTGAGGATTATCAGAAGTACGAGGCTAGCCACATTCTGGATTCTCGCCTCTGTAAAGGCATCCTTCAGTACCTCATGCATTGGAGAGGGCTTGGTCCTGAGGAGAGGTCGTGGATTCCTGCATCTGAGGTATTTGCGCCTCATCTTGTGGAAAGGTTTCATTTGAGGTTAACCTCCGGGCCTGGACCCAAGCGGGGGAGGGGGAGGCCTCATAAGAGGGGGAGTACTGTCAAGAAACTATAGTAAACATTCTGTCATGTAACCTAAGCAAACGTTCATGTCTTATCTGTTGCCTACCTTTGTTGCATGTGTCCAGTTAAAGGCCGGGCCTCCCTCACCTGTGAGCTTTTGTAGGCCCTCTTCAGCTGGCCTCCGCCCCAGGCCTTAATTGGTAACAGGATATAAGCCTGGCAGTAGAAGGCTGCATTGCTGATCAACGTTTATCCGTGTTTGGCTTGTGTGTGATTATCTCCCTTGGTTTCTCTGTAGTCTTATCCGTGTATTGACCCTTGGCTTGCCTGACTATTCCTTCCTGCCTGATACCTCGACCTTCGGCTTGTCTTCGGTCTCTCCTGTCTTCTGGTTTTCCTGACCCTTCGTTATTCTTCTGACTATTCTCTCTGTTCCTGTGCTGCTGCTTCCCCTCTCTCTCTCCTGGGGCCAGCTGAGCGTGAGCTAGGGGACCTTGGGGGTCGCAACCTGGATCCAGTTGCAGCCAAATCCATCCTCACCACTAGAAGCTCTGGTGAACACCCACTGGCTCTTAGACTCCGCGCCCTGGGGAAACCGATGCACTAGCTCCCTGAGTTTCAGTGTCCGTGCTCTAGGGAGCCCTCTTCCCGTATCAGCCGGTACTACCTAGCAGCAGTCAGCCATAGGTCCACTACCTTGCGTGCACTTCGCTATTTTAGTGTGCGCTTCACAATTCTGTGGTGCGATTCACACTCTTGCAGTGCGCATCCATCTCCTGACTTCAGGTGCCGTGACAAGTCCAGAGGGGAGAAGCTGTCTGCCTATGTTGTTAGGGTGAACCATATCCTACATCAGATCATCTTTAATAAAGGGTTTGACCCAAAGGAAGCTGACAAAGTTAGATGGGAGTGGATTCTACAAGGAGCAAGACCCAACAACCCTATAGTGCTATGACTGCTGTTAAAAGGGATACAGACAGTGCCAACATACCCCAAACTGATGAAAATGGTCAGGGAGGAGGAAGCCTAGTTGGATGAAAAGAATCAGCGATCACGAGAAGGAATCAGCACTACTCCTAAGGCTGGGACAGTATCTGCTCAACAAATGCAAGTAGAGTCAGGGATCCCTGAAGTGGACAGTGAAGAGGAGTCAGAGTGGGGGGAAAGTACCAGAACTTTGGTGCATTCGCCTACAATTGAAGAATCTCCAGTTAAGCTGCTCACTCAAGTGTCTCAAGCACAAGATCAACTCCAACAGATGCTGTTGCAGGTGATGGAAGCTCAAATCACCACCCAGTTGGATTAAGCTGATCCTCGGAAGTGTTTTAAGTGTGGGGAGAGGGGGCATTTTAAAAGACAGTGGCCAACGAAGGATGAAGAGTTCAATTTCATGGCTAAGTTACTGAAAGCATTACAGCAGCTGCTATCCACTCAGAAGACTGGAAACTTCAGAGGGTCTCAGTGAGGGAGCCAACTGAGAACCAAAAGGAGGAATGGAGCTCCAAGAAACAAGATAAGGGCAAACAGAGCCCAAAAAGGAGGAGGAAGAAGGGAGAGATGTCTTTTGAAGCAACTAACCCATCACTGGGGTCTGAGGGTCGGGTACAGGGAGTCAATGCTCATTCACCACCCAGGGCTAGCATTATATCTTCCCAAAGTGGGCCAAAAAGAGACACTAACAAAGCAGAAATGGATAGATTTCCTGAAAAGTTAGTGGGCCCATCCCCTATTGTATCAGTACAGGTGGAGGGGATCTATACGAGAGCTCTTTTGGACACAGGAGCTCAAGTCACTTTACTCTATTGAGATTTCTACAATCAATACCTAAAGCATATCTCTTTGAACAAGCTTGAAGAGTTGGAGAGCTGGGGAATTGGGACTGATAGGTTTCCATATGATGGATACATCCCTATAAGGATTTCCTTTGGACCCGCAGCGACAAGGAAGATTGAAAGGTTGTGGTGTGTCCCAGGCCTCCAGGTGCCAAAAATAACTCCATGCTAATTGGAACAAATTCGGATTTGGTGAGAAGACTGCTGGAGTAGGTAATAGGAGAAGATGGGCCTGTGCCAAAGGAGATTCACCCAAAGATGTATCAGGCTTGCCGGCAAGTAATTAAAGAGAAGAAGGCTCCTACTCATGGAGTAGTGCAAATATGGAAGCTGGATATGAGGGAGAAAATGCTTCAATTGGGAGAGGTTACTTGTTTGAAGGCCACCGTGAAACTTACCTGGGTTCATCCAGGCCCTTTTGTTGCGCTGGAGACAGATGCACAAACCGAAGCAGCTGGCATAGCAATGGTTCCTGAGTTGGTGCTCACCAATGCTTTGTTGAGAAGCAAGAAGAAGGTACCTATCAGTCTTTAAAATGTCTCGGACCACCCTGTGGTATTGAAAGCCCGAATGTTGGTAGGTCAAGTGAGTGTCACCAGAGATTAAAAGCACATACATTTAAATACAATCTCTCACATGCAGAACATCTGGCTTTAGAGAATCTTAAAAAATGTCATTATCTTACGATAAAGCCTTCTGATAAAGGAGGCAATATCGTGATTATGAATAAGGATCAATATAAAAAAATGTACCTAGATATCCTTCATAACAGAGATTGGTATATGCCCAACCCAAGATCCAGGGTCGAGAAATATAATGCTCGATTATATGTCATGGTTGACGAGGCGGGAGACCTTATTGATAAAGATACATGGGATTTCATTCGAGTCAAACATTCTAAGATACCTACTTTTTATAGTCTTCCGAAGGTCAACAAAAACCCTGCCACTCCTCCAGGCAGACCCATAATTTAGGGCAATGGCAGTATCACCGAGAATCTCAGCAGGTTCCTAGATGCCCATTTAAGACCTTTTGTAACAAGCTTACCCTCTTATGTAAGGGATACAATACATCTTTTGCAACAAATAGAGGGTATCCATGTCTCACCAGAAGCCATTCTGGTTAGCGTGGATGTCGAAGCCCTATATAGCTCAATCCCACATCAGAAGGGATTGGAGATTATCGGACAGATTCTGTCCCAGTCCCATAAAGAGGACAAAAAAATTAATGCCTTTTTGGAAAATGCTTTGAGCTTCATTCTAACACATAATGTGTTCACCTTTGATGGTTCCCACTTCCTCCAGGTACAGGGTGTTGCAATGGGGACCGCATGTGCCCCATCGTACGCCAATCTGTGCCTGGGAGAGTGGGAACGTTCGCTATTCTCTGACAAACAGATGTCGTCCATGGTGTGCCACATTCAAGCATGGTCCCGGTATATAGATGATGTCTTTCTTATCTGGGAAGGGTCTGTGGACCTGCTGGAGGCTTTTCGGAGACAACTGAACAAAAATCATTTCAATTTGCATTTTACCATGGTTTATGATTCCAAGAAAATAACGTTCTTGGATAACACTATTCAAAAGGAGGATGATGGCAGCCTCTCGAGTGGACTCTATAGAAAACCAACAGCCGGGAATACTGGACGTACCTTCACGTGGACAGTTTTCACCCGGCACCATTAGTGAAATCCATTCCCTTTTCACAATACTTACGTTTGAAAAGTAACTGTTCCAATCCAGCTGATTTCCTGCATGAAGCCAAAAAACTGCGAGAGAGACTGTTGGCACAAGGCTACTCGAGAACCTGCCTTAGAAAGGCCTTTAACAGAGCCAAAGATCAAACTCGCCAAAGCCTACTCTTTGCCTCTTCGCAAAAGGACAACGAGGAAGGACAAATCATTAGGATTATCAATAGATACAGTAGGCAACATAAATCTATTAAAGCAATTATACAAAAACATTGGCATTTGTTAACCTCAGATTCTCTTCTTAAGCCATATCTACCTTTAATTCCAACTATTACTTACCATCGTGCATGATCACTTAGGGATAAGTTGGTCAGCAGTGAATACGTTGGCCCCTTTCGGGGCGACCCCTGCAAACGCAGGGGTACCTTCACTTGTGGGGGCTGCTCAATATGCAGATATATGAACACCCAGAATTCACCCATCCTGCCCGATGGCACCCCGTATAGGCTTTGTCATTTTGCCAACTGTAGGACCCCCTGCATGGTGTACCTTTTGGAGTGCCAGTGGGGGGAGTTCTACTTTGGTAAAACCATACAGGAATTTTCTAAATGTGCCTTGAGACACATTGCTAACATCAAATCAGCAAACCCGGAGGTAGCTCTGGTATGCCATGTTATCAAAAGCCATCGAGGCAGCTGTCCAAATTTTTCCTTCCTCATCCTGGATCGGATACATCCTAATGCCAGACGGGGGGACTGGGATAAGGTCCTATTACAGCGTGAATCACCCTGGATAGCGGCCCTCCAGGCCACTTCACCCCCTGGCATTAATGAGCATCTTAGCTTTAGACCTTTGAACCTGAAACGCATTGCGTTTTCTTCCTCTTTTGTAGGATGGCAGAATGATGTTAAGGAACCTACACGCAGATGTGTACAAGCCGGCTACATTTGTATAATCCAATATTTTAACAGGATATGTTTATACATTAATATCTGTCATTTTTACAACTTTTTTGTAATTTTTATATCTGTGGAATTAAATGTGGATTTGATACATATGTAGATGTGTTTTTGATGATCTTTGGTTCCCCCACCTATAAAGTCCCACCCATAGGGGTTCTTTATTTGGTATTACCTTCAGGGATTGGTGGTGGTACCAGATTGACACTACTCCCTTGCTGAACATATACACTCCCTTGGATACAGGTCCTCCTAGGACTTGATCTCGTCGGAAACCCCCCGTTAAGCCTGTTAGGCCAGCTCAGGATGACAGTGAAGATGAGGAGGTAGCACCCTCTTAGCTGTGGGATACGGTTGTTATTCTTGAGATGGAGGTTCGGCCCTGGTTCAGAAATCCCACATCAACGAGAGAGGTGAAGAGATTACAAGGTTCTTCTGGACAAAAGAGGGATGTTCCATCACTAATCAAGACAACAGACGCCCCTCCAAGTGGAAGCCTTAAACCTATTCCAAAAGCTCCACCATTAATAAAAAAAGGAGATGTTCCCTCAAGTAGAAGTGTCAAACCAGCTCTGAGTCTTGAGAGGGGAGACCTGATTAGTTTCACAGAGGAATGTCTACCTGGGTTGAGACTGGATGAAAGTTCTGTAGAGGATACAGTGTTGTTGAGAGAAGAAAACAGGGGAGAACATAACATTCGCAATGAGCCAAGCTATGCTTTTCCAAGTCCTAAGAAACATTCTACTTCAATCAAAAGTCCCAAAAAGAGTCCTGTTTCGGCTATGAGCCCAGAGAAAAACGTTACCCCTACAACCAGTCCTTAGAGGCATGCCATCTATTCAGTCAGTCCTGAAAGGGAAATTGTCCCTCCATCAAGCCCAGGAAAAATCTCCACTCCTGAAGTGAGACAGGATCAACACTCTACTTCCATGGACCATAAAAAGGAAAGTACTGAAATAAAGCAGGAACCCAGTTCATCTGTACAGTTAAGAAGAAACATCCACCCCCCCAGAAGACTTACCTATGATACATTGGGGGAGAACTCTGACAGACTGATTCCCACCATCCAAAGGTTAGACTCCACTCTTGACCCTGTTGCCATTAATTGGACAAAAGGTGACCTCAATGTTACCCCTGACACTACTGGGTGGGACACGACTATTGCCCTGGCCTGCCAGAAAACTGATTACGAGCACACTGAAAGTGTATATAAGTGGTTTAAGCAGAATCCAGATGTCTGTCAATATTTGTTGCGTTTAAATGATGTTGAAGCTAATTAACTATTTTTTTCCTCCTAAATGTTGGTTTGAGAAGAAAGAAAGAACCCTGAGTATTTGGGGACCAAAGACTTTAAGTGAGGGGAGAGTGTAGCCAGGAGCCAGGTTTCATACTACTGGCAATAGTGACGCTTCTGTTTTCAGGTATAGTGCACCTGTTTCCCCCTAGTGCCTGTGTACCATTCTGTGACTTTAAACAATAGCCAGAGAAATGCACTCTGGGGTTGTAGTGTGCTGTAGTTCATCCTCCAACTGTGCTGCAGGAGAACTACATTTCCCATCTAACTGTGCAGCAGGGAAAGGCTCTTGGGAGAAGAGGTGCCTCGTGGGAGAGATTGCTTAAGGGGAGGGCTGGGCCTATCGTGGCCTCTCTTGATGGCAGTGATCGATCAAGTAAGACCCTGTGTGGAATGGTGGGGGAATCACGGCCTGCTAACACCAATCTAGCAGTTCAACTACTTTGAAGTGCGACAGTGAGCAACTCAGAAGACCTGCCCTGTGTCAATGGGGCCTGTTCCTGATTCCTGCAGTCAGTTTGGACGATCGATCCGGGAGAACCAGAGGTGCAGGGAAGCTGGTCTTAAAAGCCAGAGTGCTGGAGTGAATATCATCATCATCTCCATCCTTGTCATCATCTTCATCCACAGCAGAGGACTCATCTTCTTCATCCATTGGTCCTGTGGGGTGAGCGGACGGATGTCCATTACTGTAGACACTGTGTACACATTACCTGCTTAAACATCTTCACCATAGTCTAAGCTAGATCTCAGCACACAGGAGGAATGTTGGATATAAACATGTATGCCCTTTTACTGGATTACTGTTACTTATAGTTCCAACATAAAAGTCAGTGTTCACTGTGACACGTCTTCTGTATTGCTGCAGCAATAGTGATTATTATCAATACAGTGCACTTCTTGGAAACCTGTTGTTGCATTTGCAGTTGTATTTGGTATATACCATTCAAACTACAGAGCCAGCCTAAGATCATCTGAACTTTTCATCAAGGCACATTGAGTCACCATAGCTTTTGGTCTATTTTCCCTCCTCTCTCTATGGGCTTTCCATATTGGTTAAAGCATTAATAGGTAATATTCACCTAAGAACTCTCTTTACTGGAGCAGGCTGAATGTATTGGTAATTGTTGCCTATTGATGCATCTGATTATTTGCAGTTTATAGATTATTCAACAGTTATATTTTGTTTTTTTCACTTTTTGGCGGTGGCCAAGGGAGTGGGTATTAGCGAGTGATCTGACAGTGAGAAGTCATTCCCCTGCTCTCCTGTGCTCCACTCTCATGCATTTTTTTTTTTCAAGATTGTCAGTCTTTTTTTGTTCATAGCGCAAAAAATAAAAACCACACAGGTGATCAAATACCACCAAAAGAAAGATATATTTGTGGGAAAAAAGGACATCAATTTTGTTTGGGTACAGCGTCGCACGCCCGTGCAATTGTTAGTTAAAGCAACGCAGTGCCGTATAGCAAAAAATGGCCTGGTCATTAAGGGGGTAAAGTGCTTAATCAGTTTTGAGTTTTCACATTTTTTCCATCACCTTCATTTTATGTTGGGATAGATTAAAATTTATTTTGGAAGTTTAGAATTTTTTCAAAAGCTCATTTTGTTCCAATTTCAGGTGCTTATTCTCAGTCAGTAGAGATTCATTCTGCTCTAATATTTTGGAAAAGGATGCATAATCTAAGCTTTTCATGCTTATTATACCTAGGGCATGTTCCCCAGTGTGGTGAGTAAACCTCAGTATGACATCTCATTGTTCTATATGGATTTGTTTTACTACATTTCCAACAGAACAGGACAAACAGAATTTTACAATATGGCCAAATAATCCAGCCAAATAATATTCTAGTGGTACTTAGTAAAGGCTTTGTTTTAGACTGAGAATATTCAAAGGCTGAAACAGGATTAGCAACTTTTTTTCTGGCTGCTTACAAGATGAATTATAAAAAGTGCTTCCACCTTCCAATCATTTATTCATACTGGCACATACATTATCTACTCCTGTATGTGGACAATGAACAATCTGCTACTTGCTGAAAGATACAGACAACTATTTAACTTAACTCTCTGCATCCTTCAGCCTCTGTGCAAGCTGATCAACATCTTTCTGTAATCTTGTGTTCTCCATTGGTAGCTTCTGTTGGCTAGCAGAATTTGTAACAGAAACTTTTAAACTACTGTAGTTTTCAGCTATTCCAAGATCAGTGGTGGCTGGTGTTTTTAACAATCACCCCCCCATTGGTCAGTCGGCGGCACCCACCTACCCCCCCGCACTTACACCATCGATTGTAGGTGGGCAGTGGGCAGCTGGTGGGTTGCGGGCAGAGGCGGGTTGTGGGCTTCCGTGGGCATCGGGCTCTTATGGGCTCCTCCCTCCTTCTCCTAGGCGTCTATAGGATTACCTGTCCTTTCAGCCAATCGGGTGATGGGCCTCAGACCCACTTCCTGATTGGCCGGGAGGAGGATCAGTGTGGTGATATCTATTGCCACACAACTTGGAGTGATTGGGGCACAGTGCTCTGCACTCAGAGCCCACCCTTTTTTGAAGCCTATTAGAGCATATAATACACTCCCCCCTATTGGAATCCATAGTCCAGTGCCCTGCTATGTAGATCTGGGGGCCGGACGCATGGATGGGGGGGGGCGCCCATGCACCCCTAATGGACTGTTCAAGATCCTCTTTTAGGGATTCATTCTGCAACTTTAAATGTTCATATTGCTTAGCCATCCCACAGGCAGCAAAGATTAGTACAGGCTTTCCCTCATGTTTACTGTTTTTTTTTCCACTAAGCTTTACCCATTTCAGCTGCGGAAGGTTTACCTCATTCATGACCAGGTAGTTTTTTGTAAATTAGCATTGTATTACTTTAACTGGTAATTGTGCGCTCAGGAGACGCTGTACCCAAACAACATTTGTATAATTTTTTTCACACAAACAGAGCTTTCTTTTGGTGGTATTACTATTCAAAACAAAGTAAGGTGCTGCCCTATTAACCCAACCAAAAATGTGTAAGTTATAGTGCACCAGCTAAAATTTAAAATGAGTGAAAAAACAAATGAAAAAACAAAACATAATAGTAATAATTTGAAAATGATAAGATCAAAAGTCCATATATAAAGCAGATGACCAATCACTGTGCTCTTCTGAATATATATATAAATATTTGCTCAATAAAACCCTTTGGCCAACAGAGTGACTTTCGAGCAGATTGCAGTGTTAGAGTGGGAGAGAGGAGACTGCTGGAACAATTTGTCCTGGTCCCCTGAAAGATTTGGCTATTATCTCCTCAATGGTCACTCTGTTGGCCAAAGGGTTTTGCTGAGTGCATATTTACTTCACGCACTTGGTGGAGCACTATATATTGAAGATTTGGGCACTAATATATTTAAGAAGAGCATGATGATTGATTATCTGTTTTATATATGGAATTTGGATCTCATAATTTGCAAATAATTACTATTATGGACTTTTTGTTTCCTCATTTGTTTTTTCACATGTATTATTTTTATCTAGTGCACTATAACTTACACATTTTTGGTTGGGTTAATAGGGCAGCACCTTACTTTGTTTTGAATAGTATTATTGTGTAGTGTTTTTGCACTATAAAAGGGGCAGCAGCCTTACATCATGCAGTGTGATATATTAGCGAAAGGAGAAGATGGCGTCCCACATAATTGATATGGTATTGGATACATACATTATAGTGCAGTGCTAGAATTGAAGTGAGTACACACCCAAAATAATGTAGCAATATCAATCAAAGATATATGCTCTGAATTCAGTACATAACACAGTGTGAAAAAATTGTGAAGAAAATGAAATGTATGTATAATAGAAGTAAAATAAATACACTTCCACAAATTAGCGCATCAAGATAGTCTTGAGGATGACAATAGCACAAAATCAGTGACCTGTTAAATGAAATATAGAAATCAATGTGAGGAATAAGTCCAAAGAGAATATAAGTGAATTCCCTCATAAAAGACGATATATCCAAAGGCTCATCGGTCAATCTGTGATCTACCACCACAATGTGTAGCCAGCACATTTCCCAGAAATAGTGGACTCCTATTCCATGGGTATTGAATCAACAAAGCTGTTGAAAGATCTCCATCTTTCCAATGAGGCTCAATCACACCATAAGAGATGTTGCAGATTTTCCAATACTCCAGATCGGGATAGGAGGTCACCTCACTCACAGATCAAGCACCAGTCTCATGGATATATGTAAAAGAATACCAAGTATCTGCACATAGTGTAAAACCATTAATAAAATATTTTATTTAAAATGTACTAAACACTTACAACAATCCAAATGGAAAACAGTGCTGTATAAAAACATCCATCCCAAAGACAGTAAGGTCCTGGATCAAAGACGCAATGACATCATGGACTCGAGCGTGGTATGAAACATGGTATTTGATGACCACTGGGTTTTTTTTTTTGTTTATTATACAATCAAAAAAAAAACAATATTTTCTATTTTCGGCAATAAAACATATCCAATAAAAACATGTAAAAAATCAAATTTCTTCATAAATTTGGCCAAAATGTATTCTGATACATGCCTTTTGTAAAAAAAATCACAACAGGTGTATATTGACTGGTCTGCATGCAGGTTATAGCGTCTACAAACTATGGTTTATATACTGGAATTTCTATTTTTTTATACTATTAAAGGCGGTGATCAGCAACTTATAATGGGACTGCTATAGTGAAAATCTGACACTAACTGGCACCGAATGTGAACTGCCACTGCCATCAACAGTGACACTAATACAGTGATCAGTGATAATACTATACACTGTCACTGTACTAATGACACTGGATAGGAAGGGGTAATCTCGGGTAATCAAGAGCTTAAATGTGTGCATAACAAGTGTTAGTTTGTGTAATGTGTGCTGCTTTTTACTAAAGATCTCTTTGTTTCTTATCCCAGGGAGCAGAGAGAAGAAACAGAAAGACTGTTACCTCTGTGCAGATCCCTGTGACACCAGACTAAGAAAACAAACAAAAAAAAAATGTGTGGGGTTCCCCCAAAATCCATACCTGGCTACCAGGTCCTTTGGTTTGGTATAGAAAAAGGGAAGGGGAGAGAGAGGTGCCAGACGACCAATGGGGTAGCACAGTTTAACAACTTTCCGACCACCCACTACAGTTATACAGCGGCAAGGTGGCTCGGCTGTGAGAATTGCCATAGGTGTATGTCAGTTCGTGCATGTGCGGGAGCGTGCCTGCGGGTCCGGCAGACTCTATGTCATCCGGCGACCCACGATCGCGGTATACAGAGGCAAAACGAGGATCTGCCTATGTAAACAAGGCGGATCCCTGTTCTGATAGGGGACATCTCAGAGATCTGCTGTTCCTAGTGATCGGGAACAGCGATCTCTGGGGTGACCCAGGAAGCCCATCCCCCCTAGAGTTATAACACGCCCAGGGAACACAGTTAACCCCTTGATCACCCCCTTTAACCCTGTTAACCCTTTCCCTGCCAGTGTCATTTATACATTGATCAGTGCATTTTTATAGCACTGATCAATGTAATAATGTTACTGGTCCCCAAAAAGTGTAATTTGGGGTCAAATTTGTCCGCTGCAATGTTGCAATCTTGCTAAAAATCGCAGATTGCTGTCATTACCAGTAAAAACAATAAAAAAAAACACAAGTTCCTAAATCTATTCCATAGTTTGTAGACGCGATCATTTTTGTGCAAACTAATCAATATATGCCTATTGCAATTTTTTTTTTTACCAAAAATATGATAAAATATATAACAGAGGATAAAACCCTGAAAGTAATATTCCAACAACCCCCAACACTCCATTCTGATTATGATGTCACAAATAAAGGATCCAAGCCTTGCAACAAAACATGCTGCAAACTGTGCAGCCAAATTAATCCATCAAAAAGTGTCACACACACAAATAGGACCTTCAATATTACAGGTGGTGTACCCCATCCAATACAAAAAATACAGCACAGGATCTTATGTTGGCGACACAGGACAGAAATTGGAAACTAGGATGAGTTTACACAGACACAGCATTAAGGAAAATGATTTCTGCACACCTGTGGGACATCATTTCTCAAAACTAGACCACACTACGGAAGACATGAATGTTATAGTTCTTAAACTACCCAAGAAAGGAAAACTTTCTAAATCCCTATCCAGCACCTATCACCTCTGTGACTCTAACCCCCTTCCCAGTCCATAGCCCTCTGCCTTATCTCACTAACTATCCAAATTTAATTATCATTGCTGCGTACGTTTGTTTGTGTCTTTTTTTTTTTAAGAGATTGTCTTATTAAGGCCCCTTTCATATGGGGCAGACTCGATTTTGATCAGCAGGGAATCCACTCACAAATCTCCTGCTGATCAGAGCAGGCACGTGACAGGTCCGTGTGTAGATTGGTGCAGCGTGGTGCGGTGATAATAACTCACACAGTCCAGGTGTATTCAGTAGAACCTGTATTGTGGCAAAGGTAGAATTTGTATTGTAGCAAAGGCAAAACAGTTCACAACAAACCCAGTGGGAGAAAGCCCAACTGGGAGTTATCAGATGAACTGACAGTATCTGTCTGGAGAGGCAGAATGTGGCCTAGCCATCTTGTACCCAAACAGAAATATGTCCAAAGAACCTCTGAGCCCTAAGCTTTCTCTTCTAGTCTGGAACCTTTCCCTGTCACTAATACTGTCCCTGACAGACGGGAGACCTGTCCCTATACTACCCACATGCGAATGTGCGCCAAACCTGGGGAGCAGGGACTTAAAATGACTCTGCTGACCCAAGATGGCCACCATCTGTGTGGTGGTGTTAGAAAAAGACTGTGCTAAGGGTTAATTGCAGATGGGTGTGGATTCCTCTACTTCCTGGATGAGCAGCTCTATTTAAACTTCCTGCTTCCTGTGGAGAGTGCTGTCCGTTCTACAGCGTTTGTGTGTTCCTGCAGCAACCTGTGATCCTGATTGTTTGTTCCTGTGACCCGGCTTGCCTTGACTCTGCTATTGATCTCCGCCTGCACCGACCCCGGCTTCCACGACCAATCTTCTGCCTGCTCCCTTGTACCTTGCTGCCCGCCAGTTAACGAACTCTGCTTGCACCCGACTATTCTTCAGCCTGACCCATCTGTACTGCTCTGCCAGCCCGTTACCGACCCGGCCTGCACCACCACGCTTCAGCTTGCACGAGCACCTCACGGACCAGCACACCACCACCTGTGACCCAGTCCGACCCTCGTGCCTCCCTGCACTCCCGAGCTCCCTGTCCACACTACCAGGGGTTCAGGAATCAGGGTCGTAAGAGAGGTTGCCCACTGCATAAGTCAGACTCCACCACCAGGTACGTGACAGGTGGTTACAGCCGCCTTGTTTCCATCTAGGCCCCATATATCTAGGCCCCACCTGGTGGCCCTCACTCTTCACTTCTTGGCACAGGGGTAAGTTATCGAATATGTCTCAGGATTGATTTACAGCTATATACCCTTTATATTGATTTGTTTATATTTAATTGTTTGATTACATTTTGTATACATGTATCTGTTCATATGTACCTGATACTGTATTTTCACAGAGACTATGTTTGTATTCTAGATATTTATACCTACTTGACCAGCACAAATATATAATCTAAAGAAGGACATTACTAAACATGTCAGGATGAGCCAATAAAACCCATCTTGCACACATCAAGTCGGGGCCTATATGGCATGCTGACTGGTCATTTGTGTAGTGTATACTTCCGTTATCAATTGCCAAGTATATTATTATTTTATATGATTGTTCTATAGAGGCCTATACCTCGTAATTTATGATGTGAACTGTACTAATAAAACTTTGATTTTATCATACAGCACCTCTACTTTTTTTCCATCGTGCCCTTAAAGTCCAAAGGGTTTTTACCATTGGCACTTTGTGCTAAAAAATTCTTTCTAGATTAATTGGATGTTGGCACGTCTCCCCAACTCTGCATCCTCACAACAACTTACATTTGCCAAGATGGCCGCCAAGGGTCACCTGAATGCAGTGCTGCCAACTGGAACGCTGCCATAAGAAACCAGGAAACCACAGAGAAACCAAGTTTCCCTTGACATCCTTTCCAAACTGTAATGCTTCTCCGGTCAGGCGCCACCTACAGTAGAGGAAGCAGACTTCACCTGCCTACAGGCCTGTCTGTTTAGTGTCTGCAGAGCACACACAGACAGAGCCCACTCTGCTTTATGGGTGGCTGGGTGTAAATGGACTCCACTGTCCATTTACACCTAACTACAGCTCTGATGCAATGTACATAAATAGAAGGGGATGGATCCCCTTGTTTTTTTGAGTGGACCAGATTTTTTTTTTTTTTTTTTAAACATAAAGTTTATTCAAGTCTCAGTCATTACAAATAATTATCAGTGATCCATTCTTGGTGGGTACAAAAGAGCCTCAGTGTACAATAGTAATTAAGTAGACAATTAATAAATCAGTTACAAGGACCATGATGTCTAAAATAAGCATCTCAGAAAGGAGGGGTGAAGGGAGGGGAAAGGATGAGGATATGTTGCTGGAAGTAGGGTCGCTAGGCCCTTGGTCACTGGCTAGAATAGGAGGACAGTATACCCCACACCATGTATTATGAAAACCATCAGGGTGGGGGGGGGGGTCCCTACAGGTAAGTTGAATACAGCAGGGTGTCAATAGGGCATACACATAAAATTCAGTACAGTGGTAACTGGAGAGTAGGGGTCTCAACCTGTCGGGGCCATCACCCTTCAGCTAGTCATCAAGCAGTATATTGTTGTGTTTTGTTTTTTTATTTTCTAGTTTCCGGTTTCCGAGCCCTACCCCAGTGTCAGCTGCCTCTCCTGGACCCAGGCCACTCATATTTTTTTCAAATTTTTTCAGGCATAGGTTATATAACGGTAGGGCTGTATTAACAAGAGCTTTCCATTGTCGGGGGAGTGCTTTATTTCATTGGAGGAGTATTACTTTCCTAGCATAGAAGGCTGTGTAAAATAGAAAGAGCTTCATAGCTTGCGGGGCCTCTAGAGCATCACAGATGCCAAGGAGTAGATAACGGGGTTCATGAGATACCTGGAGTTTGCCTATTTTATTGATATCATGAAGACCCCGCATTCCAAAACATCTGTATTCACGGGCAAGACCGAACCACATGGAAAAAGGTGCCCACCTCTGTCCCACATCTGTGGCAGAGTAGGCTGGTATTTAGGTAAATCTTGGCTAAACTCTGTGGGGTATAATAGACCCTATGCAGGAATTTCAATTGTACAAACCTGTCCCTCGCTGAGATCATTAGTGGTAGAAATGATTGGATACTTTCATCCCAATCACCATTTGCTAATGTAGGTATATCTGCCTGCCACCTATTATATAATTGGGATACCTTGGAAGTGTCTAGATCCGTCAGAATGGAGTATAGAGTGGAGAGAGTCTTGGTTCTGTCAGAAACTCTTAAGAGTTCCTCGACATCGCCGGCCTCCAGAGTCACATTATGAGTAAATTGGCCTTGGTATGCAGCTGGAGATACCTAAAAAACATATGGTTAGGTAGATGTTTTTTGTGCTTGAGATCGTCGAAGGTAAATAAGCTGCCATCAAATACCACATCAGCTAGGGATTTGATACCAAAACAAGCCCAGTCCACCGGGCAGTGTTGCCAACAGCCAGTAAATTTACTGACAGTTTGTAAAAATCAGGGATTTTTACAACAGTCTATAAATTTCAGGGTCTGATAATTTTGTCATGCTGTGCTGACTTTTTAAGTGTAAACTGGGCAAACTACTTGATATGGGTATTGTTAGTGTTTCCATGTTGTGTTTAAATATCAATTGTCTTCGTTTTTAATAGGAGTTCAGTTATTTTTTAGGTTGCCAGTAAAAAATGCGCTCCACCAGTAAATTTTACAAGTTTTGCCAGTAAAAAACGCGGCCGGAGGTTGGCAACACTGCCACCGGGTCCGTTATAGAGCGGAAGTGAGGGAGCCTAGGGTTCCTCCAAAATGGTGTTTACTGGGGCCAACAGTTCTCTTTGCTCATCTTGGTTTTAACTGTGTCCCACACACGAAGGGTGGTCTTCATAGGAACAGTGATTGGGGGGTTGGAGCGTGGTCCTCTATGTATTAAGTTCCGCAACTCAGCATTTGACCCAAGTCTAGCCACCTCCAGCGCAGATGCTGGGTTGATTGGGTCCTCCTATAGCCACAATTTGACCGTCACTAGGACAGCGGCCCAATACTTAATAAAGTTAGGTAGGGCTAGGCCCCCCAATGTAGTCGGGAGTTGTAATGTTGTCTTGGCCAATCTTGGGGTGCCACCATTCCACACAAACGTGATGATTATACTATCTAATTTTTTGAAAAGAAGATCGGTATAGTTACTGGGGTATGCCCGAAAAAGGTATGTAAATTTAGGAATTACCGACATTTTATTAAGATCAACCCATCCGATCGGGGTGAGAGGTAGCATCTTCCAGGCAGCACACTTCCGAGGCATGAGGGAGACCACCGGGGTTAGATTTAGGGAAACTAATTGTGTAAGGTCCCAATGGATCAGCACGCCTAAGTATTTCAATTGTGTGACCTTCCGTAATGATGTCACCAGAGGAGTAGAGCCTGCTCGGAGAGAAGTGGGAACAGAGCTGACTTGTCCCAATTGATACATATACCTGAATATCTACTGAATTCGTCTATAACTTATAGGGCTGCTGGGAGGGCATTCCTAAGATACAGGAGGGTGTCATCCGCGTATAAAGAGAGCTTTTCATGGGCCTGTCCTATAAGAATGCCGGTAACCTCTGCGGATTCTCTTAATACAATCGCCATTGCTCAATCGCCAGTGCGAAGAGGACTGGCGAAAGGGGACACCCCTGCCTATTCCCCCCGGTGTAGGGAAAAGGGAGAGGGTCAAACCAGTGCACACTCTAGCCATTGGAGACTTATACAAGACCTGTATCCACAAAATAAATTTGAGGCCAAAGCGACACAGGACCTCCCATAGATAGTTCCACTCTTCTGAGTCAAATGCTTTTTCAGCATCCAGGGAGGCCACTGCATCAAGATCATGAAGTGAGTCATCCGAGGCCAGGACCGTGTACAGACTCCCGTTTGATCATCTACAATCAACGTGTGTATGACTTCATTGATCCGCCTGGCAAGGACCCTGGCAAGAATCTTGGCATCAACATTAAGTAAGGATATGGGTCTGTACGAGCCACATTCCTCATAATCTCTGCCAGGTTTGGGGACCACCACTATAATAGCCTCTGCCATAGAGGTCGGAAGCGAGCCTAGCTCTAGGGACTTAAGAAGGGTATCATGTAGTTTATGCGTCAGTTGTTCCCCATATTATTTATAAAATTCGGAGTGGAATCCATCTACCCCCGGTGTCTTCCCAGCCTGTAGGATACCTAGGGCCTGTTGAATCTCTGGCAGTGTGATAGGGCTATCCAGTTTGTTAACCACTTGCCGACCGCCAACCGCAGGTTGACGGCGACAAAGTGGTTCGATATCGCAAACCGCCGTCATACGACGGCGGCTGCGAGATCGCGCACTGTGAGCGCGTGCGCGCCGCCAGAGGCGCGCCCGCACGCTCACTGTGTTCGGGGAGGGCCAGGGAGTGGGTGCCGTGGACTCGATCTCCGCTGGCTACCCGTGATGGCCCCCTCACACTGAAAGAACGGAGGTCCGTGTAAGTAAACACGGACCTCCGTTCTGTGAGAGGGGGAAGGGTTGTGATCACAGCCTTCCTCTACATGGAAGCTGTGATAACTTACCTTCCCCTGTTAGGGCAGCCCCCATACAGTAAGAACACGCCCAGGGAACACAGTTAACCCTTAGAGCGCCCCCTGCAGGTTAACCCCTTCACTGCCAATTGCATTTACACAGTAATCAGTGCATTTTTATAGCACTGATCGCTGTATAAATGCCAATGGTCCCAAAAAAGTGTCAAAATGGTCCGACATGTCTGCCCCAATATCGCAGTACCGCTAAAAATCGCAGATCGCCGCCGTTACTTGTAAAAAATAAATAAATAAATAAAAACCCCAAAAATGAATTCTCATCATCCGTAAACGCGACCACTTTTGCGCAAACCAATCAATAAACGCCGATTGCAATTTTTTTAATCGCAAATATGAGGAAGAATATAAATCGGCCAAAACCGATGAAAAAAAATGTTTTTTTATAATTTTTTTTGGATTTGTATTTTAGCAAAAAGTAAGAAATTTGTTTTTTTTTTTTTGCAAAATTGTCGCTCTTCTTTTGTTTATATCGGCGATCAGAAAAGACGCAGTGATGATCAAATACCACCAAAAGAAAGCTCTATTTGTGAGAAAAAAAGGACGCAAATTTTGTTTGGGTACAAGATCGCACGACCGCGCAATTGTCAGTTAAAGCGACGCAGCGCCGAATCGCAAAAAGGGCTCTGGTCCTAAAGTGTGAAATCCTTCCGGGGCTGAAGTGGTTAAGCATCTCTAGGGTAAGAGTGGGAAAGGTAATCCGGGACAGATAGGAGTTCAGTTCATCCTCTGTGTGATTCGCCCTGGAGGAGTATACATTTTTATAGTACGAAGCAAAGCGATTGTTAATGGTCACTAAGTCCCTTACCAGAGATCCACTCTCATCCCGTATCCGGGCTATGTTGGCCATCGATTGTGGTTCCCTAGCTAGCCATGCCAGAAGTTTTCCAGTTTTCTCCCCCAGCTCGAAAATGCGCTGTGTCTGTGCCAAGTGATGTTTTTTGGCCCTAGTCACCCAGAGCAGCGCCACCTTGCGGTAAGCCGCCTGTCCAGGTGGTAATTAGATTATTAGTGAGGATATATTGAGATTCCAGGTTTTGTGCTTTAGTTTCTGCCTCTTCTATTGTAATGGTTGCATCAAGTCTGGCTCTAGAAATAGTGGACTAGGCGTCCCAGACTGTAGTATGCACTCATGTAGGATGCACATCTGGGGTTTGTATTGATTTAAGTATGCAAAAACTAGTGATCCTTTTGTTTTGTCATTAAGACCCTGATGTTCCAGGAAACAATATTTAGGGGAGCCATACTGTATGAGCGACAGCACATACCCCAGGGGGGGTAGAAATTCCTCCAACCCAGAGAGGGGCATCCATTCCAGCTTCCAGTACCTGCTCTCTTATCATCAAGTGTCCCTGTTACATATCTATACCACTTTATAGAAAGACCACTGCCATATAGAAACATTAAACCAACACATATAAACCAAACCAACAGTCCCCACCCCATCCCACCCCGCACACCCACCCATAGAACTTTGGAGTGCTTTAACCCGTAACCAAAAAAGAACATAGTCACATAAAATAGGCTTAGTACCTATGGGGGCTAATGAAAAGGCTAACGGACAGTCAATATGTGGGGACATGCCCTTAGAGCAATCCTCAGGAGCAGACCAGTATATTCATAAGTAGAATAGGGAAAGTAGGAAGTATACCAGTCAAAAGGTGGTGCATTGGATCTCCTAGCATAAGCTAGGAGCACAGACTTGGTTATTAGCAACCATCATGAAGCATAGAAAAACCCAAGTAGAAAAAAGGAAAAAAAAAACAATCCCCCCAGTCTCAGCTTAAGGTGTCTCATTAAAGTAGTGGACCCCGTGTCACATTCTTATTGCCAAACAGCAGGTACCACGCGTAGGAAAGAGCATGGCCGTTAACAGTACAGTTTAAAGCCACAACAGGTCTTATATAAGGGTGAAACAGGTTAGGGTGTAGTTCCCCCAGATAGATTTGTGAGGTCACATAGGGTATGTTGCATGCGACCCCCCTACCGCATCAGGCCAGCAAGGTTATAGAAGGGTCAATCTGACCCTGGAGCCGCCTTAGTAGGCCCAAGGGGTTGACATCCGAGCAGGGTAAGGCCACACTAGATTATGTCTGGTTGTTCCTTCTATTGATTACTGGTGACAGGACCTTGGGAGGAACAAGGTGGACGAGGTCCTACTGAATAACACAGAGGGGGTCTGCTCTGGCCTATGACAGTAGAGAGAGCTGGGGAGGGCAATCCTGCAAGAAAAACTGTAATACATATGTCATACTTATTGGATGCCAGGGAGGTTATCAAGCCATTGTGAAGCATCTTCCGGGGATGTGAAAAAGCGGGTAGATTCCCCATCGACCACTCTCAAGCGGGCAGGGAACAGCATATTATACTTTATTCCACGGGTGTGGAGCTGGGCTTTCATTCGATCAAAGGTTCTGCGGAGGCGCTGTGTTTGGACAGAATAATCAGGAAAGAGCATCAATTTAGCATTTTCAAATCTGAGCTCATCCATCTTTCTTGCCTCCCTGAGCACAAGTCACAGTCCTGGAATTTCATTAACCAGAAAATGAAGGTGCATGGAGCGCCCTCCCTGCGGGCCACGGACAGGAGACATCCTGTGGGCTCTCTCCACTACGAAGTGTGCCAAAAATGGCGCGCGGGGAAGCAGGGTGCGCAGTAAGTGCTCAGTGAAGGAGGTAGGATCCTGTCCCTCCGCTCCCTTCGGCAGCCCCACAACTCATAAGTTGTTTTTGTGGCTGCGGTTCTCGCTGTCCTTGGCCCTGGACACCAAAGATTTCATTTTGACCTGGAGGGCACTAATGGAGGCATTATGGTCTCTCAGGGAATCCTCAGTTTCACCGACCCACCGTTCCGTCTCCTGTAGGCGATTCCGCACTTTATCCATGTCCCTCCGCAGTAGTCCAACGTCCGCTGGAGGTGGTCAATTTTGTCAGTTAATGTGGCTTGGCAGTTGGTAATGGTGGCTTGGTAGCCGGTGATTGCCTGCATGAGGGCTGCGAAGCGGTCCTCCTCCCTCGAGTCAGAGTTTTCAGGCGTCGTTTGTTTCGCCATGTTAAGGAGGGTCCGCAGAGCCTGCTGCTTCGTCTGCGGCTGTGGTGATTGCTTGTATGCCGGGGGACCCTTCCGCCAAGAACCAGAGCCTCCCTTGCGCATACCCGGTAGTCCCTGGGGAGCTAGAGGTGCGGACAATGCCAATAAGATCCCGTTATAGACGGATAAGTTATCCGGCTGCTGCGGAGCTCGTGTCTGCACGTGCACTCAGTCAGGCATTTTGACCATGCTCCTGAGCGGACCGGATTTGACTTGGACGTAGGCAGGTGTAAAGGGAGACAAGTTCATTTATACACACATGTACTTTGGGATGAATGGACCATCTGAAAAACTGACAGCCAGACCCGATCGGATCTCCCATGTAAAAGGGGCCTAACATTCTGCTCAAACATTGTGTATTAGTGCTGCTTGGACCTTGAAAAAGGTGTACACCCTGAAAGTTTACCTGAAAATTTGGATGTTTTCACAATTAAAATAAAAAATTACCTCAGACAGTACTCAATTGTTCTTTTTAAAAACGTGGGCTTCTTTCAAATACCCATTTTGTCCCAGTTTCAGGTGCTTATTCTCGGCCAGTATAGATTCATTCTGCCATAATATTTTGGAATGGGATGCTTGATCTTTGTTTTCATAGTTATTACACCTAGGCCATGTTCCCCAGCATGGTGAGTACACCTTAAAGTGGTTGTAATGTCAGAAGGTTTTTTATCCAAACATATTCTATGCATTAAGATAAAAAGTCTTCTGTGCGCAGAAGCCCCCCTAATACTCACTCTATGCAGTGATGTTGTAGGATTGTCTCAGCTGTCCGGGACTCCCCTCCTCATTGGCTGAAACAGCAGCATGACGCCATTGGCTCCCACTGCTGTCAATCAAAGTCAGTCAGCCAATGAGGAGAGAAAGGGGGCAGGGCTGGGCCACAGCTTTGTGTCTGAATGCCCCAGCTGCGTGCTGTGGGGGCAATCATCAGGAGGGAGGAGCCACGAGAGCCGAAGAGGGACCCGAGAAGTGGAGGACCTGAGCTGCTCTGTCCAAATCCATTGCAACAGTGCAGGTAAGTAGAACATGTTATTATATTTAACAACAAAAAAAAAAGACTTTACAATCACTTTACTATCTCATTGTTCTATATGGATTTTATTGCACCAGAGAAGGACAAAGAAAATCGGATAATATGGCTAAATAACTCATCCAAATAAGTCGATAATAAACCAAACTAGTTTTCTAAAGTAGTAAAAGCGTCTCTCAATAAAAGGCTTTTTTTAAACTGAGAATATTTAATGGCTGAAACCTGATTAGCATTTTTTTCCTGGCTGCTTACAAGATACAGGGACAATTTTAAAAGTGCACTTACCTTCCAACCATTTATTCATACTGGCACATATGTTATCTACTGTACGTGGACAATAAACAAGCTGATCCTAGCTGGAAGATACAGAGAACCATTTATCTTACATGGACAATGAACAAGCTGCTCCTTTCTTGAAGATGCAAACAACTATTTAATTTACTAACTTGGCTTATTAACTTAACCCTCTGCATCCTTCAACCTCTATGCAAGCTGATCAGCCTCTTACTGTAATCTTTTCTTCTCCGTTGTTAGCTGCTGGTAGCTAACATCAACAATAAAACATGGAACAGATACTCTTAAACAAGGACCAGGCAACAGCATAAGGCCCCAATCTTGATAAGTCATCATTGTTCACTGTTCATCACTGTCGTCACTATTGTGGGGTTTTGACTTTTGTGGCTCCTGTTTTCTAAATCCCACAGTAAAAATGTTCACATTTGCAGATCTATCATGGATTATCTCATCTATGCACTCCACTGTTTCATTTGGGCATGTTATTTTTCTATGATAATGGCCATACCATGGGTCCCCCAAGCCTTAAGCCTGGTACACACTACAGTTTTTTTCCAAAAAAAAAACAGAACAGCTCTGGTTGGGAGCTGCTGTACTAACCATGCAAGGTTAGTCCAGTGATCTTCCCCGCTGAGCTGTTGTGTTCTGACAAGGGGATGGCCCCCCAGCCAGAACACTCCGATCAGCGTTCTCTGCTATTGGCTGAGAGTGATGATCGGGAGTTGGTTGGCTGCTGGTTTTCCAGCATGCACCTTTGACAGAAGCCTGGAAGAACCGTCAGGCTTATGTTGGAAAGACCGACATACACATGGGTAGAATGACGGCCAGTATTTTTTGTACTACCGACATTCTGCGGTGTGGGCTTTAGGCTTAGGCTTTCTTCCCAGTCCAGCAATCCCAAACCGGAAAATATTCACAACCCAGGGACCATATTTATTTATCATCTCTTCCTTTAGGGGTAGGTGGTAGGGTTCGCCACGCTTAGATGCCTTCATTGAAGTGATACCGTTACCCATCCTTAAGCGGTTGTCCCCAGAGGTAGCTAATCTCTGGCTAGTGATTGGGTTGACAGGTACTGCTCCTGTCACTGTTACCACTCATAACTACTTGTCAGAACAGTCGATAATTCTTCCTTGTTCTAACTATTGTCCTTTAAACGGCCTGGGTAATTCCTGAACTTGCTACCAGTTCAATCTCCTCCATGGACTTCTCTTAAAGAAGAACTATGGTCCAAATGAAGAAATCAATATGTTATGCACCTATACAGTCTGTTAAACATGTCACTGATTGTATTGCAAAAAGCAGTAAGGATGTTGAGATAACCTTGTCCCCTGCTCTCATGTGCACTTCCTTTAATGAGGTGACAACTTTACTTCCTGGTTTTTGAATTGCCTTTGTTGAACACCTGTTTTCCCCATTTGCATCTATCTCTCTGCAGAAACATCCTGACATCATTGGGGAAGGTGCTCCTATATCCATGGAAATCTCAGACATTAATTCTACACAAAAGTCCTGATTAGGCTCTGCCCACAATCAACCCATGAAGACCTGCCCACTCCCATGTCCCGCCTTTGCCCGCCCACGGCTCTGTCTATACAGTCAGCCCCTAGGTTGGATTTTGTTCTGTTAGTTTACAAATTACCAGAGGAGAGCAGGCAGGGAGAAGCACACAGGTTAATAGACTGATCTGTGTGCAAAGTAACCTGTACTGACTTGTGCCTGTTTTACATAGCACACACCCAACTTTTGATCGGCAGATGGGTGTGTGTTATGTAAAATAGGCTGAGCATAGGGGCATGGTCTGACACAGCATGGAGTAGGGCGCATAAGCACAGTGCTCCGAACATTAATCCTGTCATACCGCTGATCCTTTGATCCTGAGTGGACCTACACAGCTGCACTCAACACCGTAGGATCCCCAGCCTTACAGCATCATGTCACCACCGAAAAACAAGTCAGACGCCCTCACGAAGCTTGGAAAGTACCGCCGAAATGAGGCGGGTCCGATGGAGCAAGATGGCGCCGAGACACTGGAGGGACAGGATACGGCCGGTGACACGGATAGGGTACTAGAGACAATTTCCAATCTACAGAAATCACTTACCACTACACTGAATACGAAGATAGAGGATGTTAAAGTCGACATATCACTGATCAGGCAAGATTTACAGAAGCTGCGGGAAAGGGTGAAAACAACCGAGACCTGGCTGGGGGAGGTAGAGGACGCCATACCACCGCTACAGACCAAATGCAGTTACAGATTAACCAATTGTTATCCAAACAGGATGATAAGGAGAACAGGCTGAGGAGGTGTAATCTCCATTTTATCGGTCTCCCTGAAGGTGCGGAAGGTAAGGATCCGACATCCTTTTTGGAACAATTGCTAGTTACTACCTATGGTAGAGAGGCCTTCTCCCCCACCCAAACGGTTGAAAGAGCTCACCGAATGCCCGCCGGACCTCCACCTCAAGGGGCACCCCCAAGAAAATTTATTGCTAAACTCCTAAATTTCAAAGACCGAGATGCTGCTTTGCGCCTGGCAAGGGGGAAGGGCAATATACCCTTTGGCAACGTGAAGGTGGCAATCTTACCCGATTTCTCGGCGGAGGTGCAATGCCGTCGTCAGAGCTTCATTTAAGCCAAACGCCGCTTGAGGATTAAGCACCTTAAATATTCAATGCTCTACCCTGCACGCCTCAGAGTTGAGGGGGGCAATCGGGTCCTTTTCTTTGAGGAACCAGAGGCTGTGATCTCATGGCTGGAGCGCAGGGAGGCAAGCAAGGAGGCGCCTGAGCGTTCCCCAGATTAATCAAACACCGCTTCTATAGAGGCCACTTCATATCCGACTGGGCCTCTCCCACCTGCAACATGGAAAGTACAATCCACCATTAGGGCCTAATATCGTGACTACTGCTGATCACCCTTATTGGGAAATACCCTTCAGGGCACTGACTGCAACTATTCCCCGGTGAGGGTGCTGGGGATGAATAAACTCCACTCAGGTTCCCAGCTATCCTGATGATTCCCGTTCATGGACGGGAATGTTTAACATTTACTCATTTTATTGTTCATTTTCTTTTGCTACAGTTTATACAGTGATTGGCAGTATATATACCTGCACCATTTAATGTAGAGGTGCTTAGGGCAGGATTTGAGTTCATGACTCGCCATGATACCGCTCAAACGATATGGTTGGGGGATTTTAATGCTACGCTAGACTCCTACTTGGTGAGACCGCAGGACAGCTCCCCGGCCGCGGATGGCCCACACCCCACTAGATTCTCTAGACTCATCTCCTCATTCAATCTGGTGGACTACTGGAGGCACAAATATGGGGATCGTCTGGCATATTCGCGCTTTTCGTCTTCCCATAACACTATGTCACGTATAGACTATATCCTTCTGTTCCCATTTTTTGACCACCAGGCTAGGGGAAACCTCCTTTGCCCCCAGACTTCTATCTGACCGCAGTCCCTATTGGGTTACCCTAAGATTTAACTTGCACAAACCACCTAGGAGATGGAGGTTGAACCCCTTTTGGCTCTCTCTAATACCTGAGAATGACGATCTTCTCAAAGAGTGGAAGGTATTCTTTGAGGAAAACGCAAAGACCGCCACCGCAGCGGTGGTTTGGGAGACCTTTAAAATACATGTTAGAATGACACTGAGCTCTCACATAAATAGACTGAAGCGTTCACCTGGGTTGGCAATGGAGCAAGCTTTAGAGAGGCTAGCGATGACGGAACAACAGTATTTGGCCAACCCAACGCCAGCTCAGGTGGATTTACTCAAACTACATACCAGGGTAGTGGATCAGCTGTATTATGAGCACTCCAAGAGAAAGCTATTTTTCTCGAAGCAAAAAATGTTTGAACAAGGGGAAAGGGAGGGTAAACTTCTCGCATTTATGGTGCATAATGAAGATAAGCCCCCCATTGTTATTTCTTTATCTGACCAACAAGGTTCCTTAATTACAGACCCTCCCACTGTAGCTAACAGATTTAAAGAATTTTTTCAAGACTTATATAGCTCCTTGGCTTCTGGGGAGGAGGACGCATTATCACAGTTTTTAGAGGGGAATGCACTTCCGCAATTGACAACTACACAGCTCGATGTGGTCGAGGCGCCCCTGACTCTGGACGAAAATTTGGATGCTATCGCTTGCTTTGCAAGATCCAAGTCCCCAGGTTCCGATGGAATCGCTATTGAATTTTACTCGCAGTTTGGTGAATTTTTGTCTCCTAAGTTGTTACGGTTATATAATCACCTATTTGATACTCAATGCCTTCCGCCTTCGATGAGGGAAGCTCTTATAGTACTTATACCAAAACTTGGCAAAGACCCCACTTTCCCTGAGTTCTATCTTCCAATCTCGTTGCTGCAGGTGGATATTAAGATTCTTGTGAAAGTGCTAGCCTTAAGGTTGAATAAAGTCATACTCTCTTTGATACACACTGACCAGGCTGGTTTTATGCCAGGTCGCAATACCTCCTTTAATTTGCAGAGATTATGAATCTGCAAGTCCCCCATGACAACATAGGTACTAGAGTGGTGATAGCATTGGACACTGCCAAAGCCTTCGACTCAGTGGAATGGAGATACCTTTGGCGCTGCTTGGAAGGCTTTGGCTTTGGCCCCAGATTCATAAAATGGATGCAACTGCTCTATCATGCCCCAACGGCGAAGGTGATTGCCAATGGTTGGGTCTCGGAGGAATTCAGTTTAAGTCGAGGCACAAGGCAGGGATGCCCTTTGTCCCCCCTCTTGTATGCATTAGCAGCAGAACCGCTAGCTATAGCTATCAGAGCCAATCAGCAGATTTGGGGTCTTAGTGCAGGCATGATTACAGAGAAGATCAGTATGTATGCTGATGACACATTATTATATTCAGCGGACTCGGGCCCCTCCCTGCAAGCAGCACTGCAAACTATAGAAAAATTTGGCGGGTTCTCGGTCTCAGGATCAATTGGGGAAAATCGCACATATTACCTATAGACAGTTTCCCTCCAGATAAAAATCAGGCGGATCTCCCACTACAGAGAACTGACCGAATCTAGTACTTAGGGGTCCAGTTGACCAGAAACATAGCGGACTATAGAACCCCTATTTAATTGAATTAAAGCTAAAGTCCAAATTTGGTCTTGTTTGCCGCTGGGGTAATGGGCCGTATAAACCTTATTAAAATGGTCATCCTTCCCAAGGTCCTATATATCCTCTGGCACACCCCTGTATACCTCCCGCTTAAATATTTTAAGACTCTGGATATACTCCTCAAACCTTTTGTATGGGGCAAGGAAAGACACAAACTAGCATGGCAATCTCTTAAAAACCCTACTAGCTCAGGAGGGGCAGCCTTACCCGACTTTAACCTGTATTATATAGCCTCCCAGCTCTCTCAGCTGTATCACATAGACAAAACAGACAGGACAAGATTTCTTGAACTCCAATGTCCACATCGGCTGAAACTGACGTCAGACCCAATCTTTGTGATAGCATTAGACCCTGATACAGATAGGGTGGGAAACCCATCGGCACCACTCCTTTCTCACTATAGGCATATATGGGATATGGCATTGGTTAAATTGGGAACACCCCGAATTAATGACTATACTCCAGTCTGGAAGAACAGAGACCTTCCGGAACTCCTTCAGCTACCAGATGTTGAACTTTGGGGTTCCAGGGGGCTTTTGTACCTTCACCAGTTTCTTAATGCTGGCACATTGAAAGGCTTCGCTGAACTGCAAGAGGATCATTCCTTTCCTGATCATATGCTATTCTGATACCTACAGGTTAGACATGCTTTAACTACCCAGTTAGAATTACCCTTGCAGCAACCAGTCCCCAATACCATCATCGAAATCGTCAAGGGTACTGATCATAGGAAGCTAATCTCTGACTTCTACAACAGACTACTCACTCCAGTATACACGAAACTGGCATATAGACTAAAATCCAGATGGGAGCAGGAGGTGGGGACGATTGAGGATGAGGACTGGGAGGAGGCCCTGGAAAATTGTAAGGCAGTGTCCCCCCAAACTCTCAGACAGATTGACCCAAATGTATATCATTCACCAGGCCTATCTCACTCCTTTGAGGAAAGCCAGGATGCTTGGGAGCTGCTCTATATACTGTCGGATGTGCACAGGAGTGCAGCATGGCACTAGCAGCAGGGCTGGATGGACTCTCAGGAACAAGCAGGGGAAAACCGTCAGTAGACTGCAGTGGAGCAGGAGTGCTGGATGGATACCAGTGAGAAGGAGACAGGAGCAGGCTGAGAATGTCAGTGAACCACAGTGTAGCAGGAGTGCCGAATGGAAACCAGTTGAATATCAGCAGAGGCTCGTAGCAGGCAGTCCGGGATCGATGGATACAGAAGCATAGTCAGACGAACCGGGTCATACACAGGCAGATGGATCAGGCACAGATGCATAGGCAGGAGCAATGTCAGGAGCAGCAGCAAGGGGAACAGGCAGAAGCGTTGTCAGAGGCAAGGCAGAGTTCAGGGGTAGTCAAGACAAGCCGGGTCGATAACAGTTGTCAGATGCAGATTTACAAGTTGCAAGTATGCACAGGAACACTGTAGACAAGGCAGCACTGAAGCATAGCACAATCTCAGTTTAAATAGCCTGCTTTGCGTCAATATGAGCAGCAGATGAGTAGGCGTGAGCAAAAGATGTGCATGTTCATGTGCACGAATATGCGTGTGCATTCCCATTGGCATGAATAGGAGCATGAATTGGCCTGTGCCTATACACAGGGCATGTCTAGAAGAGCCATGTGATTGTACACCCTATTAACACCCATCATACCATAAGAACATACCTAAAATATAAAATAAACACACAACAAGGATTGTGGAAAAGTTTAGGCCGCGGCCCCTTTATTGGGTTTAAATCAATTTTAATTATGAAATGAACTTTAACCTTTAATACCAAACAGAATCGCTGTTAACAATTAACAGACCAACATGCTTAGTCACTAAGACTCAAGCAGCAATATCTTATACCAACCAAATAACAGTTTACCTACCACTGTCCACCCACAAAGTGGACGACATTACCCAGAAAGATAGACTTTCAATATCAAATAGAACTGTTATTAACCAATACCAACATGCTTCCAAACAGCAATATCTTATCCAAGTAACAGCATATCAACCACTGTCCACCTACAAAGTGGGCGACACATCCCACATAAAGGGGGACCGCGACGAGGGGAAATAACAAAGGGGAGGGAGGGTGGGAGAGCAGGTCAAAAGATTCAGCTGGAAGGCTGAGGAGAGTGCAGAGGTGAGTCCAGCTGACAGACCTGAGGTAAATGCTGACTCCGTCCAGTAACAGGAGAAGATAAAAGTAAAAGGTTACACTCATTGGCTAGATGTTTCCCGCCAAAGGATTTGTCACCAATCCAGTGCTCAGCAGCTGAGGTAAATCTTCCTAGCAGCAGCAGGCAGCTTGTTACCTGAAACACAAAACAAAAGGAACCAGCAAAGCAGCCATAGACAGACATGTACTTAACAATCATCATAGCCCTCTATTAACCGCCTCAGGTCCGCCCACCGTCAAATGACGGCGGGGCGGAACTGCTATTGTTCTGGGTGGACGTCGGGGACACGCCACTTCACCGACATGGGTGAACAGCCATTGGTTATGGCTGTTCACCACGTGATCGGCCGTGGCGAAGTCACGGCTGATCACAAATGGCACGTCCGCCGTTCGCACGGCGCATGCGTGCGATTGGGAGCGGAAACACTGCCTGTCACTGACACTGGTATCAGCCGCCGATCACATCCAATGTAAACAGAGGGGTAACTCACTGTTACCAGCTCTTCTCTCCTCACACAGCGTCCAGTGTGAGGAGAGAAGAGCTGGGATCAGTGAGTTACTGATCTGTAAAGTAAAAACACACTGACACATCCCCCCCTGCCCCCCCAATGCACCAGTCACCCAACAGTCACCCCATCTGCCCCCATAAAAGGTACCTGTCATCATAAAGTGTACCTGTCATCAGACTGCCATCATAAAGAGCACCTGTCACCCGTCAGTGACCACCGCCAGCCACCCGTCACCCATCACTGACCACCGCCAGTCACCCATCACCCATCACTGACCACCACCCGTCACCCATCAGTGACCACCTGAGTGACTAGGGTCGAGAAGAGAGGAGTGTGACCTGCGACA
>BLSH010066417.1:1196699-1213590 GCA_018402905.1 Glandirana rugosa
CATCGAAGGGATCCCCCTAGTCTTCTGGTCATCCGGCCTTATCGACTAAGATAGACACCAAGGTGAGCAAGTAGATCTGATTGCCTTTGGCGGCTGTCAAGATACTGGATCTCTGATGAACGAGTGGAACCACAGATAGAATCAGCTATTCCGGCCTACTGGTCTTCTGATCCCCCTAGGGAAGCTACCTCCTCCTTCTGGGAGGAATTTAAAACATATATTCGGGGCCAATACCAATCGCTTGCCGGAGCATCGCGGAAGTCCTCCAGGGAAGCTCTTGACAGGGCTGAGGGGGCGGCACAGAGCTTAGAGGCTCAGTATGTGACAACTAGGGATGAAGGTCACAGGATGGATCTGTCTGTGGCATTGAGGGAGGTTCAGCTCATCAGGGTCTCCAAGGCAAAAAAGCAAATGCTCTTTCAGTCGCAGAAGGTCTTTGAGCAGGGCGAACGGAACGGGAGCTTGTTGGCGTGGCTTTCCAGAGAGCAGTCAGTATCCGTACATGTAGCCAAAATTAGGGATAGCAATGGGAGACTCTTGACTGACCCAGGTGAGATTAACTCACGCTTTGCCACTTTCTATGCGGATTTGTACTCTTCCAGGGTGGGGTACACCCAAGATGAGCTGCATTCCCTCTTGGGCTCTATTGATTTTCCGGAGCTCACTGAGGAGGGGCGTCAATGGCTGAATGCTCCATTTACTCTGAAGGAAATACAAACTGCTATTAAATCTATGCAGGCGGGGAAGACTCCTGGTGAGGATGGCATCCCCGCTGAATTCTTCAAAACCCATAGTGCGTCCCTGGCATCTAAATTCCAAGAGATGCTAGTGGCCTCAAAGAGGGGGGCCGGGCTGCCACCTTCCATGTCCAGGGCAGTCATAGTCATTTTACCCAAACTGGGGAAGGACCCTGAATTATGCTCCTCTTATCGGCCCATATCATTGCTAAACATAGATGCGAATATACTTACAAAAGTTTTAGCGATCAGACTTAATAAGGTAATCCTCTCCCTGATCCATGGAGATCAGACTGGATTCATGCCTGGTAAGGGGACAGATATAAATCTCAGAAGACTGTTTACGGTGATCGACAGTATGGGAAGGGGGGGGGGTCGTGGCCTCACTAGATGCCAAGAAGGCATTTGACTCGGTGGAGTCGGAGCATTTGTGGCTGACATTGCGGAAGTTTGGCTTCGGGCCGGTCTTTATCTCATGGCTGCAATTGCTATATTCTAGCCCGACAGCCCGAGTCCGCACAAATGGACTGCTTTTCGCATCTTTCCCACTCCGCCGAGGGACTAGACAGGGATGCCCGCTTTCCCCGACCTTATTTGCCCTAGCAATTGAGCCACAGGCGATGTTAATATGAGCCTCGCCCGGGATGGCTGGCATAGCCGTCCCTCCATTGATAGAGAAAGTGTCAATGTATGCGGACGACACGCTCCTTTACCTCCGAGATGCCCAGCAATCCCTGCACTCTGCCTTGGAGATCATTAATGTCTTCGGTAGATTTTCAGGTATTAAAATCAATTGGGACAAGTCAGGCTTGTTCCCTCTGACTGATGTGGCACCCCTGGCTTCCCTGCCGGCTCCCTCACAGTGGGTTGACCAGTTTAAATACCTAGGGGTCATAATCTAACGGGATATCTCAAGATACCTGGAGTCTAATGTCCTACCAGTTCTCCATAGCTTCCTTCAAAAGAGTACAATTTGGAGGAACCTCCCACTCACGCCGGTAGGCAGGGTTAACCTAGTTAAAATGACCTTTCTCCCTAAATTCTTATACGTTTTCAGAAATACTCCAATCCGCATCCATAACTCCCTCTTTAGTAAACTAGACCAAGCGCTGGGCTACTTTATTTGTAAGGGTGCAGTTCCTTGGGTAGCGAGGCTCACACTACAACTTCCCGCATCAGAAGGCGGGTTGGCGCTGCCCAACTTTAAGAAGTACTATTGGGCTGCTGTCTTGGTGTCAGTGAGGTGGTGGTTCCTGCAGGATAGATCCAACCCAGCGGTAAACCTAGAGGTGGCTATACTGGGATCTTATTCCGAATTAAGTAATTTTGTACACAGAGGCCATAAATCTAGCACCCGGGCCACCACCCCTATGAAGACGGTAGCCCTGGTATGGAGGCAAGTCTCCATGTCCTTGGGGGGGCCAGAGAGGATCTCTCCTTATTCCCCACTATGGGGTAACCCGCGACTGTAACATTTGCGGTGGATCCCTGATCCACAGGTGTGGGCTCGATATGGGGTCAGGACGCTGTGGAATATCATTCCTGGTGGGCATTTACTCACATTTGCAGAGCTTAAAAGTAAATTTCAGCTCCCACCCTGGATATACTTCAGGTTTCTACAGCTTAGACATGCTGTTCGAGGGCAGTTTCATGGCCCCGTCACCCTTGAGTCTCACTCGGTGGAACAGCTTCTTATCTCCCGAATTATTGACAGGACATTGTCATCTATATATCTCAGACTGACCTGTGGGGGTGGAGGGGGAGCGGAGAGGGCTTTCCAGGCCGGAGACAGGATATACCAGAGCTGACGGAGGAGGATTGGTCTGAGGGTCTTCAACAATATATCCCACTCATGATATCGGCCAGAGACAAATTCGTTCAGCTCAAATTCATGCACAGGGTATATTATACACTCCAGCGACTCTCAGTAATTTATCATAATGGAGATGAACAGTGCCCTAGGTGTCAGGGAGAAATAGGGAATTTTATTCACATGGTATGGCGGTGCCATTCGCTCCAGTCCATTTGGCAGGCGGTGGTTGCTGACATTAATAGAATTAGCGGACTATCTGTCCCTCTTGACCCTTGGATATTGCTGTTGGGAATTACGGATAAATTTGCCTACAAATACTCATGCCAACCTCTTTGTATTCTATGCAGCATATTATGCGAGGAAAACCATATTTGTTAGAAGACTGTGCTGAGGGTTCGTTTGCATTTGATTGTTGTTTCCTCTAGCTCCCGGAGGAGGCGGGGCCGGGCAGCCCTATTTAAACAGTGTTCTTCCTGCAGCAAGTGCTGTCCATTCTACAGCGTGTGAGTGTTTCTGAGCGACCTGATTTCCTGTTCATCTGATCCTGAGTCCCGGCTTGACCTAGACCTTGTTGATTTCTGCCTGCACCGACCCCCAGCTTGCCCACGACCACTCTTCTGCCTGATCCTCTTGTACTTCTTCTGCCAGCTTGTTGACGACCCTGCCTGCACCTGACGACCCCTTTGCCTGCACCCTTTGTACCACATTGCCTGCCTGTTACCGGCCCGGCCTGTATGACCACCCGCTACCTGCACGAGCTGCACTGGACCATCCTTACCACCAGGGATCCTGTCCAGCCCTCGTGCCCCCCTGAGTTCCTGGGCTCCCTGTCTGCTCTACCGGGGACCCTCGAACCAGGGCCGCAAGACTGGTTGCTTCCTGCACAAGACAGACTCCACCGCCAGGTACGTGACAGCAACGGACAGCCATGGCTGAGTCTGCGCAGGGAGCACCCTCTGCTATGGATGAACTTTGTGCCCATCTGGCTGGCCTCACTCGGGCGGTCCAAAGCCTACAAGAAGGCTACAGGATGACTGCACCTGGAAGAACGGGTTCAGGAGCTTTCTGTGCCTGCAGCCTCTGGAACTAGTCAGTCCACAGGTCACACTATTGTGGCCTTGCCATCAGAGCCCCAAGTCCCCTTACCAGACAAGTTTGCCGGGGACCGGCGCAAATTCAGAGCCTTCAAGAATGCATGCGAATTGTATTTCCGTCTCCAGCCCCGTACTTTCTCACTGGAGGCCACAAAAGTGGGTCTAGTCATCTCCTCCTGCAGGATGAGCCCCAGTCTTGGGCCCACAAACTCTTGGAACAGAGCGCCCCGGAGATCACCTCCTTAGCTGCTTTCTTCCTAGCAATGGCGCAGCTCTAGGATGATCCTCACCAGGCCGCTACAGCTGAAGCTACCTTGCATACCCTCCAGCAGGGTCGTCGGTTCGTGGAGGACTATGTGGAGGAGTTCCGGAGGTGGAGTGCAGACACGGCCTGGAACAACGCTGCACTCAGTTATCAGTTCCGCCTGGGTCTGTCCCTCAAGGATGAGTTGGCCCGCGTAGGGGTGCCCAACACCCTAGAAGCCATCATCAACCTGGTAATCCAGACTGACCGGCAACTCCGGGAACGCCGTGCTGAAAGAGCCTCGGGTTCCTTGCGGCCCGCCAGGATGCTGCCCCGAGTTCCAAGATACCCCAGTCCGGCTCCTTTTCCACCAGTGACCTCCTCCTCCTCTCCAACGGACCAACCTGAGCCCATGCAGATAGGGCTACTGCGCCCTTCTCTGACCCCTGAAGAGAGACAACGGAGGTTTTCCCCGAACCTGTGCTTATACTGTGGGGAACCTGGGCATGTGGTGAGATCCTGCCCCACCAAGCATGGTAAGTGCCTGCCGGTTTCTTCAGTGGAAATGCCTAAACTGTCCAGTCAGGTCTCTCACTTTATCATCTCCCTTTCTCTGCAGCTTCCAGGAAGGATTACCCAGGTCACGGCGATTATTGATGCAGGAGCATGCAGCTGCTTCCTGGATGAAAATTATGCAGCTGCACATCACATTCCACTCCAACCCAAGACCCACCAGATGACCATTCCCCTGGCGGATGGATCCCCCATCAAGTCCGGCACCATCACCCAGGAAACCGCTCTTCTTTTTGCCACCATAGCTGACGGTCACTGGGAGTTGCTTCATCTGGACATCATAGCGTCCCCCTTGTTCCCCATCCTCTTGGGCCTGCCCTGGCTCCGGGCACATGACCCCGACATTGATTGGACCACGGGGACTGTAAACTTTCGGTCCAACTATTGTCACCAACACTGTCTCCAGCGGCCTAAGGACGCTACTCCCACCTTGCTTAGCCTGAACCCGGATCCTGACCCGGATATCTGGCTAGCTGTGCCCGCAGCCTATCTCAGCTATCTAGATGTCTTTAGTAAAAAGGGGGCAGAGCAACTACCACCACACAGGCCTTACGACTGCCCTATTGAGCTCCTGCCCGGAGCTGAAGTACCCTTTGGTAGGATCTATCCCTTGTCTGAAACAGAATTGGCAGCCCTCAAGGCCTATCTGGACGACAATTTGAACAAGGGCTTCATCAGGCCTTCCACATCCCCTGCGGGGGCCAGCATTTTCTTTGTCGAAAAAAAAATTGGTCTTTGCGTCCTTGCATAGACTATAGGGAGCTCAACAGAATCATGGTTAAAAACTGCTACCCGCTACCCCTGGTACCAGAACTGTTCCAGAGATTGGGCTCCGCTGTCGTCTTTACCAAATTGGATCTCCGGGGAGCGTATAACCTGGTCCGCATCCGGGAAGGTGACGAGTGGAAAACCGCTTTTCGTACTCTATTCAAGCTCTACGAGTACCTGGTTATGCCCTTTGGACTGTGCAATGCTCCTGCCACCTTCTAGCACTTTGTAAATGATGTATTCCGGGATTATTTGGACTTGTTCATCATCATTTACTTAGATGACACCCTGATTTTCTCCTCCTCCCTCGAGGAACATCGCAAGCATGTCTCTTCAGTTCTGCGACAACATGGGCTGTACGCCAAAGCGGAGAAATGCTCTTTTGAACAGTCAAGCATCCACTTCCTCGGACTAGTTATATCAGTAACAGGCATCAACAGGGATCCACAAAATCCACCATCTTGGACTGCCCGGCACCATCTGACAAGAAAGGGGTCCAACGTTTCGCGGGCTTCGCAAATTTTTATAGACGTTTCATTAAGGGGTTCTCTGCCATTATTACCCCTATCACCCAGCTTACGAAACAGAACACCCAGTATCACTGGTCCTTGGAAGCCCAGGCAACGTTCAAAAAGTTAAAAGGATTGTTCACCTCAGCTCCTATCCTCAAGCATCCTAATCCTGCCCTGCCCTATGTTCTGGAAGTGGACGCATCTGGAGGTTGCAGTGGGGGCTATCCTTTCACAAAGGCAAGGTGCCAAGGCCTTGCTTCATCCGGTGGCTTTCTTCTCTTGCAAATTGCCTGCTCCGGAAAGGAATTACGATGTGGGAGATAGAGAACTCCTGGCCATTAAGTCTGCCCTGGAAGAATGGCGGTATCTACTTGAGGGGGCCACGCATCCCATCCTCATATACACTGATCATAACAATCTGGAGTACCTGAGAACGGCAAAAAGACTGAGACCACGACAAGCCCGTTGGGCTCTATTTTTCTCCAGATTTCAATTCCACCTCACCTACAGGCCTGGGTCAAAAATGTCAAACCGGACGCTCTGTCACGAATGTTCTGCAAACCCGTAGATACCACACCTCCTGACACAATCTTGCCCTCACGGAACTTTCTCCTCACCCAGGAAGATTTGCTATCACAGATCAGGCGCTCCCTGGCAAGCTCCTCCGGCCCTTCTGATTCCAGACTACAGGCAAAGAATGGTCTCTGGTGGTATGGTAACAGGATCTCCATTCCGGCAGGTCAACGAGTGGCTGTTCTAGGACTCGACCACAAGTTGGCTGGCCACTTTGGGGTACGCAAGACAGTTGAATTGCTCTCCTGCACCTTCTGGTGGCCAAAAGCTGATGAGGACTGTCAGCACCTGCTCTGTCTGTGTCCGCAACAAGACTGACAAGGCCAAGGCCTGGGGTCTTCTGAACCCACTTCCGGTACCCGAACGCCCATGGTCCCAAATTGCCATGGACTTTATCGTGGAATTACCCCCTTCCCAGGGCTACTCTACGGTATTTGTGGTCGTCAACCGCATGACTAAGATGTCGCACTTCCTGCCCATGAGGGCAGCAGAGACTTTTATCAAGGAAGTAGTTAGACTCCACGGAGTCCCCATCAGTATTGTCTCGGATCGAGGAGTCCAATTCACCTCCAGGTTTTGGAGAGCCCTGTACTCATCCCTGGGAATCAATCTGTCATATTCCTCTGCATACCACCCCCAGACTAATGGGCAAACAGAGAGAACAAATCAAACGCTGGAGCAGTACATCCGATGCTTTTCCTCCTTCTCACAAGAGGACTGGGTTTCTCTGTTGCCATTGGCCGAGTTTGCATTCAACAACACCATCCACTCGGCCACCAAACAGTCTCCGTTTTGGGCCAACTATGGGTTCCACCCCACATTCCTTCCTGTCCTGTCCATGGAGAACACAGTCCCAGCAGCCCAAAGGACAACAAGAAAAAAACAAATGCGCCTCTAAGAGTAATAGTAAAAACCAGGATTTTATTAAATAACAAGTGACTACTCACAGAAGTAGTAGGGTGCTGCGCTTTGCAGTGTCAGCCACTGCTGGCTTCTTTGCTGGAGTCCTGTGGTGGTCCTGCTGGGCTGGGGTGGTGGGGAGTGCGGGTTCAGCTGTACTGGTGGAGGAGGGTCCTTCGGTGAGTCCCGGGGAGACCTTCTCTAGGAGACAGTGGTCCGCAGCAATCCGATCCGACCGGTGCCAGTGCGTGCAGGAGAGGTGACCACAGCAACGGCGACGCGTTTACGGGGCTCTACCCCTTCTTCAGGCCGTGAGTGCTGCATACTGAAGTGAGGCAGCTTATATAGGCTGGGGGGGAGGGAGGAGCGCTGATGATCTGTTCATCTCCCTCCTGATGTTTAACCCTTCGGATGGTGCCGGCCATACTTGATTGATGATAAAATTAAAAAAGAAAGGTTGTGCAATGGGCTGGGAACATTAGTTTGGTTAACTGGGTTCCAAGAAAAAAACTTTGTGTTTTTCAGAATGTGGGGAGGGAAGGGGGAAGGGAAATGAGGGGAGGGGGGGGGGAGGGAAAACTGGAGTCTGCTGCAAGTGTGTCAAGGTTGTAAAAACCGATGAGCTGTAAAAAACGGTATATTTGACAAAAATATATACGCGTTTCCTTTCACACAGAAGTTTGGTTTGCTTCCCACATTTGCAGCCCTTGGCAGGACAGTCACCCACAAGAGCACCCAGGATCTTTGTGCATAGACAATTTTATGACTTTTATGATTTTTATGATTTTTTATGTTTTTAATGAACTTTCATGAATGTCATTCAGCTCCATCATTGGTCATCTGTGATTGCCCCCACCTAAATGCCTCCCGTCACATGCTCACAGCATAACCACTCCATCTGATCCCTAGTCCACGGTTCACACTGCGCTTGAACATATCCTCTTCCAAAGGACAACAGACTTTTTTGAAAGAAACAACAAGCTTCTGCAGGACACCCTATCCAGAACTCAGGGAGTGAACAAGGAGGCCTTCAACAAGAGAAGGCGGGGGGAGCTAGATTTGCATCCTGGCCATCAAGTATGGCTTTCCACCCGGAACCTAAAATTAGCCTGCCCGTCTAAAAAGTTGGGTCCAAGGTTCATCGGGCCTTTTCCCATTAAGAGAAAATTTATAAGGTGGCGTTTGAACTCGACCTTCCTTTTTCTCTGAGCATCCACCCAGTCTTCCACTGCTCTCTGTTGAAACCAGCGGCTCCAGATCCCTTTCCGGGACGAAGTTCGGATTCGCCTGAACCAGTGTTGGTAAATGGAGAGGAGGAGTACGAGGTAGAGGCCATCATGGACTGCCGGAAAAAAAGAGGCGGTTCCACCCAGTATCTTGTTAAATGCAAGGGTTACGGCCCTGAGGAAAATTCCCTGGAGCCAGAAGCAAATGTTCATGCGGAGGAGCTGATTCAAGCTTTCAAAAGGAACCGCCAAGAAAGAAGTGTCCGTTTGGGCATCCGGAGGCTGCCCCTTGGGGGGAGGGGGCAATGTTAGAAGACTGTGCTGAGGGTTTGTTTGCATTTGATTGTTGTTTCCTCTCGCTCCCGGAGGAGTCGGGGCCGGGCAGCCCTATTTAAACAGTGTGCTTCCTGCATCAAGTGCTGTCTGTTCTACAGCGTGTGAGTGTTTCTGAGTGACCTGATTTCCTGTTCATCTGATCCTGAGACCCGGCTTGACCTAGAACTTGTTGATTTCTGCCTGCACCGACCCCCAGCTTGCCCATGACCACTCTTCTGCCTGATCCTCTTGTATTTCTGCTGCCAGCCTGTTGACGCCCCTGCCTGCACATGACGACCCCTTTGCCTGCACCCTTTGTACCGTATTGCCTGCCTGTTACCGACCCAGCCTGTACGACCACCTGCTACCTGCACGAGCTGCACTGGACCATTCTTATCACCACCAGGGATCCTGTCCAGCCCTCGTGCCCCCCTGAGCTCCTGGGCTCCCTGTCTGCTCTACCGGGGACCCTCGAACTAGGGCCGCAAGAGTGGTTGCTTCCTGCACAAGACAGACTCCACCGCCAGGTACGTGACAATATTGCTCAACTGGAAGGCAACGGATCCTCACCTGGCCTCAACATGGAAAAAACTAATCAATGAGACTCTGCCTCTGTACAAATTGACGTGCATGAGCTGTAATTGCCCCAAGAAATTTCATAAGATCTGGTCGGCATGGGTGGAAGCAGGGCACCTGACATTGTAGTTATCTGCCTGGCCCCTACTGGGTCCAATATTCCTTCATAGATGACCCAGGCCCTTATTACCTCTATTTTCATACTCCACCGCCTCCCTCTTCTCTGCCCCCCCCCTTATTCCCCCCTCCCCCTTCTTCTCCCCTCATCCTCGAAAAGTCGTTATGGGTTCCATTTCCATCTGGGTCAGGGAAAGTACTGGATCTGATGTGGTTCCTTCAAGTCAGGTGATATTTAATCTGGCTGTATATAGCATTTTTCTACACTGAACTGGTATTTGTTATCCATCCTCTGTATGTTATGTGTTGTCAATGCAACATAACTTGTGACGATGTACTTCATTGTACCTTTACCTGCTGAAATTCACATGTAATCCAACATGTTATATTTGAATAAACATTCCTTCTGTTAAAACAGTGCTTACTCATTGCAATGAATAAGCACTGTTAGTGTGAAACGCGTCTACTTGGACTGTTTTTGTGGTATTCTGTACTGATTTATTGGTGCTTTTACAATAAATGCAGTGGACTTTTGCAAAGTGCAGAGGTTACTTTTTTCATTCAGCTGATGCGGAGATGAGCCATGGCTGGCACTCGCTGGAAGGTCCGTTTCCAGCACCACCACTTTCACCTGGAGCACCGGTATCTCTTTCGTTCCCAAGTTGGAATGCAACCATAATGGGTTGGCAAGAGCATCTGGGAGGTATATATAGGCCCTGACTCTTGGAGGATTTGGTACTCCAGTGCTGGGCCTTTCATCCTGGGGTCTAGCAATTTTGGCATTTGCTAACTGACCATTGGGGTGTATGGCGCTGCTGGGGGCTGCCTGATTTTCAAAGAGCCGTATCCTTTTAGGAGGGACCCTCTCCTGCTCTAATTTGGTTGCTGATCCACTGCTTTCGACAGGTTCATAAACCAAATCGTATGCTGAGGATTTAAAATGCCTCCTCACCGGTGTAAAGTTTTTTGGATATGGCTGGCTCTGCTGACACTGAGACAGGTAGACTGCTGATGGTAGCTGTGTGACGGGTACTCTTGTGATGGGCAGCTATGTGACAGGTACTCTGGTGATGGGCAGCTGTGTGATGGGTACTCTGGTGATTGACGGCTGTATGACAGGTATACTGCTGACGGCGGCACTGAAGGGCGATGTGCGACAGGTACTGATTGACAACAGGTGCACTGCTTATGGTCATTGATGGTCGACGGGTACACTGCTGATGGTCACTGATGGACAACAGGTACATTGCTGATGGGTGACAGTAACATTGCTGATGGGTGACAGGTGCACTTATGAGCACTGATGGGTGACAGGTGCACTGGTGGGCAACAGTAACACTCCTGATGGGCACTGATGAGGACTGTAACACTACTGATGGGCGATGTGACAGGTTCTCTGTATTTGGGATGTGTATTGTACACTGAAAAGGCACAGATCAGTAATTTTTCACAAATTAATTTATACACGTTATATAAATTGTTAAATCTTTAAAGGGACAGTGAACCACTGTAGGCAACAGATACTATTGTGGCAGCGCAGGAGTAAAATTTTTGTGATTATATTAATGTTTATTGAAATTATAGTTTTCTTCATCTACTTACTGCCATCTCACTTAGTAATGTTGCGTCAGCTACATAAAGAGGCTCTAAAGGTGTTTGAAAAAAAGAGGTGAATGTAAGATTGACGTTATTAACCCCTTCCTCCTCCCAGCCCTTTAAGACCTTCTTGTTCTAATACAGAGGGGATGGGGGCTTTTCATGTTAAGTATGAAAACAACATGAATGGGGCTGACACGAGCAGACATTCAGAGAGGGGAGGAGGGAGAGGACACAGAGGCACATACTGACTCCGGTGTCACAGCTCTGCAGCCATGATACCTCGGAGTCAGCGTACAGGGGGAAGGCAGGATCAGACAGGTATTACAGGTGATACAGGGGGCCTGATCACACAGCACAAGCACTGTGCCGTATAACATGTTTTAAGGGAACAGGATTTGTTTTTTGTTTTTTTGTGTTAACAAACGCTTTAAGGTACTGAGACAATGAGGTTAAAGTGTTCACATCACATGGAATACTTACTTTGAAATATTACCAATCACACCCTATATAAAAGCAATTAACCGCTTGCCGACCGCTGGTCGGCAATTGACGGCGACAGAATGGCTCTGTAACGCAAATCGCCGTCATACGACGGCGGGCGCTCACTGTGTACGGGGGGGGCCAGGGAGCGGGTGCGGCGGCTTCGATTGCCGCCGGCCACCCGCAATGCCCCCCCCGGAGCGAATGAGCGGAGGTCCGTGTATGTAAACACGGACCTCCGCTCTGTGTGAGGGGGAAGGGAAGTGATCACAGCCTTCCTGTAAGTGAAGGCTGTGACCACTTCCTTTCCCCAGCTAGGCAAGTCCCCCTACAGTAAGAACACGCCCAGGGAACACAGTTAACCCTTAGAGCGCCCCCTGCAGGTTAACCCCTTCACTGCCAATGGCATTTACACAGTAATCAGTGCATTTTTATAGCACTGATCGCTGTATAAATGCCAATGGTCCCAAAAAAGTGTCAAAACGTTCCGACATGTCCGCCCCAATATCGCAGTACCGCTAAAAATCGCAGATCGCCGCCATTTTTAGTAAAAAATTTAAAAAAATTAAAAACCCCAAAAATGAATTCTCATCATCCGTAAACGCGGCCACTTTTGCGCAAACCAATCAATAAACGCCGATTGAGATTTTTTTTATCGCAAATATGATGAAGAATATAAATTGGCCAAAAACGGTGAAAAAAAATGTTTTTTTATATTTTTTTTTTGGATTTGTATTTTAGCAAAAAGTAAGAAATTTGGGTTTTTTTGCAAAATTGTCGCTCTTCTTTTGTTTATAGCGGTGATCAGAAATGACGCAGCGGTGATCAAATACCACCAAAAGAAAGCTCTATTTGTGGGAAAAAAAGGACGCAAATTTCGTTTGGGTACAACGTCGCACGACCGCGCAATTGTCAGTTAAAGTGACGCAGCGCCGAATCGCAAAAAGGGCTCCGGTCCTAAAGCTGGAAATCCTTCCGGTCCTTAAGTGGTTAAATTACATTTTTCTTATGAGCTGTTTTCCATTATTAAAGGAGAAGTATGGCCTGGGCTTGTTTGGCCATACTTCTATGGATCACAGGGGTGCAAATCGGTTTGCACTCCTGTGGCCATTTTCAGCAGAGAGCGGACTAAAGTCCGCTCTCTGCTGACATCACAGGAGTCGGGACAGGCATCACCGCCGCGTCATCAAGACTTCAAGAGTTTGGATCCGCCAGGTGCCTGGACCGACAGCCATCTCAGCGAGCCACTGAGAGCCTGAGATGGACGCTCTGCCCCCTCCACAGCTCAGCGTTCCAGTGAGCGGGGAGGAGCAGAGAGGAGAGCTGCTGATTCACAGTCAGCAGCTCTCCGCTTTGGGATCTGTGAGACCCGAGGCATCGGCAGTGTTCGGTGGCTCGCTGTACAGACGGACCAATGCTGCATCCATCTAGGTAAGTAGAATGGGGAAAAAAAACAAAAGCCATACTTCTCTTTTAAGATGGTACATTTTTCAGGCAGCTGGCACATTCACCAACATATCTTCCTAGTTAAAGTGCATGGGAAGTCACTGCAAACAAAGCAAATAATCTTATTTGAATACACTTTTTAAAGGGGTATTTAAATTGCATTGCTTCTTTTTAACAATGTTTATGTACCCTTTATATGTATGGTTCCATGATCAGTGCGTGCACAGCCTCCCTGACTGTCCAGTGCACGGGGGGTATAGCTCTATAACCTGAGTTTGAGGAGCTAAATTACGTTTGCTGAGAAATATGTTCCCTTCAATGTCCAGTGGAGCAGCGCTGGACGGAGAACTTGGTGGCAAAACTGACTTTGTGACTACAGGCTCACCATGCGTTGGCACAGTGTCCTGTAGCTCTGGTCAGCAGGCCAAGGGCATTGTTGCCAACATTGTCAAAAAATTTATAGGGACAATTTTTTGTCTTTAGGCGAGGTCCTATTATAATTAGGGGCGGGGCATTCATTTGTAGGTGTGTCATAGGTGGAGTAGAAAAATGCATTGCACCAATAGCGATGCTGCACAAAATGGGTGTGGCTTAAACTAAATAGTGGGTGTGACTTAAGTGGGCGTGGCTCAAATGGGGCGTGGTTCGAATCTGAGATGAATGAGGGATGGTGGAAGAAAGAAAGAAAGAAAGAAATAGGCGATAGAAGGAAGAAAAGAAAGAGGGATGGAGGGACAGCAGGCCCAGATCCTACAGCACAATAGCAATATGTGTATGCCAGAAAGTTTAACAATCAGCAGATAAAGATATTCCAAACACCTGGTGTTAGCGCTTCAATCATCCCCGCACCATGGTTGTTATGGTGTCAGGATGATTGAAGCGCATTATTTCTATTATTACATTGTAATTCAAAATGAAATAGTTCAACTCACCATAAAACAGAATCAGTGGGAGCCCCGAGTGTGTCACTTGCCACCAGATGCCATCAGGTGTCCTCAGTGGAGTCCCTCCTTACATCAGGTGTCCCCAGCGGAGTCCCTCCTTACATCAGGTGTCCCCAGCGGAGTGCCTCCTTACATCAGGTGTGTCCCCAGCGGAGTGCCTCCTTACATCAGGTGTGTCCCCAGCGGAGTGTCTCCTTACATCAGGTGTCCTCAGCAGAGTCCCTTGTTACATCAGGTGTCCCCAATGGAGTCCCTCCTTACATCAGGTGTCCTCAGTGGAGTGCCTCCTTACATCAGGTGTGTTCCCAGCGGAGTGTCTCCTTACACCAGGTGTCCCCAGCAGAGTCCCTCTTTACATCAGGTGTCCCCAGAGGAGTGTCTCCTTACACCAGGTGTCCCCAGCGGAGTGCCTCCTTACATTAGGTGTCCCTAGAGGAGTGCCTCCTTACATCATGTGTCCCCAGCGGAGTGCCTCCTTACATCAAGTGTGTCCCCAGCAGAGTGCCTCCTTACATCTGGTGTGTCCCCATTGGAGTGCCTCCTTATATCAGGTGTGTCCCCAGTGGAGTACCTCCTTACATCAGGTGTGTCCCCAGCGGAGTGCCTCCTTACACCAGTTACCCCTCTTCACCCGGGTGCCGCCCCCGAGGTAGCAATGCCACTGCCTGCCTGATTTATTTGGCTTCCACACCATTTACCAGCACTGGAGGATGAAGGGAATTTAGGGAACAACCAAGAGGCGGAGCCTGGGTGGCAATGAAAATGGCTGCCGATAGAAATTCTATTGGCAGCTGCTTGCATTGCCACCTGGGCTCCACCTCTTGGTTCTTCCTCACGCGCTGGTCTCCAGTAAAATGGCGATGGAGACAGAACCAGCGCCGGCCAGGAACCTCTATCGGTGGCGGTGGGGAATCGAGAAAAACCTGATTTTCTGGGACATTTCCCAGAAATTGGTTAGACCAGGAAAAATTTCTCAATCCTGGGAATGTCCCGGGAAATTCAGAAGTGTTGGCAAGTATGCAAGAGATGCACAGTTACCACATAATCACAGATCTCCTTTGTGTTTGTTGTGGCCAGAATGCTACAGAAAGGGAGGGTAATTGACAGTATCACTAGATTTATGCTAGTAAATAAAAGACTAATTGCTAAAGAAGGAAACTTTACGATTTACTTTATTAAAAAATAAATTTGTTAGTTAATTATTACATTTAAGGTTTTCATACACTTTAAGCTGTACATTGCAAAATTCTCAAATAAACTTGTAGATTTCCTGTTATACTGTACAGTAAAGCAAAAACACCTATAAGCATTAGGTGATCATGGGCTGACCTGGTTAAAGCAACAAGATCCAGTGATAACTGGAATGTCTGTGGGGACCTCAAATGACCCTCTAGTGGCATGGGGTTGAATATTTCATCTGATATTCTGGTACAGGGGCGTCAAACTGGCGGCCCTCCAGCTGTTGCAGAACTATAAGTCCCATCATGCCTCTGTCTGTGGGAGTTATGCTTGTAACCGTCAGCCTTGCAATGCCTCATGGGATTTGTAGTTCTGCAACAGCTGGAGGGTCGCCAGGTTGACACCCATGTCTAGTATATCCCCAAGATAACAATAGTATAGTGTCTGTGCATTATGCACATTTGCATCTATACTGGTTTTTAGAAAAAAAGTTAATGACCAGAAGTTATTGATGTTTACATGCCCAAACTAAATTTGGTATTGTGAAGTTAAACGATGCATGCAGCCATTAACTCTATGAATAATTTACATACATATAGGGTTTTTTTGTGCCTACTGTTTCAGTAAAAAAAAAAAAAAAAAACTTTGCTCTTTTTATTGAAGGGTCGACGATGTGCAGACATGCATATTTTATAAATATTTTTTCTATTGTTTGCCTAAAGTGTTTTTCTTTTTTTTAGGCTGGGTTCACACTAGTCCGATTCTCGGACCGACATGAAGAGCACAAGTTGCATTACGTCACAAAAACAATGATTCCCTATGAGAGCCGTCTTAACTGCTCCGACATGTGTTTTTCAAAGTCGGAACGACTTTGAAAAAGGTTCCTGTACTACTTTTGTCCGACTTTGATCCTACTTCAGCCCATTGAAAGGCATTGAAGTCGGATCAAAGTCGTATCAGTGTCTTCACTGATCCGACTTTGACATGCGACTTGTGCTCTGGGGATCTTGAAGGGGAACTCCACACCATATTTTTAAAGAAAAAACTGGCATGGGGTCCCCCTCCAGGAGCATACCAGGCCCTTTGGTCTGGTACGGGTTTTAAGGGGAAACCCCACGCCGAATAAACGGCGTGGGGGTCCCCCCAAAATCCATACCAGACCCTTATCCAAGCACACAACCTGGCAGGCCAGGAAACAGGGTGGGGACGAGCAAGCGGCCCCCTCCCTCCTGGACCATACCAGGCCACGTGCCCTCAACATGGGGAGTATGGGTGCTTTGGGGCAGGGGGGGCTCTGCGCCCCCCACCCCAAAGCACCTTGTCCCCATGTTGATGAGGACAAGGGCCTCTTCCCGACAACCCTGGCCGGTGGTTGTCGGGGTCTGCGGGCGGGGACTCATCGGAATCTGGAAGCCCCCTTTAACAAGGGGGCCCCCAGATGCCGGCCCCCCACCCTATGTAAATGAGTATGGGGTACATCGTACCCCTACCCATTTACCTGGAAAGAAATATGTACAAAAAAAAACACACAGCTTTTTAAAATATTTTATTAAATCTGCTCCGGCGTCTTCTCCCCTCTCCGGTGTCTTCTTTTCTTCGGCTCTTTTGCGGGGTCTTTCATCTTCTGAGGGGTCTTTTCTTCTCCTCTGCGGCGTCTTCTCCGCTGTCCTCTTCCCTCTCTTCTTCTTCTTCTTCTTCTTCCCATGTTGACACGACGCGTCTGCTTCAAGAATGCCCTCGCCGCTCTGTGCTGTGCCTTATATTGGCATGGGGCGTGGCCACCAGATGACATCAC
>BLSH010066417.1:1213637-1229931 GCA_018402905.1 Glandirana rugosa
TGGGGCGGGACCTCCAGGTGATGTCATCTGGTGGCCACGCCCCATGCCAATATAAGGCACAGCACAGAGCGGCGAGGGCATTCGTGAAGGAGAACGCGTCGTGTCAACATGGGAAGAAGAAGAAGAAAGAAGAAGAAGAAGAGGAGAGGGAAGAGGACAGCGGAGAAGACCGGCAAAAGAGCAGAAGACGCCGCAGAGGAGAAGAAAAGACCCCTCAGAAGATGGAAGACCCCACAAAAGAGCCGAAGAAAAGAAGACACCGGAGAGGGGAGAAGACCGCCGGAGCAGATTTAATAAAATATTTTAAAAAGCTGTGTGTTTTTTTTGTGTACATATTTCTTTCCAGGTAAATGGGTAGGAGTACGATGTACCCCATACTCGTTTACATAGGGTGGGGGGCCGGCATCTGGGGGGCCCCTTGTTAAAGAGGGCTTCCAGATTCCGATGAGTCCCCGCCCGCAGACCCCGACACCCACCGGCCAGGGTTGTCGGGAAGAGGCCCTTGTCCTCATCAACATGGGGACAAGGTGCTTTGGGGTGGGGGGTGCAGAGCCCCCCCTGCCCCGAAGCACCCATACTCCCCATGTTGAGGGCACGCGGCCTGGTATGGTCCAGGAGGGAGGGGGCCGCTCGCTCGTCCCCACCCCCTTTCCTGGCCTGCCGGGCTGTGTGCTCGGATAAGGGTCTGGTATGGATTTTGGGGGGGACCCCACGCTGGTTTTTTCGGCATGGTGTTCCCCTTAAAATCCGTACCAGACCAAAGGGCCTGGTATGCTCCTGGAGGGGGACCCCATGCCAGTTTTTTTTTTTTTAAATTTGGCGTGGAGTTCCCCTTCATGATCCCCAGAGCACAAAGTGCCTGGCATTATCGGGATCAAAGTCGGATCCCTGTTCACAGACAAACGGTCCGACTTTGACCCTATGTAGGACCGCAAATCGTACAGGAAAGTAGGATCAAAGTCGTGCCGTTCTTTTGTCGGATAGTGTGAACCCAGCCTCAAAGTGGTAATAGTCATCTGTAGCCTGAAGGCTTTAGTTAATGAAGCTGCCTATCTACATGTGATAACTACTGCATGTCATAACTGCATATTAACCATCAGATTGGAAACCACTCTTATTTAGATAGTTAAACATAACATTGACTGTAGTCACTCACCTCTGTATAAAACAGGGATTTGGTAGGGGGTTTGGTAAGCAAATTATATGGTGTGGACTGGATCTCTGAATATTTAAAAAAGAAATGAAATTAGATTTTATGCCTAGTTCAGGTCCCTTGTCCCTTGACCCCTCACTACAAAACTTCCTACCCACTATGAAAGTATTTGCCCGGTCATCTGGCCTAATGCCCCCTGCATCCCTTACAGTCCACTTCTATGTTAATAAGAGGCTCTAGGATTGGATATCAGATATGGCTGAACATATCCAAAAGTTTTTCTAACATCTTTTCCCATCTAGAGTGGCCCATTTACACTCCACTACTGAGTGTTATATTTGGAAAGGGGTAATTGGGACCTTTAAGGTGCTTGAAATAATTGACAGTAATAAATTACATTCATAAAAAAAGTTAACAATTTGTTAAGTTACAAAGTTAAAAACATTCCATATTAAAACCATGTACTCTATTAACATGGTCTTGTTCCTATTTCCACAGTAGAACACAGGTAAACACTCCCAACATGATTCACCCTGTGGGGCTTCTTCGGGGAAAAAAAATAACTGCTAGTATTCTGAGAACCTGTGGTTTTTCATTAATCAGTTGGAAACGTAAGATAAGAAAGTCTCACATTGAACTACTAAGTTCTAGTGTGACCACAGGAGGTACAAGAGGATCAGAAGTGTACACTATTAAAAAGAACAAACCTAGTCACCAAGTGAATTAGCAGCCAGCTTTAATTGGGCCTGAAAGCGGGAAATGATCTGGAAACAGGCAACCCACGAGGGCTTGTGAAACTTGATATGTCAAGTTAAAATTGCCACACTGTGAAGCCAAGCATCAAGGACATGGCAATGTGTACTCACCCAAGCAGCTGTTATGTTCATTTAGAGGTACGTGGTCAGGGAGCAGTTCTGTTTAATTATCCTTGTTTAGGCCACTCCCACTATTAGAAGCAATTTAGTCATGTTCATTGTTCTCTTTGTCATGCATAATAGAACTTGTTTTTCAACTGTGTCTCAGCAGGGTGGCTAATAATTTGTCATGCTGTATTAACTTTTTACATGTAAACCAGGCCAATTACCTGTTATGGGTATTGTCAGTGTTAACAGATTGTGTTTAACCAGTGGGCACTTAAACCTTCAGCTTTCAGTGCTCTCACACGCAGTCATGCAACACTGTACCCATATGAAATTTTTGTCCTTTTTTTTACTCAAAGAGCTTTCTTTCGGTGGTATTTACCCACCACTTTTTATTTTTTGCTCTATAAATTAAAAAAGACAAAATTATTTTTAAAAAATGCATTTTTCTTTGTTTCTGTTATAAAATTTTGCAAATTAGTAATTTTTCTTCATAAATTTCAGTTAAAATTTATACTGCTACATATCTTTGGTAAAAATAACCCAAATTAGTGTATATTATTTGGTCTTTTTGAAGGTTATAGAGTCTACAAGCTATTGTGCTAATCACTGAAAATTGATCACATCTGATGTATTGACGGCCTATCTCATTTCTTGAGACCCTAATAAGCCAGGAAAGTACAAATACCCTCCAAATTACCCTTTTTTAGAAAGTAGACATTCCAAAGTATTTAGTAAGAGGCATGATGAGTTTTTTGAAGTTGGCATTTTTACCCACAATTCTTTGCAAAATGAAGATTTTTTTTCACAAAATTGTCATATTAACAGGTTATTTCTCACACACAGCAAATGCATACCACAAATTACGCCACAAAATACATTCTACTACGCCTTCTGAGTATGGCAATACCACATGTGTGAGACTTTTACACAGCTTGGCCACATACTGAGGCCCAACATGCAGGGAGCACCATCAGGCGTTCTAGGAGCATAAATTACACATATATATTCCTGACTATCTCTTGCACTTTTGAAGGTCCTGGAGCACCAGGAGAATGAAAACACCCAAAAAAATTACCCCATTTTGGAAAGTAAACACCCCAACATATATTTTATGAGACATAATGAGTCTTTTGAACATGTCATTTTTTTCCACAAGTTTTTGGAAAATGTGGAAAGAAAATGAAAACACATTTTTTTTACACAAAGTTGTTCATATTCTAATGCATAACATGTACATAGCAAAAATGACACCACAAAATATATTCTGCTACTCGTCCCGAGTATGGCGATACTACAAGTGTGAGACTTTTCCACAGCCTGGCCACATACAGAGGCCCAACATCCAGGGAGCACTGTCAGGTGTTCTAGGGGCATACATTTCAAATCTAATTTGACATCCTATTACACTAGTGTGAGGCATTGCAGTAGCACGGATGGGCATTGTAGTGGCACGGATGGGCAATGTAGTGGCACTGTTGGGCACTGTAGTGGCACTGATGGGCATTGTAGTGGCCTGAATGTGGCATGGATTAGAACTGATGTGGCATGGATGAGCATGAATGTGGCACAGATGAGAACTGATGTGGCATGGATGAGCATGAATGTGGCACAGATGAGAACTGATGTACCATGGATGAGCATGAATGAGGCATAAATGAGCCGTGGATGGGGATGACTGAGCACAAATGGGGATGACCGAGCATGGATGGGGATGACTGAGCACAGATAGGAATGACCAAGCACGGATGGGGATGACTGAGCACAGATGGGGATGGCTGAGCACGGACGGAGATGAGTGAGCACAGATGGGATGACCGGGCACGTATTTGGGTCATTGAGCACGGATGGGAGTGACTGAGCACAGATGGGGATGGCTGAGCACAGATGGGGATGGCTGAGGACCGATTGGGATGATTGATGGATGGCTGAACGGATGGGGATGACGGATGGATGGCTGACTGAGCATGGCTGGATGGGTGAGCATGGATGAGGTTGGATGACTGAGCATGGCTGGATGGATTGATGGATGGTGCAGACTGGCACATTGCGGTGCTGTGGGCACTACAGTTCCTGCCCACAGCAGTGCTGCATCTAATCTCTCCCTCTCTCCTTTCACACTGCACCAATCAGTGCAGAGAGGGGAGAGACAAACCAGACATCCGCAGGCTTGTTTACATCTTACGTGGTAAAGGGCCGCTGCGAGCGGCCATTTACTGCGATCCGGAGAACCCAGCGGTTACGGATATTCCCGGGTGCATGCCCCAGGGATTGACAAGCCTCCCTGTAGCCGTCAATTGGCTATGGGGCAGTTGTTAAAGCAGTTGTCTACCCATTAAAAAAAAAAAAAAAAGAAGACAATAGCATAATGAGCTAGTATGCGCCACATACTAGCTCATTATGAAATACTTACCTTGAAACGAAGATCCGACCGGGCTGCTCGGTCCGCTCTGAGGGAGCGGACATCTTCCCTTGGATCTTGCTTCCGGGTACGCGACTCCGGCACTGTGACTGGCCTGAGCCGCGAAATGTCACTCCCGCGCATGTGTGCGGGACCTGTCTTTCCGGCAAGGTCAGGCCCTATTGCTGGGACATAGACGGCACATGTGCCGTGACATACACGGTGCATGCACCGTAACTCCGCAGCATCTTAGAGAGGGAATATCTCCTAAACCATACAGGTTTAGGGGATATTCATTTTACCTACAGGTAAGCCTTATTATAGGCTTACCTTTAGGCAAAAGTACTAAAATTGGGTAGACAACCACTTTAAGTGGTTAAATATTGATTGTTTTAGTTTCTAATAGGAGTTCTGTTATTTTTTCAGGTTGTCAGTAAAATTTCTGTCAGTAAAAAAAGTTGCGGGGACCAATGTCACGTGGATAAGGGGATAAGATGCATTTTCAAGTCTGTTATCACTTTATTACATCCAGATATGATCAAGTCTGATACCACAAGCTTTAGACCCAGATACAACAAGACCCAGATACAACAAGGGTCTTCACATCTAGTGAGAATCCTAGAAAAAGGCACTATCTTCTGTTTGCATATGGGGACTATTTTCTTTTGATAGAGACTTTGAATGGACATTTGAACAGTCTTAATAGCGCTGGTTTTGAGTTTTTAAGGCTTCTCAATAAGAAATAAAATTTAAAATGCATTACTTCACAAAAAAATCCAGAAATATTGGGCAGACTTAATGCACACTATGTACAGTATGCAGCTTTAGGAGACCGCAGTCAAGATAGCTACCCAAATCTTACGGGATTTTGCCAAACTGAAGAAGAAGTACAGTGCCACCTTCAGGATGATGTACAAACTGCAGCTCAGCACCTGCTTCAATTAGCAGCACAGTTTTTGACTCAGTGGTATACCTAGCATATTTGGCACCCGGGTCAGTAATTGTTTTACAGCCCCCCTCAAAAATGGGAATGAGGCAATATAGCAGCGTGCCAAATTGCAGGCATGGTCCAATTCTGTTAACAGTAGGGGGAGCTTAAAGAGGCATTAGTAAAATTAGATAAATTAGATAAAACCCAAGCCCCTATACTCAGCACACTCATGCCACAGTCCTTTTACCCATAAAATATACTGTGCCACAATCAAGAGTGTAAGGGCTGGTTCATATTTGCGGATCATTTGAATGGGTCATGTTCAGTGGATGGTAGTTCCCACTGAAAGTAACAAGGGGTCCACTTCCTGCTGTGGAATCTGTATACTCCCAACTGCTTTCTCTGCAGCGAATGGAGGAGTGGTTGGAGGGAAGTAAAAACACAGGGTTTTACCAACCTTCAACATCTTTTTTTTTTTACAATCAGAGGTGCTTTATTGAACATTTGGAAAGCAGTAACAAAGTATCCAACATGCATCTGGGACAGTGCATAAGGTACAAATACATTCAGTAAACAGTATAGGTTCACAATTCAGCCATAGCAACGAATACATGTCTTATCGTGTATATCCTGATTCATTAGTCGAGCATTTAGTTCCCCTTATCTTAACCACAAGGTAAAAGCAGTATTACAGCAAGGTTACAGTTTTACAGCATGGACATATCCCCGTCTAATTCCCCGAGGCCTCCACCCACGGGGTCCATACCTTGTCATACTTCCACGCACAGCCCCTGTTAAAATACGTTATCTTATACATAGGTAGTGCTGCTGCAACCATAGCCCCCCAGGAAGATATGGTCGGAGCAGAGGAAGAGGTCCAGGCCAGAAGGATGGCTTTTTTCGCATAAAACATAAGGTAAGAGACAAGTAGTTTAGTGTGGTACGAACATTGTTTATTGTCTTGTACTCCCAAAAGTGCAAGTTCTGGTGTTTTTGGGAGGGATATCTGTAGTTTAGAATTGACCTCCTTGAATATTTTGTCCCAGTAGTGACTTATAACTGGGCAATCCCACCACATATGCATCATAGTACCTATCTGCACTCTACAGCGCGGGCAACCAGGGTCTCTGTCCGGGAATATACGGTGTAGTTTCTGGGGTGTGTAATGCAGTCTATGTAAGATCTTCACCTGGATAAGCTTGTCTCCCAAGGAGATAACCAACCTGGGTCCTAGCTCCAAACATCCCTCCCAGTCCTCTCTATCCAGTTCCGGTATGTCCTCTCGCCAGAGTTCCCACAGTCTATGTAATCTAGGGGAGTCTTTACTTAGCAGGGCATTGTATAACGTCGACAAAGGTTTAGTCAAGTCTCCTGGCGACAAAAGTGCCTCGATCGGGTCTTCCTGCAGGGATAGCCTTCGGGGGAACTGGACTCTCATAGCATGATTAAGTTGCATATACCTAAAGTACATCCAACGGGGTAGGCCGTAGGTAGCTGCTAGTTCATTAAATGAGGATAATGTACCCTGGGTGAGAATATCCCCCAGTGTAGTGATACCATACCTTGCCCAAATCTGCGGGTCAGTAATAGATTTCAGGTGTGGCAGCTGAGGGTTCCCCCACAGTGGCTGGGCCGGAGAACATCGGTCTTGGCCGGAAAATCTCCTCCTAGCTGCCCCCCAAACCCTCTACATCACTTTCATAGGACCAGGGGACAGTGGGTAAGCCTTCGGTCCTCTATATGCAAAATTTCTCAGCTCAGCCAGAGAGCCCAGACACGCTGCCTCAAGACATGTTGCAGTGTTAGCCCTGGACCCCACGTACCACCATTGAACCGTGACCAACATTGCCGCCCTCCAATAGGTTCGAAAATTAGGGAGGGCCAAACCACCCATAGAGGACGGAAGCCACATTGTGGACTGGGCCATACGGGGGGTCTCACCATTCCAGATAAAGGAGTACATTATTTTCTGCATTTCCTTGAAAAAGGAGACAGGAATCCATATGGGACAGTTCCTGAATATGTAGTTAAATTTAGGGAGAAACAGCATCTTGATAAGGTTTATGTGGCCCAGGAGGTTTAGAGGAAGCCTAGACCAAGACGGGCATCGCACTCTCAGGTCCGCTAGGAGGGGCGACAGGTTCCGCTCCAAGTACCCCGACGTCTTCTCAGTAATCAGGACACCCAGATAACGGAACTCCCTCAACCACCGCAACGGCGAGGCAGCCGCGGTGGCCGCCACCGTGTCGTCAATAGGGAATAACACAGACTTGGACCAGTTTATTCTAATCCCTGAAAAGACACCAAATGTATCAAGAATCCGTAAGGCCGTCTGGAGAGAGGGCCCTGCGTCGTTTAAATAGAGTAGTGTATCATCGGCGTATAATGATATTTTTTCTTCCAACCCCAGTTTTAATCCCTTAACCTCCGACGTATTACGGATTACAATGGCCAGTGGCTCTAGTGCCAGGGCAAAAAGGGCCGGGGAGAGTGGGCATCCCTGATGTGTACCACGCGACAAGTGAAATGGCGGTGAGAGCCAGTTGTTCGTACGCACACGTGCTGTGGGGGATTTGTATAACAACTGTAGGCCATGTAGGAAGTTCGGGCCAAAGCCAAATCGGCGCAATACCTCCCACAGATATTCCCATTCAACCGAATCAAATGCCTTCTCTGCATTGAGAGAGGCAATGACTCTAGATCCGTGGTTGTCATGTGCGGCGGTTAAGTTAAGGTAAAGACGACGTATATTGATGTCTGTCCCCTTTCCCGGCATAAACCCGGTCTGGTCGGCACCCACCAACTCCTCAATGACTCCAGAGAGTCGAGTGGCCAAGACCCTAGCAAAAATTTTTGCATCCACGTTTAACAAGGAGATAGGCCTATATGAGGCACACTCCAGAGGATCCTTTCCAGGTTTAAGGATCAGTACTACAATGGCCTCCGACATAGAATCAGGTAGTGTGTCCAATTCTCCGAACTCAGAGAGGAGAGTGACCAGCCGGGGCACGAGCGTTTCACAAAAGGATTGATAAAATTCTGAGGGGAGACCGTCTGCCCTGGGAGCCTTCCCTCCCTTCAGCCCCTTCACCGCCTCCTGGACCTCCTCAAGGGTAATTTTCCCCTCTAGCCTCTTATATGCCTCACTAGACAGTTCTGGGAACTGTATCCCATCCAAGAATTCAGCCAGAGCCGACAACTGATAGTCAGCTCTGGTGGAGTAGATGGACTGAAAGAATTCACTAAACCTCAAATTGACCTCTCTAGGAGATGTAAGCAGCTGTCCACTGGCAGACTTAATACAGCCTATTCTTGTCGTAGGGGCCTCCCTCCTTGCCAGCCAGGCCAGCAACTTCCCATTCTTCCCTCCATACTCAAACACTCGCTGGGTGGAGTAAAGAAGGGCAGTCCTGGTCTGAGTCAGTCTATGATCGGCAAGGTCACTCAGCGACCTCTGCCATCCCGTGTACCGATCCTCCGTGGGGTTACCTACATAGTCAGCTTCTAGGGCAGCAGCACGTCTTTCTAAATTTTGTAGGGTCTCAGTCCTTTCCCTCCTCACCCTCGAGATTTTAGAAATATATTCCCCACGTGTCCACGCCTTGAATGAATCCCATGCAACCGGCAGCGGTGAGAAGTTCCCATTAGCCGCCCAATATTGCCCCATGGATACCTCCACCATTCCCTGTACTCGCTCATCTTGTGCCCAGAATTGGGAGAGGCGCCACAACCTGGAACTCGGAGGCTCCGCCAGGCAAAGGGAAAGGCACAGGGGAGCATGATCCGATATCCCCCTGGAAAGCACCGTGACCCCCTGTACCATCCCTAGAGCAAATGTGGAAGCATAAATCAGATCTATTCTAGACAGTGTTTTAAAAGTGGCCGAGTGACAGGTAAATCCCCTCACACCAGGATGAAAATGTCTCCAGACATCCGTCAGGGCAAACGTGTCAGCCCAGTTCCGGAGGTCCGGGGAGTCTCGGCCGCCACTGCGCAACCGATCCACATCCGCCTCAGGGACCATGTTAAAGTCGCCCAGTAGAAACACCAAATTAGTGTCGTACTGCACGGCCCTTCTCATGATGTTGTGCAAAAGTTGCACCGAGGCCGGAGGGGGAAGGTACAGACCTACCAGCACTACTCTTTTGTCATACATGGAAACATGCAAAATGATATACCTGCCCTCTGGATCAGTGTGGATATCAACAACTTGTACAGGCAGTGACTTTCGTATAAGGATGCATACGCAGAATAGGTAGTATGATAATGGTGACTCACCCACGGTCGCCTGAGACTGGCAACCCTTGCCCCTTGCAAATGTGTCTCCTGTAATATACATATGTGAGGGTTGTGCTGTTGAAGGAATTTGAATACCAGGGAGCGTTTAACTGCTGAATTTAGGCCCTGGACATTCCAGGAAATAATATCACATTGAGCCATAACGGGACCCTAATGAGGAATTGTGGATAGCACATACCCGGTGAGTCAGCACCCCAGACCACATCCCCGCAACCACATAGACCACGATCCAATTAACCATAGCACATCCAATTGTACCTCTGAAGACAAGCATGTGAACTTGAACAAAAACAAAAACAGTTGAAAAACTGAACCCCTTTCCCACCCTTCTTCCCCCAAACCCAAAAACCAATCCCACCCCCCACCCCGCATCCCTAGCCCCAACTCAGGAATGCATGAGTCCCAAACAGTTAACACCCAACGATCGGTGAGAGGTGTGATCAGTGGGCACGATATTTGCGAACCAGTCCATCCGAACGGGAGTCTGTGCAGCCGCCTTTATTAATAGACATAATGAAAGTGACCAACAAGAGACCAGCGTCCTGCTGTAAAAAGCAGTGAGGATTTGCACTGAACGAAAAAACACAATAAAACTTGTTATGAAAGTAGGACACTCCTGGCTGCAGCCAGGGGCACAAAACGTACGTGGTCCAGAATTTTACACAGGATAGCGCAAGTATAGTTCCACAAATTGCACAAGAGGTGCTTGTAAAGGAGAGCAGAGCTAATATTAGTGAGCCAACCCAGTCCTGCAATCCAACCCTCAATGGTGGGGTGGTAGAGTATCCATCCATGCAGAGGCGTCAGCTGGGGAAGTGAAGAAGCGGACAGTCTCTCCATCCTGCACCCCCAGCCGGGCAGGGAACAGGACACTGTAGCGGACCCCCCTGGCGCGAAGGGCAGCCTTGACCTGATCAAAGGAGCGCCTCAGCTTCTGCGTTTCGATGGAATAGTCAGGGAATATCAACAGTTTGTTGTTTTGATAAGTCAGCTCACCTTTAATTCTGGCAGCGCGGAGAACATCATCTCTGTCTCGGAAGTTAAGAAATTTGAGGATAAATGTGCGAGGAGGTGATCCCACCGGTCCAGGCTTAGGAGGAATGCGGTGCGCCCTTTCCACAGCATAGAAGGGGGAGAATTGGGCGCCAGGCAACAGGTCTCACAGGAGCTTTTCCACAAAATCTGTGGGGTTCTGTCCCTCTACTCCCTCCACCAAGCCCACGATGTGCAGATTATTTCTTCTGTTCCGGTTCTCAGCGTCATCGGCTTTGTATTCAAGAGCTCGTATCTTCGTTTGCAATGTGCGTATGCCGACAGTGTGGTCCGCCACCACGTCCTCCACCCGCCCCAGCCGGTGCTCCGCTTCGGACAGCCGCGATCGGATCTTGTCCATGTCCTGTCGAATCAGGCCCACGTCCAGCTGGACCGCTTCCACCTTGGTCGTCAGGGTGGTGAGTGAGGCCTGGCACAGCCCTATGGCCGCCAGCACGTCCGCCAGGCCGAGCTGTGGCAGGGGATCTCCCCGGTCCGTCTGTGACGCCATGTTTGAGCAGGCCTTGGCACGTGTGACCACGCCGTGCACACCGACCGGAGGTCCGTCTGGAGGCAGGGGGGGGAAATGAAGTTTCTTAACCCTTCCACGACCTGCCCTGTGCGCTCTGCCAGGCATACAGCCCCTTCTGAAGTCTCTTTGGAGCAAATAGAATCAGGATTAGCTGAAATGGTCTGAGAGAACAGCGGAGCTCCCGGGAAAGACGTCCGCTCAGGTCTCCATCTTGGCCACGCCCCCAACCTTCAACATCTAATGCAATGATTCTCAAACTGTGTGCCACGTGAGATTTGCAGGTGTGCTGTGGGAGTTTTGAAAAATATTTAAAATTGCTAGCATTTTGAAACCTTTAGGCTCCATGCACACTGGCTTAAACATTGCTGCTTCTACAGAAGTTTTGTGTTCTGCCTGTAGAAGCTACTCAATGTTATCCTATGTGTCCATGCAATCAATGTTCAAAAGTTAAAAAAGTAACATATATAAAAATGCAATCTCTGTCAGTCTGTCATTCATTGGTTCCTTTCATAACGCAAGACTTGTGCGAGATCTCGGGAGAACTACTTGCTGTAGTTATATTATAATAATAGAGACCGTTTTGTTTGTTTGTTCCGTTTGGCGACTTTGAGCCTCTCGAATGCAGGCACATCCTTCGCATTAAATTTAAAATTAAATATATATGTAAAAATAAATAATTTCTTTGCCACTAGTGTGAGCCCTGACAGACACATACAAGCACACTCATTTTAATAAAATTAAACTGTTCTTCAAACTATTATACCGGTTGCCTTCACAAAGACAACCGGGGATTAGGTCCATCTCTTTGACACTATGTCCACAGTGTTGCTTTTTAACATGTCTGTATATCTCCATATGTAATGCACTTTTTATTATGCATTGTAATAAATACTGATTTTATCTAATCCACTGTGGTGCCTTCCTGTTTGGGAATTCTCAGTGACAGCCTTCAAAGTCCCATTTTCTTTCCTTCTTTGGTGTCTGTGTAATCAAGAAATCAACCTGAGAGTGTATTTATTTCACTGTAAAGAGTCACCAAAATATTGTAGTGAGTAGGTGCACAGTTTTAAAAAATTGGGGGGTTGGAGGGCTGGCATATAAAAAAAACCCTGGTAATTGACCCTTCTAAGACCCCTTTCATACCAAGGCGCTTTTCAGGCGCTTTTGCGCTAAAAATAGCGACTAAAAAGCGCCTGAAAAACTCCCCCCAATACACCCCAGTGTGAAAGCCTGAGTGCTTTCACACTGGGGCGGTGTGCTTGCGGGACGGTAAAAAAAAGTCCTACAAGCCACATCTTTGCAACGGTGTGGGAGCGGTGTATTCACCGCTCCTATACCGCCCCTGCCCATTGAAAACAATGGGGCAGTGCTCCCGAAGCGCTGAACACTGCTTCGGCAGAACCCCAAACTGGCACTTTTAACCCCTTGTGGGGGGTTAAAAGCGCACCCCGCCGCGCGAATAGCGGCGCCATAGAGCCGCTATAACGAACGGTAAAGTGCCACAAATTACTGCTACCGCTCGGGCGGCCCTGGTGTAAAAAGGGGCATAAGCTATCTGATGACAGTTCAGAAGGCAGGAAGTGCATTGTTGGTGATTGGCTGCTATAGGAACAAATGGTTGCATTGGTTCCCCTTTTTGTTAAACCACAAACTTGCGTTTTGGTCAAATTAATGGTCTGCCTGAGGCTGAAGCTCATTCCTAGTGGAAAGGTTAAGAGGAAAATCAAGCTAGACAAAAGTTATCTAGGAAAGAGTTTACAGGCAGATTGAATGGCAAGCATATGTCAGTGGTTGCCTGCAGAAATAGCAAGCTACATTTTGAGATAAAGGGTTAATTATAAGAGTTAGAAAGCCTGTTATGAGTGATAATTGTCCTTACTGATATGCTTGCCATTGCTCCTTTCTTTTACTGCCCCCCCCCCCTCCCTCCCCTCTCCATCAACACAAACATGTATGCTTGTATGTCTATGTAGCACTGCAGTTCACTACACTTTCACACACAGTTTTACACAGTTCACTACTTTGCAACCAACTCCATAGGTTTAGATATATTAACCAAACAGGTATTGAATTGCACAGTTTTCTATCCAACCCCTCCTTCCTGAATGAAATCAGTTAAAGTATAACTAAAGGCAAAACTTTTATTTTTAAAATTTTGTTTATTTTTGGAGAAAGATTAGAGCCCTTGTCAATTTTTATTGCTGTCTATGCCCCTGTGAAGGAGATTCACCCACTCTATTTGTCCTGTTTACCATTATCATTAAAAGTAAAAAGAAATTGAGAGTATAACGAAAACCTTTATATTTGGGTTGTCCCCAAAAAAGTAATAGATGGGAAATCTTCCAATGGGGACACTAGTTCTGGTGAGCTGGGAGTCCCCAAAAAATTCCTTTAATTTTCAGAGATATCCTCTCATTTCCTGTTTGCCCATGGGACAGGAAGTGAAGGGAAATCTCCCCAATGGAACACAGATGGTGAAAAAAAATCTGACAGCGGTTATAACCTTCCCTGACTCTATCCAAAATGAAAAAAAAAAGTTTTGCCCATAGTTCTACTTTAATATTAAGGGCAAATCTATTAAAATTGGTTGATGGCCACCAGAGACAACAAGATGTTTGTGAGAGCCAAAACGATTGTACTGATGTTCCAAATTGATGAATTGTTATAACTCGTTAGGATAAATTTGCTAAAAAACCCCAAGCCTAAACTATGTTCAGAAGCACTTTTTATAACTGTCAATCTTTGGTGGTTCTACCTCAATTCTTGAAACATGTTGGCTATGAAATTTGCATTTGGAAATGTTGTCAGTAAACAGCAATTTGCAAAACTTCACTGGAATAATCCAACAATTTTAATATATTGTTGGATAATTGACAAGAATGTTTGACTGATCTGTATAGACAAAACATTTACTGTGCTGTGGCCACCAGGAACCAGTCTGTAGGTACTTCCCAACTATTGGTGGCCAAGACCAACCCATTGGGTTTCTCTCTATAAAGCCAAAGGATTAAACTTTAAAAGTCAACAGTCTGAAAGGGGTGAGTAACACTCAGGCTTACACAGGTAGGTGATGTTTAGAATCTGCTTAGGGCATTAAAATGATTTATTATGATAGTTTTTAATCACTGTATTTCAGATTCATTGAAACTATGTAAATGTATGCATGTGTCAACTTCTATTTTTTAGGCACACAGAAAGAAAAAAAAATGAAGTTTCTATTAATATGCACTGTGATTATTTTGGCATCTATGACAGAAGCATTTTACAATGAAGGTAATTATTCTTTTTTGTATAATATACAAAGGCAATTAATATACTGAAACTATAGAAAATGCTTCCTTAGTAGTAAAAAGCTGAAAACCAACCAAACTAAATTTGATTACATTTCTGTCCTGTGCTGATGAATAAAAGCGGTATTAAACCCAAAACCAAAATGTTATATAATATAGCCTATGAACCATTAGATGTGGTGGCTGCATCAGTTTTCTTATTTTAGGATTTTTTCCCCTCTGTTTTCACCTGGTGATCTGGCCAGTAACGCACCTCCTTCATTAGAGTGCCCCTACTCTGGATGAATGAGCACGGGGACACATCACTGCAAACACCACTGTCAGTTGTAAATGGTTTGTCTTATTCCTGTAACAGATAAATCTTTAGAGAGCTTATTCTTTTGAAAAACAACAGACTTTCTGGTCAGATCACCAGGTTAGAATAGAAGAACGAAAGAAAGCCTAAAATAGAAAACAAATTCAGCCATCACATCTAAGAACTGGTAAGCTGCACTATAATAAATATTCATTTTTGGGTTTACTACTGCTTTAATGCATGTATTGTTATACATTTTAAATATTTCTGCCTTACAAAAGTAATCTTATTCCCCAAAGACAAAGGCATGTAGGAGTTAGTTTAAAAACTACCATTTTCAATATTCATTTGTGTGTGTGTACAAAGATATTCCTCCCCCCCAAGAGAGATGAAATCTCTTTTAATTATTGTACTATTTTCCTGATGCTGTTGGGGAAAATGAGTGCCATGTTTCTAAAGAATGTATTTCTTGGGGAGATATTTCAGCATATATTATAAATATCTAAATAGTGATTTATATAAATATATAAATGGTGATTCTAGCATAGGGAGAAAACTGTTCAGTCCCAGGTCGCTCAAGAGGACAGGTGTTCACTAAACATAGTTGGACAAAAAGCGATTTAACCTTAAACTGTGTAAGAGGTTCTTTACTGTTAGAGCAGTAGGATGTGGAACTCTCTTCCACAATCGGTGGTCTCAGCGGGAAGTGTTGATAGTTTAAAAAACTTTTAGATAGGCATCTTAGTGTACACAATATACAGGGATATGGGAAGTAGTAAAGACATAATTGCATTCACCCACCTACATAGGTTGAACTGGATGGACTGATGTCTTTATTCAGCCTTAACAACTGTGTAACTATGTAAAGCATCTGTGGCCAGTTTAGCATTTTTTAATAATGCTAAATTCACTGCTACCAGCTCAGATATGCTGTATATACAATATATCTGTCGTTTTCATACACACAGCAGTGTATAGCTTCTAGCTGCAATCCTCCTATAAAGTCAGAGATGTGTAGTGTATAATGAATACTAAAACTGATTGTTAATCAATGAAATATGAGCTTAAAAAGCAGAATGCTTGTATATTTAATGCTATATATTTGAAATTATTTACAAATATGCCCGTTTTTGGCTGATGCCAGAGCATTAAATCAGCTGGCAATTTATTGAAATCTTGGCACACATCTCCCAATAACTACCCTTGATAATGTTACTATAGTCTAGACCAGGGATATGCAATTAGCGGACCTCCAGCTTTTGCAGAACTACAAGTCCCATGAGGCATAGCAAGACTCTGACAGGCACAAGCATGATACCCAGAGGCAGAGGCATGATGGGACTTGTAGTTTTGCAACAGCTGGAGGTCCGACCGTAGTCGGTTTTTGCCCGTATAAACATTTATTAAAGTTTATATATCGTAATTTATATGTTCGTAAGACGAAAAATTCGAGTATAAAGTAACTAATTGTTAGTCAAAATCATAAGTAATATGTGATGTG
>BLSH010066417.1:1249767-1271215 GCA_018402905.1 Glandirana rugosa
TCAGCCGGCCGGTGACTCTCTGGCCGCCGTTCAATCGTCCCGGTCACGGTCCTTGACAGTCCGGGGTTTTACTGTACGTCAGACCGTCGGCGACGGGTGGCCCATATACGGGCCACACGGGATACCGGTCAGGCCCGGACTGCCTTTGTATACGTCTTCTAGTCGTCACGACTCTATGTTGTGTTCTACTTTTTTCATAAAAATTTAGACGGCATGGGGGGTGTGTCCTGAAAAAAAGTATTGTGTACTAAGTGTGAGTGAGGCCCTAGGAATGATAAATAGGATGTAACACAGATCATACCTAGGGTTCAGATTTAAAAATACTTTTTTCATCTTGTGTTGTATCTCAGCACTGCTGATCTTCTGCATATGTTTCCGTCAGGCCCGGACTGGCCATAGGGCACACCGGGCATATACCCGGTGGGCAGCGGCTGCCAGACTGCATGTCATTTTGGGGCCTGACAGTTCCTGGCACTGGCCCTGCTAACTTGCCGCCGGTCTCTCAGTGGCCGGCCGACTCCGCGGAGTGGGCCGCATTCATATCCTTCCAGCCGGGTCTCCAGTCCCCACCACCCACTCCCAAGGCAGACGGGCTGCTCCATGGGCCGGCACCGCTATTCCAGCCTTAGGGCGGCCACCTCAGCTGCCTTCCGGCTGACTAGTCAGCTCAGATGGGGGGGACAGAAATTAAGGTGGTCAGGTGACCATAAAGGGGAGGAGCTGCCTGGAGGAGTCCCCTTCTGCCTGATGTCGGAAAGCTGTCTCTGCAGCCGCAGACACCAGGGCCTGGACAGCAAAAAAAGTGATGCCTGCCTGTTAGTGTAAATGCACATATATAAAACATGATATTGGGCAAAGCTCAGTCTGGTCAGTGTCTCTTTTACACAGTGAAGAAGTGTCTCTTTGCTGGTCTGGGGCAGTCTTTTTGCTGGTTTTGGGATGTCTCTTTGCTGGACTGAGGCTGTCTCTTTGCTGGACTGAGGCTGTCTCTTTGCTGGTCTGGGGCTGTCTCTTTGCTGGACTGAGGCTGTCTCTGCTGGTCTGAGGCTGTCTCTTTGCTGGACTGAGGCTGCCTCTTTGCTGGACTGAGGCTGTCTCTTTGCTGGACTGAGGCTGTCTCTTAGCTGGTCTGGGGCTGCCTCTTAGCTGGACTGAGGCTGTTTCTTTGCTAAACTGAGACTGTCTCTTAGCTGGTCTGGGGCTGTCTCTTTGCTGGACTGAGGCTGCCTCTTTGCTGGACTGAGGCTGTCTCTTAGCTGGTCTGGGGCTGTCTCTTTGCTGGACTGAGGCTGTTTCTTTGCTGGACTAAGGCTGTCTCTCTTAGCTGGTCTGGGGCTGTCTCTTTGCTGGCCTGAGGCTGTGTCTGTGCTGGTCTAGGGCTGTCTCTTTGCTGGTCTGAGGCTGTCTCTTTGCTGGTCTGGGGCTGTCTCATTGCTGGTCTAGGGCTGTCTCTTTGCTGGTCTGGGGCCGTCTCTTTGCTGGATTGAGGCTGTCTCTTTGCTGGTCTGGCGCTGTCTCTTTGCTGGACTGGGGTTGTCTCTTTGCTGGTCTGGCGCTGTCTCTTTGCTGGACTGGGGTTGTCTCTTTGCTGGGTGGGGATGTCCCTTTGCTATATGGGGATGTCTCTTAGCTGGACTTGGATGTTTCTCAGAATATTCTGTCACCGACCACCCCTGCCTTACCGCCGCCGATTGGGCTGCCCAGTCTAAAATGCCCAAGCCTATTTTTTGTCCCAGTCCGGGCCTGGTCTCCGTCATGATGGCAGCTTATCATTTCATATATATTAGGATGAGTTTCATGATGGTGACAACGATGGACAATGTCTGCTTAATGTGAGCTAAATTGGCCACTTGTACTTATCATCAAAAGCTTGATAGGGCAACAATGCAGAAGGACAACTGGGAGAAATGGACAGAGGGTGGTAACCCTATAACAAGTGCTTCACAGGACCTTTATAGCAGGATCGCCTAGTATTATTTTCATGAAAGCTGCAGAATTGTAACAGTTGTGAATGAATTTTGAAATGCCATTATGTGATTGGGTTTACATCTGCTTTAGGCTTCATTTACATGGGTGTTTAGCCATGCTGTAGATCCCAGCAGGAAGAATCTACTGATCTCTGCAGCTGGGATTGACAGCCATGGGGGATAGCACCTGGCAATCTTGTATACTGCAATGATAAGCTGTCAGTGGCTGCAGCTATTTCCCCTATGTTGACAAAAATGCTTTCACTGGCCTTGCCTAAAGGCTTTCTGGTGAAGAGGAATGAAAAGTTCCTGCCGGTATCCTACCGAGTGCTGGATGAGGACAAAGCGCACCCCCACCAGCATGGATGACATACTCTGTGTCTGAGCAGAGGCCGGCTCTGTGCCCCAACAGAGGCTCTCCTCCTCTGGCCAGCCCCCACCAAACACCCCTAGCACACCTCTGCAACAACTGTCCGCCACCTGCCAGCCAGGTTGGGTGCTGTCCAGCCTGACCCACCTGGTGAGCAGAGAGTACCTGGAGTGGAGCTAGGGTTGCCACCTGTCCAGGATTCACCCAGACAGTTCGGGTTTTGTATCATGTGTCCGGGTTTCAGTCTGCCTGAGACTTTATTCAGACCGGGCTGTAACTGAGATAGTCACACACAAATCTGTTGGCGTCCGAGAGCTATGGGTGGCTGTCGGGGGCCAGGTTTGGCATCACTGAAGGGTGGGGTGATGATATCAGCAAGAGCAATTTGGCCACGCCCACTGTTCGCCATGGTACATTACTGCTCTTCTCTGGGCACCCAAATGTATCCCTATACTGCAAAAAAAAATGCCCTGTGCCACAAATGTGTTTGGGTTTGGCTTGAAGAAAATTTGGCAACCCTAAGTGGAGCTTCAGTCTGGGATGGGAGACGGGATGAGACAGGAAAGAGGGAGAATGTGGGGGGGGGGTTGCTGCACCATGGGCCTCTGGGTGGTACTTGCCTCCTGGGCAAAATAAGTTGCCAGTCAGCCCCTGTGGTGCAAGCAACGTGCACCTCTTACGGCTCCCTTGGAGTTACTGACCCCCTCGGGAGGGTGGGGGCACTGACCATTAATCCTGGCTCCAGCAAGAATGCAGCACACACCTGCGTCATTACTGTGCTTACTTCCAGAAAACCTGGCCCAGACCACCATTTTAAACAGTAGCATGGGCTCGCCCTGCCACAGTATGTACATAATATAGAGATGATTAATTAGAATGCCTAAATGATATATTAAATTGGGTGAGGTGCCCCATTACAATTAGTAATAGAATTTAAGAAACGTTATGGTTTCTGTTATCTGATGATAGATTAGAGTTTGTTAAAAAAGGTAGGTCCTGTATGAGTTGAGTCAAATGGCTAGAAACTTGATGTACAGTCTTTTAGTAAATTGAGAGTTGACATTTGCTGTCTTTATTATAAAATTGTTTTTTTTTTTTAAATGCTGATTTTGTTCTCATGTACAATTTTCAGGAAGAACCCAATCCTTGGTGCTGCAAACACACCCTTCAAACGTCACCTTCCAGCAGAGTATGAAAATGGTTGTGACTCTCCCAGAGGCTGGACAGAAAATCTTCCTATCAATGGACATGTTCTACCTGAGGTAAGACTCCCTTTCCAAAGCAAAAAAATGATTTGTGTGTATGTGAACATAATCATTCAAACTTTTCTATGCCATGCCAAAAAGGGATGTAGCGCCCCCATAGTATACGTGCTTTTACTTTTGTCGATTTTTGGTAGGTAAGGAAAAAATCTAGTCAGGCCTGACTGTAGGTGCAGGCCTGAATGTTTTGATCTGGGCTGGGAGTGGCCCAGGGGTGGGTCTGGATATGGAGGGAAGGTATACTCCTTGGAGAATCCTCCCTTGAGATGGGAAAGCTCTAGAAGTGGGATGGGCGAGGAGGTATCGCTTCCTGATGTGTGACAAGGAGCTCTGGCCAAATCCCATGGCTGGATTGGTCAGGAAGCAGGCCTCCTTAAATACAGCTATCTGCCAGCAGGTGGCAGGAGAGTTCGGGTGGAAGAGTAAGGATGCAGTCAGGAGCTGCGGATCAGGCCTCGCCTGGGAGGGAATCCATCTGGGGGGGAGTGAACCTGAGGCCTGGGGCTTGGGTGCAGCCAGGAGCTGGAGTTGGCTCCTGGAGAGGCACAGGAGAAGCAGGAGTGCAGCTGAGGTCTACATGGAAGGAAACTCTTTAAAGGAATCCACCATAAAGTCAGTGAGTGGCGGCCCCTGGGAGTTGGAGGAGACGGCTGGGCCAGTCTGGGAAGGGAGAGAGAGCAGTCTGTGGAAGCCAGGAGGAGCCAACCAAGGGAAAGGAGAGCCAATAAACCACAGGATAAACTGGATGGGTCTGGAGGATGGGCTGGGAGTAGTAGTTAATCCAAAGGCCCGGCTAGCACCAATGTACTTTGCTACACAAGAGAGGCTGCTTGGTTTCAGTGATAGAAACCTACAGCTCTTACCCACAAAGGGTGGTTCTGAGGCCTTGCCCGTGGCTGCAGCAGGCCTCATCATGTGCTAGCTGTGGTGAAGAAGAAGTGTCATGGAGGTCTGATAAATTTCCCTTCGGACCAGGAGGACAGGTGTAATGGTCAGCAATTAATGTGCTGGAGAGGAGTACAGGAGAAGTGTTACAGTCAGCAAGTAGTGTGCTGGAGGTGAAGTGTATATAGTGTGTTGGTGTATATAGTGCGTCTCATGTTCCATTACTGGGCATCCCACAGTCACCCCTAATCCCTATCCAAGTTCAAACCCCTAAATAAAACAACAAAACAAAGTATCGGCCTGTTCAGTGACTTTAGATGTGTGGAATTCGTGTGATTGAGGACAGCAGACGGGTGGGCCACAACTATCAGCCACTCCTGAGGGAGCACATGGCTACAGGGAGACCAAATCATCTTAAAAGCTTGGATTTTAAAAGGTAGTCTGGTCAGGGTTCGTACTCTTAGGTATACAATTTACTAAACAGAATGTATAGGCCTGATCCCAGATAAAATCTCTGACCCAAACCACTGCTCCAGCCTGCAGGATAGGGCTGCTGATAAGGCAGTACAGACAGCCCTCCTGTACCCGGCCTGGGCCCCATTAGTTCAACAAGGGGGCCCACTGTAGGAGGGCCAGCTGTACTACCTTATCATTGAAGCTGCGCCCCCTACAGTACTTCTGGCTTCTCTTCCTCTCCCTTCCACCAGCTGCACTGCAAGGAGGAGCCATGGGGGGATCGGTTATCTGCCTCTCCTCCCCTCCTCTCATCTCCCGCTGGCTGCTGCATGCACACAGGGGAATGTTTCAGGATGGAAAGCTGGTGAGCTGTTAATATGTCATTCTCTTCCTATCCTGAATGAGCACAGTGAGCAGTCAGTACCGATTGCTTCTGTGTTCATTCATAACTGAAGCATAGTAAATATAGTAAGTTGTGCTTCGGTTTGTGAATGAACAGGAAGCCACAAAGCACTTCCTATTCATTCACTCAAAAGTAGGGGCTTGTTGACATGTGCTGTACTCTCTAAAGCGCAATCAATAATTGTATCACACTTCGTAGAGCATTTGACAAGCAGTGAGGAGACATATTGCCTCTACACTGCCTGCTTTAACCCCGCACTAGCATGCTGCAACCATATGCACTGCACGGGGCACCGGGGCCGAGACAAGGGGTGGGCAGTGCACTGTGGTATCATGTGAGGCGGGGAGGTGCCACAAGGAAATGGGGGGCATTTGGGGGGCAACAGGGGATAAATATTGTTCTAAGTGGGGAAATTTAGGGGGATTTGTGTTGGTAGGGGGGTCAGGGTAACGGATTTGTGCTAAAACAGGTGATATGGTAGAGGGGGGAGGGGATTTGTGCTAGTAGGGATGATTGGAGGGTATTTGTTCTAGGAAGGATGTGGAGGGGGGGGGGGAGAATTTGTGCTTGGAGGGGGATGGGAGGGGAATTGTGCTGGGATGGGGGATTTGGAGTGGGGGGAAGGTGTGTACTTGGATGGGAAATTCGAGGGGTAGAGGATTTTTGCTCAGAGGAGTGATTTTTTGTTGGGGGAGTGGGGGATTTGTGCTGGGGGGATTTGGGGAGAGAGAGTATTTGAGCTGGGTAGGGGAATATGGAGGGCAAAGATTTGTGCTGGGAGGGGCAATTTGAGCAGGGGGATGGATTGGTCCTGGGAGGGGGGAGATTTTATGCTTAGGGGGTAAGCATGAAGATTATTGCTCAGTTTATTTATTTATTGAGTGGGGGGGCTGATTTTTGCTAACACATAATGCTGTTTTTTTTGGGGGGGGGGGGGCGCAGTTTGGCATGTTCACCCTAGGCTCTAGATGACCTTGTCCCGGCACTGTGAGGCGCTTGCAGAGTAGCACCATTCACTTGAATGGATTGTGTTTCACAAGGGGGTAATACTCCTTCACTGGCTGCGAAGCAAAAGCATTGTGGTTGTGGCACGTGTTCACCCCCAGCCACTGCTTCTGCAGCTAAAGGGGGTAGCAGTTGGGGGGGCAGTAAAAGTACAGCTCAACTGTGGGGTTTTACCGCTCATCTACCTCACATGTGAATGAGCCTTAAGACCTCATTCACACACAGAGCTTTATTTATTAACTCAATATAATGTAACCTTTTAAATGTAGCAGTTTTTTTTTGTTGTGTTTGTGCCTGCTAATAATTATTTTAGTGTATTGTTAGTGAAAATATAATTTGATATTTTTGGGTGGGGGTGGGCCCTGTTGGGTAGGCTGTGTGGGGCCCTGTGATTTCTAACAGCAGCCCTGCTGCTGTGGCTCGCCGGCAGTCATCGGATCGCGCCCCCTAGCTGCGCCTGCGCGAATCGCCACCTATTTACGGCAATTTGCGGGACGCGTCCACACTGCCGCAGTAAATATACTGCGCGCAGTGTGGAACTGGTTAATAACTGATTGTTTTTTTATTTTTTGCTAAATAACCGGAAAAAGAACATTTTGAAAAAAAAAGTTTGTTTTCGTTTCTGTTACAAAAATTTGCAGATAAATAATTTTTCTTCATAAATTTAGGCCAAAATGTACTTTGCTTCATTTCTGTGGTGAAAATAACCCAAATCAGTGTATATTATTTAGTCTGTAGTAAAGTTATGTCAGGACAGTACAAATATCCTCCAAATTCCAATATTGGAAAGTAGACAGTTCAAAGTATTTAGTAAAAGGTACCACAGGTTTTCTGAAGTTGTAATTTCTTTGTCATAACTTTTTGGAAGAAATTAAAAATATATATATACATATATTTTTTTTACATACTGTTACCAGTGCAATACAGCATCATCATATACTGTAACTGATTTGGCGGTGATCAAGGACACTGACTGGTGACAGTACACAAAAAAAAATTGTAATCATTTTTTTCAATTTTCTTTATTTTTTATTTCTTATTAAATCTTTTTTTTTTTTTTTTACGATTTCTTTTTAGACACTGTGACCAGAGCAATATAATGTTACCATAGTAACATTGTAGTACTCTGGGGAAGTCATCAGGATTTTTGTTACACATTATGATTGCTTATAGCAGTGAATTTCATTGCTGTAAGCAAGCATTTTATTGAATGAAACTGATTGTGATTAGTTGTGATTGGCTAGCGCTAATCACATGGTACAGATGTGATTGGCCCTGTCTGTACCATGTGATCACATTGACCAATCACAGCTAGCAACACAATTGTACAAAATGGATGGTATGAAGGGAAGCCATCCATTGTTCACAACTGTCATGTGATCTGCTGTGATTGGTCACAGCGGTCACATGGTACCAGTAGCGAGCTGGTACACTGATCAGTCCGGGTGTACACAGTCAGTGACAAATTGCGCCGCTGCGTGACCCCTTCTGAGAGGAGAATGTCCTGCCCGGCTGTCAATCTGCTATCTGCTAAAGGCCAGGTGGGAAGGTGTTAAGCTTTAAACATGCACTAAAGGTATATAACGTCTTTATAAATAAAACCAATTTTCATAAACAAATGAAAAATTTTGTTTTTGACAGTTAAAAGTGCAACTTTAAAATAAAAAAATAAAAACTGTAATCTCCATAGGCTGTATTAGCATTGTGCATGTCACCTGAATATATTACCAATATTAAATATTAAGAGGAAAAAAATAAGAAAAGCGTTTTTCTTAATTTGTTTCCTTTAGCAGCTTAGTAGATGCCCCCTACTTATTTTTATGTGGTAGTGCAATAATGCAATACATGTTTAAACTTTAATATACTATTATTATAGCTTGGGGATGGAATTGTGTTGCCAAAAAGGCCAGCAGAGGGCACCAAAGAGATAGTGTGAACGAGTGTAATGTGTGGAACTGAATAGGAAAGGGAAAGGATTGATGGGAGCCCGCTTCTCTCAGCCAATACAGCTTGCCGATAGAGTGTGTGTGTGTGTGTGTGGGGGGGGGCTGTGACTTTAACAGACAGGTGGAATGCCAAGGAAAGCAGAAGTTCTGGTGGGTAAACATACCTGCCTCACATTTTCATTCTGTTTTCGTTCGTTGATGAAAATTGGAATTGATTTTCGTCGTAGTTTTCATCAATTGACGTCATTTGAATTTAATTTTCAATCAGTTTTTATCACTGAAAACATGCAGCTGACGAAAACTATGCCAAAAATATTCTCGTTGACAAAATTAACACTGCTTTAGACCCTCCCTTCTCCAAGATGTGGGACAATCACTCCTGAAAGGCAGAAGTGGTGGATTCACTAGCTAGGTTTAGCTGGTCTGTTAGTAAAAACAATTGCAGTTTCTTAGTCCTTGGGTGGTGGCTGCATTTGTTTTCTTTTATTAAGCTTCTTTTGCTTTATTTTCACCTGGTAATCCTTCGTATAATGTGTTTTTGTCCCTGGGTGGCTACGTCATTCCACTGTATCTATGGAGGGAGCCATAGTTATCACCTTAAGCTGCCCTCCTGATATGGAATACAAATATGTCTATCTCTTCCTCTTCCTTAAAATGGAGGCAGATCAGTTGGTAGTTTACAAAAAATATTGAGGAAGGAACATATTCTTCAGTGCAGTTCAGAGGAAATCACAGGCACTGTATATATGCAATGCATGGGAAAGCGAAAATAATTCTTGATGGGGGGATGGAGGGAGAGTTGAACTGGGTTCAGCAAGGCATATCACATGAGCGCTAGGTAATGTTTGTTATCTTTGCTACTACTGCTACTATACTTGTGGATTCAATCTCAAAACTCGACCCATTTCCCCAGGCACGTCGAGTATCAAATTTGATTGTCTATTACAATAAGAGTTTACCGACACAGGATCCAGAGATATCACAAATGTTCATGCAATGGGGACAGTACTTCGATCATGACATTACTTTCGCTCCTGATACCCCAGCAACATCGTCATTCTTTGGAGGGGTGGACTGTGCCACCAGCTGTGCCCGGGCATATCCTTGTTTTCCTCTGCCGGTAAGGGTAATGAGCAAGACCTAAGACATGAATGAGGTTTGCTGAGATTTTTTGACAGATACTTAAATTATTATATTATTTATTATAATTATACTTAAAGTATTAAGCTAATAATGTTCACATGCTATCCCAAATGCAACCACCACTTTGAATATAACCTCCTCTTCTCCATTCTCACTTTCTCATACTTCTGCATCCTGGACTTCTTATGAGCCTTTTCCTTTCTCTGGAGATTCTTTAGTACGTGCCATTCAGCAGCACTCTCCAATCCCTGAAAGTTTCAACCTATTTAGGCAAGCATAAGTGTAAGCAGGTGCAGTTAGCTAGCCTGCCACTAGGTGGCAGTGTCCCAAAATAGCATGTGGCAATAATTGTGCAAATGGGTGCTAGGTACCCTCTTTTAGACATGCCTTCCTGTAGTGATGTCATGGATCTAGTCAGTGTTCATATAAAAGCCAGGATGGGAGGATACAGAAAAAACAATCATAAAAATAGCCCCCCGTAAAGGTAATTATACCAGTATGTATAGGTGATACAGAGAAGTTATTCCTATCACCATTCGGCCATTCATCCCAATGTAGGATGTAGTCCCCAGAGCAGCAAAATGCAAAAACAAAGGTTGTGGAAACACAAAAGAGCCCATGAGGGGACACTCCAGCCATTAAAAATATTAAGGTTTATTTCAATAATTAAAAATTTACAAAAATCACCACCAGATATGCACAAATTTAAAATGACAACGTTGTCACAGGATAGAACAGGGGCAGGTAAGCCAGCTACATTCACCCATTCATTAACACACACATGCGGCACATACTGTATACAACCCGGAGGATTAATGCAGTATAATATTGAGCAATGGCTGCTGGATGGAGGTAATTGCAAGACAACAGGTCCATACAGAGAGTACAGGAGTATACCCACAGAGCAAAATGACAGTCACTGGCAACAGTTGGATCGGATGGCTGGCTGCAACTCCAATTGCTAACTAGCAGCCAGATTGATCCATCAACAGCTGATTGACATATGTGGGACCGTGACGAATACACTGGCCGCAGGCAGATGTAAGTCCCGGCACTCGGGCATGCAATTAAAAGGAAATTCTCATCCGTCTTCACCGGATCGACCAGCCTCTGTCCATCAAGGTAGGTCTCCACTGCTGCGAAGTGCCGGTACAAAGTATAATGAACGTTATGTCCACGCCAAGTGAGCCGTGCTGTTAGGCTGGGGGAGTGGCTGTGTCGGTCACATGAGCGTATGGTCCAAGCTCACACGGGGGAGGTGGGGGTGGTCGGCTGTAGTGTCCCTGATGAGCGGGATGACGCGAACACTGACGCGTTTCGTCCGCCAATCGCGGTCTTCCTCAAAGCCATTGGCTGGAACAAAGAAGTCGCGCATGCATGCGCGGGAGTGACTCATTGCGGCTCCGGCCACTCACAGTGCCGGAGTCGCAAACCCGGAAGACATGTCAGCTCCTTTAGCGCTGCCTGAGTCGGGCTGCGGCGGCCTCGTTCTAAGGTAAGTATTTCATAATGCGCTAGTATGCGATGCATACTAGCGCATTATGCTGTTGTCTTGCAGGTTTGTTTTTTTTGTGCGGGTTTACTACCGCTTTAACAAGCTCTTAGGGATAAGCAGAAGTTTCCCATTTGCATTCACTAAGCTGCTTAGGTGAAATTTGCTTGAACAACATATGACTATTTTTTTCCTATTTAGAGGATGCTTTTATAGGGTGTATTTAGGGTAGTTTGGCTTTTTCCATGTTGTTCTTTGTATTGTGTTTCCCCTTTTCTGTGTGTACTTTCTATCCTAAAAATTTTACTGTCCATTTTCTTTCTGTGGAAAAAAAATACTAAGGGGTTGATTTACTAAAGGTAAACAGACTATGCCCTTCACAAAGTGCAGTTGCCCTCTGCAAGTACAGTTGCTGAACAGCTTAGTAAATGAGGTAAAGCTTCACTTTGCGAAGATACCCAATCACCTGCAAGGGAATTAAAAAAAAAACAGCATTGTTGCTTGCTAGACATGTGCATGATTTGTTCAATTCGGAATTCGTATTCGGAATTTGTATTCTGAATTCTCAAATTTTCTTTGAATTTACAGATTTTCTTCGATTCGAAATGTTCAAATCGATAAATTTTCGAATCGGCCAAAACTAAAATGTTATATTTTTTTCGATTTGAATACTGCAAAGTGAACAAATGAAGAAAATCTTCATCAAATGATTACAATGACCCTTTAAATCACCTTTGGCTTAGCAAAAAACAGCATTATTTCGAAATGGTACTCTAATAGCACATAAAGTCTTTGATTTCAGAAGTATGTTTACAGTTCAAATTAGAATGGAATACGATGTAAAATTCGATGCGAATTTCAATTTGAATTTTGGAAATTCTGACAAATTTTGTTTCGTTATTCAGAACATTTGATAAACTTTGTTTATACTGTAATTTGGATATTCGGATATATCTGAATAATGAAAAATGTGTCCGAATATTAATTCGGATCGAAACGAACCGCACATGTGTAATGCTTGCACATGGTTGGATGATGGATGTCAGCAGAGCTTCTGCTCATTTACTAAGCTCTGAAGCAACTGCACTTTGCAAAGTGCACAGTCTATTTGCCTTTAGTAAATGAACCCCTCATGAGGGGCAACATTGTGGAACAAGAACGGTTCTTCTCCAACCCTAAGGAGAGTTTTTAAAGCATATTTTGGGGATGATTTACTAAAGGTAAGCTACCAGCAGAAACTAAAGTTCAATTTTCTCCAAGAGCAGCTAGCAGATAGTAGCTAAGAGAGATCATAAACCAAAGGGGGGTTATGTAATGCTGCAGTTATCATACCAGTAGCATTGCCTTTTAAACCCTTTACACCCACAGTCTGTATATGGATGTTTCCCAGTATAATGCCATGTGCTGAGAACATATTAACCTCCCTGGCGATATGATTATGTCCGATTTTTGCTGTACATTTTTTTGCATTGAAATTTGGCATTTTATATTGTAGGATAACTCACTTAAAGCGGGGGTCCGAGGTAGTATAAAAAAAATTAAAAGTCAGCAGCTACACATACAGCAGCTGCTGACTTTTAATAATAGGACACTTACCTGTCCTGGAGTCCAGCGATGTCGGCACCCGCCGCCGATCTTCGGATCGGGGGACGGGTGCAGCCGCCTCCATCGCGGGTAAGGGAACCCGGACGTGTAGCAGTACAGCTTCACGCCGGGCACCTTACTGCGCATGCGTGAGGCTCTGCCGCGCTCCGCTACTGGCCAGGCGGCCAGAAGCAGAGCGAGCAGGGAGGAGGGAGTCACGGCTGCCGGCCAGAGCTCCCGGATGTGTGGAAAAGGACACCTGTCTAAAGACAGGTGTCCTCTTCCCCCTCCCCCCCCCCCGAAAGGTGCCAAATGTGACACCTGAGGGGGGGAGGAATCCAACCAGCGGAAGTTCCACTTTTGGGTGGAACTCCGCTTTAAGACAAGAGTCCAGTAGATATCCCGGGTATGATAAAGTTTGAAATAACTAAATCATAAATTATAATATATATGAAAAAAATATATATATAATATAATATAATAAATAACTATAAATAATTATCAAAAATAATAATATAATACTAGTAAAATGTATTCAATAATGTAATCTTGTCAAAAACACTGAAATTTGCTCAGTTGCAGAATTATCACTGTCGTCACTTTCACTGTCTGATGATAAATTCCCTCAAAAATCAGTATCACTCAATTCTGCAAATGATTCTTATTTACTATCGGTGTTTTCTAGCTGGTCAAAATCCGCTTTTGATGTAAAGGGACGCTTTTGTATGCCATGAACATTCTCAAGTTTCCAGGCAGAAAGAATGGCATATATAATATAAAAGTGCATGCAGGGCACTGGACAAAGCACTAGGGACAAAAGGGATGTGAAATGATTTGATACAGTAATGTAATCTTACAGATTACAGTGTACTGTATGTTTACTGTGTGTTTCACTTTTTGAATATCCTGCCAGGCTCTGACCCATGCGACGCTCGCAGGGAACGGAGTCTGGCATCACACAGAGGCATCAGGCGGAGGACACAGCCCGCAAACACAGCGGGGGGACATCACTGGATCCAGGGGACAAGGTAAGTAACGCTGCCTTGGCTCCAGCGATACAATCCCGAGTGTGGCTTGGGGTTACCACTATTTGCAGTGAAAACTCACCCCGAGGAACACTCGGGAATACCGTCAAGGAGGCTACTGAACATTCTTCCATATGAGAACTGACACTTTAGATGGCTGTTGGTGCTCATTCCTGGCAGCCAGTGACAGCCAGGGTCACCTTTGACAAAATGGCCTCATTGAGAATAAAAGTCTTAAAGAAGAACTCCAGGATTTACCCTACTATGTATAATATAAAGGCAAACTGAGAATAGCAGGAGCCATAGGCTCTTGCTGCTCTCAGTCAAATCCAGTGAGGAGGAAGCTGAGGTGACAGAACTGAGCCGCATGGTGTGTGTTCATGGATGCACACAGCCTGTCCTCGGAGTGTGCCCCCCATAGCACACAGCTTGCTTATGGGAGCACACTTAAGAGAGATGGAGTGACGAACCCCAGCGGGGAACCCCAGAAGAGGAGGTAAGGGGCCACGTTGTGCAATATCTTTGCACAGAGCAGGTAAGTATAACATCTTCTTTTATTTTAAGGAAAAAAACAGCCTCAAGTACCACTTTAAACAGCGTATGAATTATAATTAAGTGTGCAAATAAGTTATAGAGTTGTTTGTAAGTTAAATGATACATGCTGGCACTACAGAATTTGGCTTGTGCATCTAGGTGTCAATGACCTTTGGTGCAATTCAAAGAATGGATACAGAGGGGTTGGTTTACTAAACACAAATAGACTGTGTACTTTGCAAAGGGCAGTTGAGCTCTGTAAGAGCAGTTGCTCCAGAGCTTAGTAAATGAGGTAAACCTTCACTTTGCAAACAATACCCAAACACATGCAAGGAAAATTTAACAAAAACAGCATTTTTGCTTGCACATGATTGGATGATGGAAGTCAGCAGAGCTTCTGCTCATTTACTAAGTTCTGGAGCAACTGCACTTTACAAAGTGCACTATTTGCCTTTAGTAAATCGAGTCAATCATAGTATAACATTTAAATTACCCAGGAGAAAAACAGTCTTCAGTAGTAAAGAAAAATGTAATACTGGGTGTTTTGTAGATACATGTGCATGTTTTATTACAAATTAACAGCATATTTTGTTTGCAGATTCCAGAAAATGACCCTAGGATAAAAAACCAAAGTGACTGTATTCCGTTTTTCCGCTCAGCACCTGCGTGTAATCTGGCCACTCCTTGCCGGGAACAAATGAATATCCGGACAGCGTTTGTTGATGGAAGTCAAGTGTATGGAAGTGACTTGGCTGTTGCTACTAAGCTTCGTGATACTTCCAACAATCTGGGGTTGTTGGCTGTAAACCAGCATTACACAGAAAATGGCAGATCGTTACTGCCATTTGATGACATTAATGGAGAGCTATGTATGCTCTCAAACACGTCAGCTGGAGTTCCTTGTTTTGATGCAGGTGGGTTTACCATGGTCACCTAATGACACTCAATATTTTTTGTTGCCATGGTGACATCATTTTTATCTGGTAACAGTTCACTGCCATTAAAACCATTTCCAAAAAGATCACCTTTAGACTATATAAAACACAGTGGAGATATGTGCAGACAAGGAGAAACCTAGTACGCCATTCAGGTTTTCCTTTTTTGCTTTCCCTCTACAGGAACATTAACATTGCAATTCATTTCATGGTCTCTCACATGTTAACACTGCTGTATGCTACAGCTTTGGCTCTACTAGTTAAATTTTTACAATATTTTAATGGGAAGTAGATATTCTATTTCTATTGCAAAAGTATTGCTTTTAGGGTTCTTCAAAGGTTAGATAAAAAGAGAAATAAAAGAAAAAAAGTTAATTGAAATTCTATCAATAAAAAGAAAAAAGTTAAAAATCTAATAAATAATTTCACAGTTTATTTATGATTAGAGTTGAGCGAACCCGAACTGTAAAGTTCGGGTCCGTACCGAACTTTGGGGTGTCCGTGACCCAGACCCAAACCCGGACATTTGAAAAAAAGTTTGGGTTCGGGTTCGGGTATTTGATCCCGCCTGTTGAATAACTGCAGGGCAGCCAATCAACAAGCATTTCACTGGTTTGTCCTTAGAAGCCATCACAGCCATGCCTGCTAATTGCATGGCTGTGATTGGCCAGTGCATCATGTGACCCTGCCTCTTTATAAGCTGCAGTCACTTAGTGCTGCATGTCACATGCTCTCTGGCTAGGGTAGGGAGAGGATGCTGCTGGCGCTGTGAGGGACAGATTGCAGATCTTATAACATCTCATCCTGCATTACAGAACGATCTGACTGTACTAGGTAAAATCATCTCCTAGTTATAAGGTCAGGTTCCTGCATAATCTGTAAGGGACAGATTATTGTTCTAAAATCATTGCCTACTCCTATAGGGTCAGGTTCCTGCTGTTGCTGTAAGGGACAGATTATTATTCAAAAATCATCGCCTTCTCCTATAGGGTCAGGTTACCGCTGTTGCTGTAAGGGACAGATTATTGTTTTAAAATCATTGTACTTCCTTTTGCAGCCCTCTAGCACTTTCCAGGACTTTTTTACAGTCACTTTTGTGCCGAAAAGTTCGGGTCCCCATTGACTTCAGTGGGGTTCGGGGTCAAGTTCGGGTCAAGTTCGGTATCGAACCCAAACTCTTTTGCGAAGTTCGGCCGAACCCACCGAACCCAAACATCCAGGTGTTCGCTCAACTCTATTTATGATAATAATAAGCAATGATATTGTGTATTACGCAAGGCAGATCTCTCACAATTCTTCATTGATTGCTCCAGATCCTCTCTGTGTTTTTCTGTACTTTCTGCCTACTAGAGTACACCTTGTTGGTGAGCCTACAATGATCAGCACACTGTAGATACAGATCAGTGGTTCTCAGTGCTGGCATTTGTGGTTTGGATGTGCCATTAATAGAATTCAGTGCAGATGTTTTAGGTGCAGGAAAAGGTAAGTATACTAGAGAAAGTAGGTCACACAACAAAGGTTTTGGTTGAACCAGAGCAAGTAAGTCAGTGGCGGTCAATTTTCTTAATACGGGGCCTCAATTGCGTGATTATTCAAGGGTGGATTTACTAAAGGCAAATACACAGTGCTCTTTGCAAAGTGCAGGTGCACACTGCAAGAGCAGTTGCTCCAGAGCTTAGTAAATGTGCAGGAGCTCTTCTGACATCCTTTGTCCAAATACATGCAAGCAAAAAGGCTGTTTTTTTAATTTTCCATGCATGTGATTGGGTATTCTTTGCAAAGTGAAGCATTCTTGGACACCACTGGATGATGGAAGTCAGCAGAGCTCCCCCTCATTTACTAAGCTCTGGAGCAACTGCATTTTCAGAGAGCAATTGCACTTTGCAAAGTGCACAGTCTATTTGCCTTTAGTAAATCAACCCCTCAGTATCACAAACAGCAGATATGAAACAGCATGCAGTTAAAGACTACATGAGATGGTCAGACTGCAGATATGATATAGGAGATGTTCAGAGACTGTGGAGAAAATAGAATAGATGAACAGAGACTGCATATATGGTACAAAAGATGGTCAGAGATTGTGGACATGATAAAAGAGATGGTCATAGATTGCAGTCATGATACAAGAGATGGTAAGAGACTGCAGACATGTTGCAAGAGAATGTCAGCATGCTATAGGAGTTGTTGGAGACTAGGGGCAACCAGTTAATAAAGACATATTGCATGAGACTTCTACAATATACAGAGCAATAGGAAAAAAGAAATGAGTGTCTGCTGGGATGCCAAGGGCCAAACAAAAAGTGTCACAAGGCTGCATGCACTCCTGGGCCACAGGTTGGGCGCCAGGGAAGTAAGTACATGCCTTGCCAAAACTTCAGGAAGAGTATCATTGCCCACTGAAGGTAAGTGCATTATAACTACATTCACACTCTAATAAGGATATTATATGTAGGAAGGCCAGTGGGCTGGCCTGAATTTATGGGAGGAGCCCGGAGGGTATTTAAGCACCCTCACTCTCCATGCTCTTTGTCGGTTCCAGTGCACGATAGCCATGTTACTGGGCCGGCTCTCCCCAGCTCACTTCATGTTTGTGAGTCTGTGCGTTCGATTACCAGCTCGCTCGCTGTTGCAGGTAGGATTCTAATCTTTCATTTCATACGCTATGTTACAATTCATTATGTTTCCTATCCTGCATCTCCTTTTGTACTTAGCTGCCTCCAAGTTGTTGTCATTCGTGACCCGACATCATACGGCTCAGGCATGGTAGATTTGAAAGTTTCCCTCTGCCTATTTTATGATTCATGCGCAGAGCCTCGAGCCACTGTCCGCCGTTATCCAATATCATTCGATGCAGGCTTTGTTGCTCACAGCATTCACTGTCTATGAGGGTTGCCATTGCATCCATTGGGTTATTAGCCCGTATTGTTTGCACAGCTTCTGTGGCTGATTGAGGTGGTAGTTGGACCCACCTGGGCCTTGGCTGCACTCAATTAGCCTCGGGGGTTGGGTGGTTGGTGTTCAGTTGAAGCCATTTCAAACTCGTATGAGATTAATTTCATGCATGCTACAACCAATTCGCATCGATCATACCATCCACCTCACAATCGATTTGTACCGAATCCATTGCATACTCACCACAATCTGATTCGAGCCTAGTCACTACGGTTTGTATCGGATGCATCACACACACCGAGTCGCATCAAACCATGTCACTTACTCTCTTCGTTTTATTACCCTATCTACCGATTCATATCGGTTCATGCCTTCCCTTCAACCGATTTCGATCAGTTCATGTTATTTTCTTGACTACCGATTGTTGCATCGGTGCATTTCCTACCCCACAAACGATCCATGCCAGATACTTGCCACAGTCCAATATGTACCTAGTTACCGATTCATACCGGTCATGTTGTTTACCCAGTCCATGTTATCTTCCCGATCGGTTACCCTTCCTGCCGACTCGCATCAGTTCATACCGTTTTTCACTACCAAATCGCATCGATTCATGTCATTTCTTACTACCAATTCACATCGCTTCATGTCAGTTCCTATTGCTGACGCATGTCAGTTCATGTTATTCCACTGCCAATTCTCAGCGCTTCGTGTTGTTTTCTACTACCGATTAGCATCGGTTGACGCCACTTCCTACTACCGATTCATGTAATTTCCTATTACTCATGTTGGTTCATGTCAGTTCCCGCTACCGAGTCGCATGGGTTCATGTCAGTTCCCGCTACCGAGTCGCATGGGTTCATGTCATTCCACTACCGAGTCGCATGGGTTCATGTCAGTTCCCGCTACCGAGTCGCATGGGTTCATGTCAGTCCCCACTACCGAGTCGCATGGGTTCATGTCAGTCCCCGCTACTGAGTCGCATGGGTTCATGGCAGTCCCCGCTACCGAGTCGCATGGGTTCATGTCAGTCCCCGCTACCGAGTCGCATGGGTTCATGTCAGTCCCCACTACCAAGTCGCATGGGTTCATGTCAGTCCCCGTTACCGAGTCGCATGGGTTCATGTCAGTCCCCGTTACCGAGTCGCATGGGTTCATGTCAGTCCCCGTTACCGAGTCGCATGGGTTCATGTCAGTCCCCGGTACCGAGTCACGTGGGTTCATGTCAGTCCCCGGTACCGAGTCACATGGGTTCATGTCAGTCCCCGATACCGAGTCACATCGGTTCATGACCGTTCCTACTACCGAGTCGCATCGGTTCATGACCGTTCCTACTACCGAGTCGCATCGGTTCATGACCGTTCCTACTACCGAGTCGCAACGGTTCATGACCGTTCCTTCTACCGATTCGCATCGGTTCCTATCAGTCCCTACTACCGATTCGCATCGGTTCATGACCATTCCTTCTACCGATTCGCATCGGTTCATGACCGTTCCTACTACCGAGTCGCATCGGTTCATGACCGTTCCTACTACCGAGTCGCATCGGTTCATGACCGTTCCTACTACCGAGTCGCATCGGTTCATGACCGTTCCTTCTACCGAGTCGCATCGGTTCATATCAGTCCCTACTACCGATTCGCATCGGTTCATGACTGTTCCTTCTACCGATTCGCATCGGTTCATGACTGTTCCTTCTACGGATTCGCATCAGTTCATGACTGTTCCTACTGCCGAGTCGCACCGGTTCATATCAGTTCCTACTACCGAGTCGCATCGATTCATGCCATTTCCTACTACCAATTTACATTAATTATGTTAGTGTTCTGCCGATTCGAATCGGTTTGTGTCATGCCGCTAATTATCCTCAATTTATCTATCGATTTGCATCGGCTCATGTTGTTTCCTACCACGGATTTGCATCGAAGCAAATCAGTTCACATGTAATTTAAGTCGACCCACTTTTTGCTAAAGCCCACTACCGTTTCGTATCGGTTCGTGTTTTTTTTTTTCCTTACTACCGATTCGTATCGATCCATGGCATCGGTTCAAGTTCCACGCCAAGCACAGTTACGGTTAGCTTGGCCACAATACACCCCCCTTGCTATTTACTATCTTCATCCTTCACCTATCTATAGGTCAATTTTGCAATCACAGCAATTTATTAGTACAGGTTCTTGAAAGCATGCATTCGAGGACCACGTCTTGCAAATCACTGGAAGCACAGGTACGTGTTACTCCATAAATTACAGCAAGCAGGCATTGCGATCGCTGCAAGCACGTGTTGTCATTTAAGCCCCTAGCAAACGCTGCGATCACTTAACTATACAAACTCCTTGCGATCTCTGTCAGCATGTACAAACACAAACTTCTTACAAATGCTGTAAGTATGCTTAACTAAACGCCTTGCAAATCGCTGCCAGCACGTTGACACTCCCCGCAACGCTGCAAGCATGCATTTCAAACGTGAACTTCTTGCGATCACTGCAAACACATATTTTTGTAACTCCTTGCAATCACTGCGAACACTCGCTGTCAAACTCCTTACAATCGCTGCATGCGTGTATTTACGTAAATTCCTTGCAATTACTGCGGGCACGCATCAACATAATACCTCTCATTCACGGCGAGCACACATCTACATAAACTCCTCGCAACCGATGCGAGCACGCATCATCACCAATCCCTCGCAATCGCTTCGAGCAAGGACAAACGCCACCCCATTACAAGAACATTCTCAGTGGCACACAATCAGCCACACACCATTTTAGTGGCACCCGTCTCCAGTGGCATTAACATACAGGCCACTCATCGTTTTCTCTGTCATTTCTCCTTAGGTCAGTCAAGTTCAGGTCGCATCCTGCATCAGATTGGACGTTTTCCCCGGAAAATAAAAAGGGAAAAAAACCCTCCCAACGTAGGGATCGCTTCTTCATCAGGGCCACCCGCATAACAAGGGTGAGACAGCCCATATAGGGAAATAAAAGAGATAATTTTTTCACTCATGTCACTCCTACTACAGGTTTGATCCATACCAGGCCCTTAATGATAGAGCGTTAGTCAGGTGTAGTTCACAGGTTTTTCTGTCACATATTCTGCAGCACTCTGTCACTAAATCTTTGATTTTACATACACCATTCAGCATACTAAGGTTGGGCGTTAGTTACTGTCACATATGTCTATGCATTACACTCTCTTTTCGGAGACCGACTCTCCACCTCACAGACAAGGTGCCAGAGGCTTTTCTCTCACATTACGTATCTGTATACACTGTCATTGATTGCGGGTTGGAATCATACGACTTACCACATACATTTTAGTTTCTAAATCACTGTCTCACGACGTCTTATACACTGTCTTTTTGGACACTTGATGTGGACTGATTGCGAGATAGTAATTCCCGGACCATACCTAGTTTGGACATCATCCTCACTGTACTCACTTTTTTAATAGAGAAAATAAAGGGATATACCCGACAGAGTGGGAACAATACGCCCACCGGGACTACTTCTTCGCTAGGGATGCAACCCTCCCAAAAAAAGGGAAAAA
>BLSH010066417.1:1281600-1300893 GCA_018402905.1 Glandirana rugosa
CTAAGGCATGAATAAATTACAGCAGTACAGTATTTTACTGTACACATTTTAATGTTTTTTAACTCATGACCCATTTAGTGTTAGATTGGTGCAGTTCTTCTTTAAATTCACTTTCATCATTATATCAGAATGTCCTAATTAATTTTACCTTTTTATAGGAGATTCTCGTGTGAGTGAACAGCTTGGTCTTACATCGTTCCACACACTCTTTCTTCGGGAACATAACCGCATTGCCAAGGAGCTTCATAAATTAAACCCTCATTGGGGTGGGGAGACGCTGTATCAAGAGACCCGCAAGATCGTAGGGGGCATTATACAGGTGTGTAGCTTCAATAGACCGCAATTACCAATCCATATGATATTTGAACTGAGCATTTTGCCCAGTTTGTTTTCTTTAGAATGTAGCCATAGCTTGAGTAGAAAAGTATGTCCCCTGCCAACAAGCTCCAGATAAAAATCCTTGCTTTCTCTGTGGAAGCAATGGACTTCAGAGGTCCAACGTGTCCTTAGCCAAGTCAGAGCTAGAGCTCTCCAATAAGCAGTGAGTATGAGGTTTGCTGATTGCGGAGCTATAGAGATGACTGCATCATTCAACAGTACCAAGCACTAATATAGCGGGCTTTTTAAACCCCCAACCACACTGGTCCTACCCTCTCTATCAGCCCATCTACTTGGGGCATCGGACATTGAACTTCAATACTTCATTGAATTTTCTGATATCATTCCAAATCTGCAAAGTCTCATTGAGATTCAGTACCAACACAATTGGGCTTGACCAGGGCAGGACTGGAGATAAAAACCAGCCCTGGAAAAAATTTCATACCAGCCCAACATATAACACCACTAAAAAGCGATAGAGAATTCCACCCCACGGCCAGTATCCTCCCAATGTCATTGGCTTAACCACTTCAGCCCTGGAAGGTTTTCCCCCCTTCCAGACCAGACCATTTTCTCCAATATGTCACTGCGTTATTTTAACTGACAATTGCGCGGTCATGTGACACTGTACACAAATTAAATTGATGTCCTTAATTTCCCACAAATAGAGCTTTCTTTTGGTGGTATTTGATCACCTCTGCAGTTTTTATTTTTTATGCGTTAATAAACAAAAGAAGACTGACAATTTGAAAAACAATATATATATTTTTTAATTTCTGCTTTAAAACACATTCAATAAAAAATGTAAAAAATCTAATTTCTTCATCATTTTAAGCCAATATATATTCTGCTACATATTTTTTTAAAAAAAATCCCAATGAGCGTAAATTGATTGATTTGATCAAAAGTTATAGCGTCTACAATCTATGGGATATTTATTGCATTTTTGTTCATTTATTTTTTTAGTAGTAATGGCGGTGATCAGTGATTTTTAGAGGGACTGTGACATTGCGGCAGACAAATTGGACACTGACACTTTTCACACTTTTGGGGACCAGTGACGTTATTACAGTGATCAGTGCTACAAAAAATACACTGTCCTTGTACTAATGATACTGGCAGGGAAGGAGTTAACACCATGGGTGACCGATCAAAGAGCTAAGTGTGTCCCTAGGGATTCTTACTAACTGTGGTTGGATGCTTTGACTAGGGAAAAATAGAGATCCATGTTTTTGCTTAGCAGAAACACAAGATCTCCATTTTCCCCTCTGGACATTTCGTCCACCCAACCCACTGATTGGCTCCCACTGTGCCCAATCACAGTGAGAGCGGGTCCCTGGCAGTGTGCGTGCGCCCCAGAGAGAGAGACACACATCGAGAGAGAGAGAGCGAGAGAGGCATTGCTAAGTGCATGTACGTTTCTATTGTGCATTAATGGGGAAATACAAGTGGGTGCAATGTTCTGCAGACTATAAAAAAAAGAATAAATGCACAATTTTTTGTTAGAGAGAGAAAGAGACAACAAGAGAGAAAGCGACAGCGAGAGAGAGAAAGCGACAGCAGGAGAGAAAGAAACAGCAGGAGAGAGAGAGACAGCGCGAGAGAGAGAGAGAGCGAGAGAGAGACAGCGAGACAGCGAGAGAGAGACAGCGAGAGAGAGAGAGAGAGACAGCGAGAGAGAGAGAGAGAGACAGCGAGAGAGAGAGAGACAGCGAGAGAGAGAGAGACAGCGAGAGAGAGAGACAGAGTGAGAGAGAGAGACAGCGAGAGAGAGACAGCGAGAGAGAGACAGCAAGAGAGAGACAGCGAGAGAGAGACAGCGAGAGACAGCGAGAGAGAGAGAGACAGCCTTTCGTCCAATCTCTAAATTGGTACATTTGTAAATTTCAGAAGCCAGTATATAGGAATAGTAATAGTAAAAAAAAAATCACTTGTGGGTTTAACTAATGATTATTTTGGTATAATTCTCTTTTAAGGGGCACGGCAGGGTGTGTGTCCTATGCCTACATACTTTTGTTTATAGGTGCCCCTCGTTTCCATCTCATAAAAGTTGGGAGGTATGTTGGTGTACTTTATAATTGACCGCGCTGACCCTTTCTACCACCTCGAATGTCCCCTACCACCTGGCCAGGGACTTATTTTGACCGGGGGGTATAAGCATAGCCTGCAACTGTCTAAGCTTGGCAGACGGATTGTATAACCTTCTCTGTGCTTCTTGTTCTTTCTGCAAATGCTCCTTTACCAAAGGCATCACTTTTGCTGTCCTCTCTCTCATCTGGGTTCAATGTGCCACAGCCATCATGTGCAGAGAACATTCACTTTCACAAGTTTCTTTTACCAGGTCAAGCAACCGCTGTGGTTTTCCCCCATACACCAACTGAAATGTGGAAAACCTGGTAGATGTGTTTGTCTTTTGGCAAACATGAGCATTGGGAGTAAGCAGTCCCAATCCTTTCCATCCTTTTGTACCACCCCTTGAGCATTTAAGGTCTTATTGAACCTTTCAACCAACCATTTGCCTGCAGGTGATAGACTTAGGTTTGCAATTATTTAATCTGAAACACAAGTCTGCATAAAGTCGCCTTTACTGTACATGAATGGAGTGCGTTGTTCTGTCAAGATTTTATTAGGGAACCCCATCCTTGAGATCATGTTGAATAACATGTCCCCGAGCCAATTTCATTAAGGCACCCAAATTAATCGCAATCTGCTCAATAATTGCCATAGGCACCAAGAGCTTTCTAAAATAAGATACTGGGGCAGATAACTGACCAGTGGGAAATTAACTACAATATCGTTTTACTGTTGCATTTACTTCAGGCCAGTAGAACCAGTCTGTTATCTGTATCTCTGTTTTCTCTGCCCTCAGGTGACCTCTCCAAACCGTGCTATTGTGAGTCAGGTCAAGCACCATGTGTCTAAAGGGTTGGGGGACCAGTAACCGGTCTTCCACCTCATCCCAGACTTTGGTGGCCTGGTATAGAAACTCACCATTGATCACAAAGTTGGGAAAACCTTTTTTGGCCTCAGGCATTGTGTCCTGTTCCCAGGCATTTTTAATGTGGGGTCACACCTTTGGGCTGCACCAAATGCACCCCATGACACTTTCAATTCAGTGGGGAGGTTTCCTCTGTTCTCCCCAGCCAACCTGCATAAATGGAGTTTCTCCCTTACCTGAGGGGTTTCCTTGGTCTGAAGATCATCCACCACAGGTGCCATATTACTGGCATTTTCAACAGTCACAATTTCCAGCACTTCAAAAGGAGCAGAACGCTCCCATAATTCCACAAAGCATGGATAGTCCAGCCCTACTATGATGCCATGCATGAGGTTGGGTACCACTCCGGCCTCCCGGGTAACTGTTCCACTGCTAATAGCAATTGTTACTGACACCAGAGGGTACTTTTTAGTGTCCCAATTTATTCAGACCACCCCAAAGGTTTTAGTTAGGGGATCCACTCTCTGTCACCACAGTATGGAGGAGGGTTACCATACTACCAGTAAGTCCTGGGCTGGTTCACCCAGATGTCACATTCAAATCTCTCTTCGGGCAGATCTCGGTGGGCACAGACCCTCTGGGCATAAAATGACATCCAGTGGCTTTGTACTCCATGGATTCCTCCTGCAGGAGACCCTGAGCCTGGGCATGGCGTCTGGTTTGACACCAACAGTACAGCACTTTCTTGTTCCTTCCGTGAAGTGGAACTCTGGGAAACTAAGGTTATTGTTCCCTGGCTTTCCTGAGTGCTGGTTCCTGGGTTTGGTGAGGGCTTTGCTTTCCACAATGATAGGGCTTCTCAGGAATTGGTGGGTCCTAGCAGGTCCTCCACCATGGTGTATAGTTCTACAATCCTCACCAGTCAATCCACCATCTGGGGTTCTTCGTGGCTGACCCAGCTTTGCAGCTTACTACTTAGCGCCCTTAAGTAATAGTTCACAATGCCCCGTTCTATGGTTACAGGTAGCGTCTTCAGCTGCAACCACTTTGTGGCCAGTTGCAACAGGTCCTGGTCCGCCATCTTGCTGGCACAATACCTCGAGCAATGCATTTGGCGTGCCAAGACAGTAACAGTTACTCCAAGGCATACTAAGATCTCCCCCCGTCAGTTTAGCATAGGACTCAGCCACTGGTAAGTCATACTAGGCTTTTTGTGGTTCCCCCAACAGGAATTGGGCAATGAGGCTGGCCCACTGGTACTGGGGCCACCCCTCTATCTCAGCTGGCCATCTAAAGGTTGTCAAGAACACTTCTACAGCATCATAGGGAGTGAACTGTTGAAGGAAATGGCTGGCCTTCACTGTCGAGGAGGTGCTAGGGGCAACAACCCTTTTTAGACTATAAGCTAGAGCGATCGACTGGGCCTACACTAATTCCTCCTGAGCTTCCAGCTGCACTGCCTGTATCAAGAGAGCCAAAGTCTCCTCATGGCGGTGGTTGGCTTCTGCATAGGCCTCCTGCTGAGCTAGTATTTCCACCTGGGTGCCCTCATGCTGGGCCTGTATTTGCGGCAGAATAGCCTCCTGCAGGGCCCCTGTGTTCTGAACTATGGCTTTTATGGCTTCCTCCATTCTGTCTTTAGATCTTTGCAGTATTTGGGCTGCTCTGACCCAAGACATGTAAATTCGGGCACTGGGCCTTCAAATGTGAACTATAGGTGGATTTTATGGCTGGGCTGACTGCATACAGTGGCAGTTGTCATCTGAAGAGCCTGAGACCACCAGTCAGCCACTTATAAAAGTGAACAGTCTTCAAAACACGTAAACCAAAAGAGCTTTCTTCAGCAAAAATAAAGCAACCTGCTCATAATCTTTGTACAATCAGTACGAGAGAATGGCTCACTGCCATTTATACCAGTCACCCACCAGGGTTTGGGGGTTCCTGTCTGCTTCAGGGATGCTGCGAAGGTTGCACAAATTCAGCAAAACCATGTCTTAGTATCCAGAGAGTCCCCACTCCCTTTACAGACAGGTACTCACCCCTTCATGCTCCTTTTCATGCTTCCCTTGTAGGTGGCTTAATCCCATCCGGACAGTCCCTGTTATCAGGGTTTGAAGACTATTTCCTACTCAAGTCTCTCCAAACGACAGAATAATGGGCCCCAGATGAGGACTTACCAATTCAGAGAGAACTGTAAATCAGTCCTCTCCCCTTTGTCCAGACTGTCCCAGAACCCCTCACCCTGTAAACTCCTGAGTACTCAAACTGCATACAAATTATCCCCCCCCCCCCCCAAATAAAATGGAAATGCAGACATCTCAAGTCTCCCACGAGGTGTGGGAACCTCCCGCATTTTGGTGTGGCTCCCAGACACCCTCGAGAGAAGTGCGATTTCCTGGTTCACAGCCGGGAATGATCGGTGCTGCAGGAGGGATAGCTGTGAGCACCGCTCTCCTTGTATAGCTTTTTAGCCTAGAGCCGCTTCTCCTTCTCTCTCCTGCAGCTGTCGGGGTAAAAATCTATACAGGGAGAGCGGTGCTCAGAGCTGCCCCTCCCGCAGCACCGATCATCCCCAGTGTTCTGTTTCCTGTGTGCTCCCCCCCCGTCCTCCTTCTCTGGCCCCCTCCATGTCCTCCTCTGTCCCCCATCCTCCTTCTCTGGCCCCCCTCATCCCCCATAGCTGTGTCAGGATGGAGAGTGGAGGAAGGGGCCGGTAAATATGTAAATTGGACACATTGAGCAATTGCTTTACTCTGCTTCAGTTTATGAATGGACAAGAGCCTGTGTCTCACGTTCATTCATATTCAGTGCTGAGAAAGGGACTGGGGAATCTGTGTCCTTGGTCCCTTTCTCTGTCTCAAAGGGGAGATATCAGGGGTCTGTTTAGATCCCTGATATCTCACCAAAGCCCACCAACAAGGCTGATAAAAAATGCAATAAATATTAAAAAATGAAATTGTAAAAAATTATAAAAAAAACATTGTAAAAAATATATATAAAATAAAAAACTACTGACATCACTCCCCCCTGCCCTACCAACACTGTCCGCTGCCCTAACCTCCTCCCCCCAAAAAGCATTGTGAAAAAAAATAAAATTGTAAAAAATTAATATATAAAAATAAAAAAAAATACTGACACCATCCACTGCCTTACTGACACTGTCCACTGCCACATACCACCCGCCCCCTTCCCCAAAAGCACTGTGAAAAAAATATAAAAAAATGATTAAAAAAAAAAGAAATAAACAACAAAACTGTAAAATAATAGATAAAATAATAAAAACAAATAACTACTGACACCGTCCACTGCTCTACTGACACTGTACACTAACCCCAAACACACACACACAATCCTTGTGAAAAACAAAGAATACAAAAATAAATTGTAAAAATAATTAAAAAAATAAAACTGTAAAAAAAAAAAAAAAAATATAGAACTACTGACACCGTGCACTGCCCTACTGACACCATTCTGTGCATACTACCCAAAGCTGTACACTCCTTACCTGCATATTATGCCCACCTACATACACTCCGCAATCCTCTCCTGCACATACTACCTACCGCCATACACTCCGCACTGTACATTCCCTATTTAACATCGCTGCATTCTGAAGTATGTAAATTATCTCAGACTCTACTAAACCACACCCCCTTTAAGCCATGCCCACATCTCGCCAAGGGGGGGGGGGCACCTCCCTGAAATTAGTTTTTGCAGGTTGGGATGTCTGGAAATGTACCTGCCATCCAAGACACATTCCCAGTGTTCTGTGCAATATACTGTATATTATGTGTAATATATATCTTAAACATAAACTATTGCTAGCTATTTACATGTCAACTATCTCTTTCTGTCTGTCCATTTGTTTATATATAGTATGTGACTTATTTAACCTATATATTTTCTCATTAACAGAAAATAACATTCAAAGATTGGGCTCCCCTATTGCTGGGCAGTAAGATGCCTCATGTTCTACCTCCATATACCGGTTATAATGATACAGAGGACCCAAGCGTGTCAAATATACTCACTATTGCTTTACGTGTCGGGCACACTCTGGTGTTTCCACGGGTGTCCCTTCTAACAGATGGCTATCGGCCCCATGAAACGACTCCTTTCATCCCCTTTGACAAGACTTTCTTTGCCTCATGGACGATAATAGAAATCGGTAATCCAGCCCATTATGATAATGTTAGCTTAACTACTTAAGATCCGGGAGGTTTACCCCCCCTTCTTGACCAGGCCATTTTTTTTGCGATAGGGTACTGCGTTAATTTAACTGATAATTGTGCGGTTGTGCGACGTAGTACCCAAATAAAATTGGTGCCCCTTTTTTCCCCACAAATAGAGCTTTCCTTTGGTGGTATTTGATCACCTCTGCGGTTTTTATTTTTTGCGCTATAAACAAAAAAAGAAAGGTGATTTTGAAAAAAAACAATATTTTTTACTTTCTGCTATAAAACACATCCAATAAAAAAAAATGTAAAAAAATCAAATTTCTTTATAAATGTAAGCAAATATGTATTCTGCTGCATATTTTTAGTTAAAAAAAATACCAATAAGTGCATATTGATTGGTTTGTGAAAAAGTTATAGCATCTACAAACTATGGGATAGATTTATGGATTTTTTTTTATTATTATTATTATTGCTAATGTCAGCAATCAGCGATTTTTAGCGGGGCTGGGACATTGCGGCAGACAGTCAGATACTGAGTGACACTTTTTGGGGACCAATGACACCAATACAGGGATCAGTGCTAATAAAATGCACTGGCACTGTACTAATGGCACTGGCAAGGAAGGAGCTAACATCAGGGGCAATCAAAGGGTTAAATGTGCTCCTAGGAAGTGCTTTCTAACTGGGGGGGGATGGTTTGGCTGTGAGAAGACAGTGTTAGAAGAGACATAGGATCTCTGTCTCCCCTACTAGCAGAACGGCTATCTGCCTTGTTTACATAAGCAGACCGCTGTTCTGCCTCTCTCCACTGGACCCGCTGATTGTCCAATCACATCGAAAGCGGGTCGACGGCGGCACTTGTGCGCGCCCCAGACCTGGTAGTGCCAGATCACGCACCTAGTACATGATCTGGCACAGAGCGGCCTCCATGCCACAGTAAATCTGCATGGGGCGGTCGCGAACCGGTTAATAAGTTATCTATCTTATGTACTAGCGCTTCTCAATTTATGAGAACGGACCCTTCACTAAAAAAGCAGGGTCTGCTTGAAGGAGACGTTCACCTCATGCAACACGTTACTTTGAAGCAGTCCCCTGCACCCCTCTTATCCTCCCTGTGACAGTGGGCAGGAAATCTTCTCCCCACATACGCTGTCACAAATCAAAAGCAGCGCAGTTGTGTGGGGCTCCACCCAATCTGCTGCATCATTCATTCACAGAGTTTTGTGAATGAATGACCTACAAGTCCGATCTGTCATTGTAGCAAACTGCTTGTAGTTCTCAATGAAGCTCGGTGATGAACACTCATGGTTCTTCCTGCACTTCAGTCTTGAGTGTCACTGAGTGTCTTAAGAAAACTTAACAAATGGTGAACTTAGCGGACCGCCCGCTTTGAGATAAAAGTGGTCTCCACAGCGAATTCGCCGCGCAATCACTTTTATCGGCGGCGGGAGGTGCCCCCCCCTCCTGCCGCGCTACGATTGTCTCTGCCACTTCCCAGATCCATCAGTAGCGGCAGAGACGATCCGATCATCTCCGCTGAGAGGCATAAAGTCAAGTGAGGGAATGATGCCCCCCCCACTCGACTCCATACCATTGGTTGAAGTAAGCTACGTCAAGCGTCACTTCCGCCCAATGGTCTTAACCTCCCTGGCCGTGTTCCCGAGTGTGGCTCGGGGTGGATTTTCAGTACCAAGAACGGTAACCCCAAACCACACTCGGGATTGCATTGCTGGATCCAGGCAGCGCTACTTACCTTGTCCCCTGAATCCAGCGATGTCCCCCGCCGTGTCTGCAAGCTGTGTCCGCCGCCAGATGTCTCTGTGTGCCGGGCTCCGTTCCCTGCGAGCGTCGCGTCGCACGGGGATGGAGACCGGCGGGAAATTCAAAAAGTTAAACACACACAGCACATACAGTACACTGTAATCTTATAGATTACATAACTATATGAAATAATTTCACATCCCCTTTATCCCTAGTGGTTTGCCCAGTACCCTGCATGCACTTTTATATTATAAATGTCATTCTTTCTGCCTGGAAACATGAGAATGTCCATAGCAACCAAAAAGTGTCCCTTTGCGTCAAGTGGTTTCTGATCAGCTAGAAAACAGCGATAGTAAATAAGGATCATTTGCAGAATTGAGTGATACTGATTTTTGGGGAAATTTATCATCAGAAACTGAAAGTGACGACAGCGACAACTCTGCAAATGAGCAAATTTCTGCGTTTTTGGTTTGATTACATTATTGAATACATTTTATCACTATTATATTATTATTTTTGATAATTATTTTTAGTTATTTATTATATTATAATTTATGATTTCATTTTTCAAACTTTTTCATACCCGGGATGTCTACTAGACTCTTGTTTGGACAGATTTAAGTGAGTTATTGCTAAGAATTACAGGCCTACAATATAAAACGCCAAATTTTCATGCAAAATAATCGTACCGCTTTCAGCTCCAAAAATCTGAAATAATCATACCGCCAGGGAGGTTAAAGGGGAATTTTTTTTTTTTAAAGACTCGTTTAAAAAAAAAAAAAAAAAATTATATATATATATATATATATATATATATATATATATATATATATATTGCTTTTAAGTATAAATGTTAGATCTGAGGTCTTTTTGACCCCAGATCTAACATTAAAGAGGCCCTGCCCTGAATGTTTACATTCATTGTAAAAGGAATAAAATTGATCTTTTTTTTTTTTTTTTTTAAAACAGTGTAAAACTGAAAAATAAAAAGTAAAATAAAGTAAAAAAAATTTAAAGTACCCCATCCCTCCAAGCTTGCGCGCAGATCGAACGCACACGCAAGTCGCACCCACATATGTAAACGGTGTTCAAACCACACATGCGAGGTATTGCCGCAATCTTTAGAGTGAGAGATAATTCTAGCACTAGACCTTCTCTGTAATGTAAAATTGGTAACATGTACAAATTCTTAAACCTCGCCGATGGAGATTTTTAAGTGCCAAAGTTTGTCGCCACTCCACGAGCGGGCGCAATTTTGAAGCATGACATGTTGGGTATCAATTTACTCAGCATAACATTATCTTTCACAATATAGAAAAAAATTGGGTTGACTTTACTGTTGTCTTATTTTTTAATTTAAAAAAGTGTATTTTTTTCCAAAAAAAAATTACCGTTGCAACACCGCTGCGCAAATACGGTGTGACATAAAGTATTGCAAGGACCGCCATTTTATTATCTAGGGTGTCTGAAAAAAATATATAAGGTTTGGGGGTTCTAAGTAATTTTCTAGCAAAAAAAAACTGATTTTAACTTTTAAACGACAGATCTCAAAAAGAGGCTCGGTCCTTAAGTGGTTAAGCTATACTGTAATGTGTGTCTACAGTAACCTGGCATTGCACCCATGATCTACTGATTACAGGAGAAATTCTTTGCATGCTGCAGTGTAAAAAATGATTGCACATTTTTTACCTGCAAAATTATGTTTGTTTATTCTGAGTAACCCAAATCTATCAAAAAACACTCTTTCACTGTGCTGGAACACAGTTTACTATGCTTCAGTTAAGAATGGACAGTGTCAGTGATCAGTGCCGATTACTGACTCTGTTCATTCAGACAAGGAAGCTTTGCATCCTGACATATCCACCACTGCAATCGAAAGGAGAAAGGAGGGTCGGGGAAGTAAGCAGATCTGTTGGGGGGATGAGAGAGGCCAGGGGAGTACACAGGGGCTTGGAGGTAGCAGGGAATATTTAACCTGGATAGGAAGGGAAACGATCCCCTCCATTTTCCTCCTGTAGCTGTTGAATGCCTGTGGGAAGGAGAGGAGGAGATGTGGGTTTTCAGCGGTTGCAGGATGAAAATGGTGGGGATCAGTTTCTTTATATGCCACCTCCACCACTCCTCCTATCCAGTTGTACAGGGGAGCCGTATGGGGCCAGGTTGCAATTGTGACCCCTGTACTTATGCCCCTGGATTTGAGTTACTTTGACAAGGGAAATGACTATATGACTGAGTTAGAGCAACTCAAAAATTGTAGCTCTGGTATGATGTTTCCAGTCTGCAGTGGTCAGGATACCCTGATGTGCCCCCATGTGCCCTGATGTACCCCCATGTGCCCTGATGTGTCCCCATGTGCTCCATGTGCCCTGATGTACCCCGATGTGTCCCCATGTGCCCCGATGTGCCCCGATGTGTCCCCATGTGCCCCGATGTGCCCTGATGTGTCCCAAGTGCTCTGATGTACCCCCATGTGCCCTGATGTGTCCCAAGTGCTCTGATGTACCCCCATGTGCCCTGATGTGCTCCAATGTGGCCTGATGTGCCATGATGTCCCCTAATGTGCCCTAATGGGCCCTAATGTACCCCAATTTGCCCTGATGTGCCCTAATATACTCTGATGTGCCCTGACATACCCCAATGTGCCTGATGTGCCCTAATGTGTCCTGGTGTGCCCCCATGTGCCCTGATGTGCCTGAATGTGCCTAATGTGCCCTAATGTGCTCCATGTGCCCTGATGTATTTTACCCTGATGTGCTGTGCCCTGATGTGCTGTGCTCTGTAATCTGATGTGCTGTACCCTGATGTGATGTGTGCTGTGCCCTGATGTGCGCTGTACCCCGATGTGCGCTGTGCTCTGTACCCTGATGTGTCCTGTGCCCTGTTGTGCTGTGCCCTGATGTGTCCTGTGCCCTTTGCCCTGATGTGCACTGTACTCTGATGTGCCCTGGGCCGGTCTGGATGAAGTCCAGGGCCAAATTTTTGTCCCAGTCCAGCCCTGGTCAGGACCCACCAAAGGTGGTCCAAGAAAGGAAAACCGGTGAACCGGTAAACAGGGTCACGGGCGACAAAGGCTCTTTGATGCAAAAGGGGAGCATACTGCTGGCCCGTGTAGTCCAATCCAATAGGAGATCTACTGTAACTCAAATTGCTGAAAAAGTTGATGCTGGGTCCAATAGAAAGATGTTACAGTGCATTAGAAGTTTATTGTATATGGAGCTGCATAGTCGCAGACTGGTCAGGGTGCCCATGCTGACCCATCCCCACAACCAAAAACTCCCTGATGTACCTCCATGTGCCCTGATGTGCCCCCATGTGCCCTGATGTACCCTTATGTGCCCTGATGTGTCCCCATGTGCCCTGATGTACCCCCAAAGGTGTTCCAAGAAAGGAAAACCGGTGAACTGACAACAGGGTCATGGGCGACAAAGGCTCTTTGATGCACAAGGGGAGCGTAGGCTGGCCCGTGTAGTCCAATCCAATAGAAGATCTACTGTAACTCAAATTGATGAAAAAGTTGATGCTGGGTCCAATAGAAAGATGTTACAGTGCATCAGAAGTTTATTGTATATGGAGCTGCATAGTTGCAGATTGGTCAGGGTGCCCATGCTGACCCATCCCCACAACCAAAAACCCCTACAATGGGCACGTGAGCATTAGAACATGACCATGGAGCAATGGAAGAAGGTGTCTTTGAAGAGTTGACTCGGCCTCCAAATTCTCCAGATCTCAATTAAATCGAGCATCTGTGGAATGTATTGGGAAAACAAGTCTGATCTATGGGGGCCCCACCTCACAACTTACAGGATTTAAAGGATTTGCTACTAACAGCTTGGTGCCAAATACCACAGCATACCTTCAAAAGTCTGGTGCCTTGACGGGTCATGGCTGTTTTGGCAGGAAAAGGGGGATCTACTCAATATTAGGGGAGAAGTCATATTGTGTGGAGTACTCATAATGTTGTTGCTGATCTGTGTATTTACTAAGTTATTTTCTGGCAAATTTTTACTTTTTTTTTTTTTTACTTTTGTTGATTTTTGAACAGCATTTTTCTTGTTTGTGCAAGATCCACGTTAAAGCATACCTTAAAGGCCAAGTTCAACTTTCCTAAGTTTGCTCAAGACACTCAGTATGGCTGTCTGTTCGTACCTCCATATGGGTAGGCAGTTACTGAAGTGCAGGAAGAATCAATGAACTATGAAGATGCTCACCAGTGTCCATGCAGTTCATTGAGAACTGCAAGCTGTCTGTGCAGTGGCAGCTGGGACTTGTAATTCATTCATTCACAAAACTCTGAAGGGAAGAGCCCCGCATAACCATGCTCTTTTTAAAAGGTGACAGCAGGTGCGGGAGAGAATCCCCCACCCATAGGGGACTGCTCTAAAGTAGCATGCTGCACCCTACATACGGGTGTAACATGTTACGAAAGGTATACTTATCGTTTAAGTACTTAGACTTATTACCAGTGCCCCTAACTGCATGTAAATGTTTTCCAAATAATCCAACATATTTTAACCCCTTCACGCCATTCGTACACAAATATGCGTTCATGGCTTGGAGGGGTTATACTGCGGTGATGGCTGCAGCCTGCAGCTGCAGCTTTGATTGGGTCTCCGATGTAAAATCCCAGAAGTGAAGTCAAGACGTTGGAGTGAGAGCAATAATTCTAGTAAAAGTTGGGCTAACTTTACTTCTTTGTTTTTTTTTTTAATTCACAAACGTGTCTTTTTTTCCCAAAAAATTGCATTTGAAAGACTGCTGCGCAAATACCATGTGACATAAAAAATTTGCAAGGATTGCCATTTTATTTTTTAGGGTCTCTGCTAAAATATATATAATGTTTGGGGGTTCTAAGTATTTTTTTTTAGCAATAAATACAGATTCTAACTTGTAAGCAACAAATGTCAGAAATAGGCTTAGGCCTGAAGGGGTTAAAATGTGTGATATCCATTTATTATATGATTTATTATTTGTTAAAACTGTTGTGATACATTTAACTGAAGAAAAAGCTGTCCTCCCTTGAATCTATCAACGTTTCCTTCTGGGGTAAATATCCCATTGGTTCAGGAACAATTGGTAGAGAGTTATACGCATTTTATTATATTAAGCCTCGTACACACGATGCGATGGTCGTACGACCGGACGTCCAAAATCATATGTTGGCTGTTGTGTCCCGTATACTGACGCACTGACACACTAAGCAGTCATACGACCAAGCCTAACGTGGTGACGTGTTAGGAGCGTATAAAGAGGAAGCTCAGTTGAATGTGATTTGTGAATTAGGTTTTCACAAACGGACACTTCTGGGCGTTCCTGACTTCTGAGCATGCGTGTTTTGCATGTACGGTTTTGTTGGCCCAACTTCTCTGTACACACAGTATAACAGTCGTACGGCTGCTTGTTGTACAATAAAAGTTTTTTAGTCTGCTCATCCAACTTCTGCATCGCACGTCGGCTGTTCTAATCACACGTACTAACGGTCGGATGATCGTACAACAAGCTGGTTTATGACCGTTTTTGTACGACCGTCGCACCGTGTGTACGAGGCTTTAGAGAAGCATTTTGCAGAAAACTAGTACAAAGTATAATTCAAGCAAAACTTTTTTTAAGCACTCTCTCCTACTTTCATTTTTTCAAAACTACCAGTGTTTCCTTCTTGTAGGTGGAATCGAAGATTTCCTTCGGGGTATGATGGCCAATTCTGCCAAACTGAACGCACAAGATCAGATTGTGGATGAAGTGTTGAGGGACCACCTGTTTGAATCATTGGGCCGTATTGCTCTGGATCTACCAGCAATCAATATACAAAGAGGGAGAGAACGCGGCCTGCCAGGTAACAGGAAACCAAATATGAAGGTCACCTTTATGTTCTAAAACAGTATAAATCAAAACACCTCTTTAATAAGGGACACATATTTGTATGGATTTTTTAGTACTATGGGATAAAAATGTAATAAATATTCCTTCCCAAAACACTACCACTCTCTCACAACTTGTGGGACATGGAGAGAACAAGGGGTTAGCAGAGGAGAAGAAGATCATTTATCTTTCCATCCATGCTGTATTCTGACACCTGCATTCCTCTCTGCCAGCACAAGTCATTTGGTTCTTACAGAGACTGACAGGGAGGAAACAATGCAGGATTTTCTGAGTGTTCCATCTTTTCACCCTTCCATCTATCCACCCATCCATCTGTCCATTCATTCATCCATCCATCCATCCATCATTGCTGTTTCACAATACAAGAAGAATGGATTGAAAAATTAAAGGATATTCTCCCCTGATGACATTCCACTAACCCTATGTTTCCCACATTTTAGTAACAAGCCAGGGTTCTTGTACATAGCGCACTGCTGATCTCTGCATTGTGTACATAGCGCACTGATGATCTCTGTATTGTGTACATAGCACACTGATGATCTCTGCGTTGTGTACATAGTGCACTGCTAAACTCTGCGTTGTGTACATAGCGCACTGCTAAACTTTGCGTTGTGTACATAGCGCACTGCTAAACTCTGCGTTGTGTACATAGTGCATGCCTGAGCCCTGCATTGTGTACGTAGCGCACTCCTGAAACATGCATTGTGTGTGTAGCGCACACCAGAACCCTGCACTTTGTGTGTCGCACAATTCTGAATCATGCTCTTTGTAAATAGTGCAACCCCCGAAGTCTGCACTCTTAATGTTGCGCTTTTCTGAACTCTGTATGTAATGCAAGCCCTGAGCTCTGCACGTAGCATCCTCCTGAGCCCTGCACTCTGTGAGTAGCATCCTCCTGATCCCTGCAGGTAGCATCCTCCTGATCCCTGCAGGTAGCATCCTCCTGATCCCTGCAGGTAGCATCCTCCTGATCCCTGCAGGTAGCATCCTCCTCATCCCTGCAGGTAGCATCCTCCTGACCCCTGCAGGTAGCATCCTCCTGACCCCTGCAGGTAGCATCCTCCTGACCCCTGCAGGTAGCATCCTCCTGAGCCCTGCACCCTGCAGGTAGCATCCTCCTGAGCCCTGCACCCTGCAGGTAGCATCCTCCTGAGCCCTGCACCCTGCATTGTGTAGGTAGCGCACTCCTTAACCCTGAATTGTGTGTGTGTAGCGCACACCAGAACCCTTCACTTTGTGTGTAGCACAATTCTGAATCCTGCACTTTGTAAATAGTGCAACCCTGAAGTCTGCAGTCTTAACATTGCGCTTTCCTGAACTCTGTATGTAGTGCAAGCCCTGAGCTCTGCACGTAGCATCGCCCTGAGCCCTGCACTCTGTAAGTAGCATCCTCCTGAGTCTTGCACCCTGCAGGTAGCATCCGCCTGAGCCCTGCAGGTAGCATCCGCCTGAGCCCTGCAGGTAGCATTCCCCCTGTTTGCGGCACTTCCCACCACAGCTGCTGTGCTGTGAGAACAGACATGAGTCGCCGAACGGTGGCTCCGTTCTTTCTCACAGGCAAACAGGCTGGGATTCGCACCGCTATTGTGTGAACCCAGCCTAAAGGAAATGTAGAGTTGTGCTGCATTTTTTTGGCTTTTTATTGGTATAGAGAGGCCAGGACATACTGATCACTAAGGATGGGCTCAGGCGTGTTCCCGGCGGGCTCGGGCACGTGCACTTGCGAAGTGATCCCTGCACTGCACTAATAAGAGGCAGTGAGACATTCCCGATCGCTGCAGCCCCGCATCGGGGAAATGTCTTCCTGCCTGTGATTGGCGCAGTGCAGGGTTCACTTCCTGGCGGGCTCGGGCACGTGCACTTGCGAACACGCCCGAGCCCATCCTTACTGATCACCATTGTATGCCATGAAGAAACTCCACTTGCTGGCCACTCCCACAGGTGTGCGGTAGCCACATTAGCACCCTCACTTTTACCTCAAGCACCACCATATCACCCCCAAAAAAACATTGTTTGCCACCCCATCCCTCCCTCCAAGTTGTTTCTCCATTTTATCTTCTTAACATTTGGTAGTCATATCCCAAAAAATTCTAAGAAGTATCCTTTTTTTTTTATCTAATGGAGGAAATGTGAGAAATAACGTATATATCATACAATCATTCCATAAACAAATACCACATTATCTGCATATATCATTGGAGGAAAATATGTTTATAAAATAGTTTACCATTTGCCAATTAATAAAAAAATAATAATGTCCCCGGATTTCATTTTAAAAATCTGTTCATCTTACTGTAGGTTAAAGTGGTTTCAAGGGTTGACAAACACTTTAAGCATACCATACCACTTGGAAGAGGAAGTCTCAACGCAGTTCATGCAGTTAAAGCGGTAGTAAACCCATCCATTTAACAGTTTAAAAACCAGTTCCATTTCCGGCACGTGACAGAAATGTAACACTCTCATTACATAGTTACATAGTTAGTCAGGTTGAAAAAAGACACAAGTCCATCCAGTTCAACCCAAAAAAAAACCAAAAAAAAACATATACATATATATACACACATACACATACACAACCAAATAATCCCATATACAATCCTTCACCCACAGTTGATCCAGAGGAAGGCAAAAAACCCCAGCAAAGCAGGGATCCAATTTGCTATAACGGGGGAAAAAATTCCTTCCTGATTCCCCGAGAGGCAATAGGATTCACCCTGGATCAACTTTACCTAAAAATGTTAGTACGCAGTTATATTATTTACATTAAGGAAAGAATCCAGGCCTTTTTTAAAGCAATTAACCGTGCTGGCCAAAACCACCTCTGGAGGGAGTCATTTTCACAGCTCTTACTGTGAAGAAACCTTTCCGTATTTGTAGATGAAATCTTTTTTCCTCTAGACGTAAAGAGTGCCCCCTTGTCCTTTGTGATGACCTTAAAGTAAATAACTCCACACCAAGTTCACTATATGGACCACTTATATACTTGTACATGTTGATCATATCCCCCCTTAATCTCCTCTTCTCAAGAGAGAATAAATTCAGATCCTCTAATCTTTCCTCATAGCTGAGCACCTCCATGCCTCTTATTAGTTTGGTTGCCCTTCTCTGCACTCTCTCCAGTTCCCCAATATCCTTTTTGAGAACTGGTGCCCAAAACTGAACTGCATATTCCAGATAAGGTCTTACTAATGATTTGTACAGGGGCAAAATAATGTCTATCTCTGAAGTCCATACCTCTCTTAATACAAGAAAGGATTTTGCTTGCTTTGGAAACCGCAGCTTGGCATTGCATGCCATTATTAAGCTTATGATCTACCAACACCCCCAGATCCTTCTCCACTATGGATTCCCCCAGTTGTACTCCCCCTAGTATGTATGATGCATGCATATTCTTAGCCCCCAAGTGCATAACTTTACATTTATCAACATTAAACCTCATTTGCCACATAGTCGCCCAATTAGACAGTGCATTGAGGTCGGCTTGTAAGTTAGAGACATCCTGCAAGGAAGTTATTCCACTGCATAGCTTTGTCTCATCTGCAAACACTGAAATTGTACTTTTAATCCCAGACCCTATATCATTTATAAATATATTGAAAAGTAAGGGTCCCAACACTGAACCTTGGGGTACACCACTGATAACCTTAGACCATTCAGAGTAAGAATCATTAACCACTACTCTCTGAATTCGGTCTTTTAGCCAGTTTTCTATCCATTTACAAATTGATCTTTCCAAGCCAGCAGACTTTACCTTACACATTAGCCGTGTGTGGGGAACGGTGTCAAACACTTTTGCAAAATCCAAGTATACCACATCCACAGCCACCCCTCTGTCTAAGGTTTTACTTACCTCCTCTTCTATGACCTCTCAAATTATTTTCTGGTGTATCTACTCAAGAACAACCTATTTTTCTAAAATTCGTTGTCCGTCGTACCTAAGTACTTTCTGTCTTCAACAGTTTGTTTGGACTAAAGTAAAATACTCCTCCATTCATTTTGGAATCTGTCTCCCCACCGACACCTACACCATATGAACCTAAAACGTTTTCACAAACTGTGGCAAGGGGTGTGTGCCGATTACACATTCCATTTCAGACGACCGAACCTTTCTAGTTAAACATTTACCTATCTTTTGACCGATTTTCTGGCTTAAGTCTCTCA
>BLSH010066417.1:1335191-1375377 GCA_018402905.1 Glandirana rugosa
ATGTGTACAAAATTTCCATAAGTATTATAAGTGTCATATTGGCTACATGTATCTAGAATATCAGTGACAAAGAATCAATCAATCACGTTCATGTGATTGATTGATTCTTTGTCACTGATATTCTAGATACATGTAGCCAATAAAGTGCAAGCATGTGATGACAGTGAAAAAAGGTGCAAGTGCATATAAAGCGCTTATTGTTAGTTTATCACGTGTTAAAAAAACTCAGCGTTGTATAAAGATTGTTATAATGTGCATGTGCTAGTGCCAGTGTGCTGGTATTCAAAATTGAAAAATGAATAAATAAATAAATAAATTCCCCACTGTTTGTGATAATCAGTTTTTGTTGGTGATTTTACAATAAAGTAATCAAAATCTATATACACATGTTTTAAAGGTATTCATAATATTCACAGTATAACCGATGTACATAGATCTTATAGTCACTGTTTCTTAGTTAGTTAGTGTACTTGCACTAACTAACTAAGAAACAGTGACTATAAGATCTATGTACATCGGTTATACTGTGAATATTATGAATACCTTTAAAACATGTGTATATAGATTTTGATTACTTTATTGTAAAATCACCAACAAAAACTGATTATCACAAACAGTGGGGAATTTATTTATTTATTTATTCATTTTTCAATTTTGAATGCCAGCACACTGGCACTAGCACATGCACATTATAACAATCTTTATACAACTCTGAGTTTTTTTAACACGTGATAAACTAACAATAAGCACTTTATATGCACTTGCACCTTTTTTCACTGTCATCACATGCTTGCACTTTAGCAACCAGTAACACTTTTAATAAGGACTGTATAAAAAAATGGTATTTAAAGTGAATGGCACATATGCATTTTAGCAGGTGATCTGAAACACTATTATATCAGAACATATGACCACAGGACAGCAGGAACACATTTATTTCCCTTTACTGAGACAGCGCCATCTCCAAGCACCACCTTTATCAATCTGGAAACTGTGTGTAACACTTTAACTAAAACCGGGACAAACTGAACTACTGTTCCTCAAACATCTGGAAACTGTGTTTGACACTTTAACTAAAACCGGGACAAACTGTTCTGCAAACATCTGGAAACTGTGTGTGAAACTACAGCATAGAGAAGAACAGGGATATGGTTTCGCTCTGCTATAGTTTCACATAGAGTTTTTAAATGATTTTAGAACAGTGATATATCACTGTTCTAAAATCATCTAAAAACTCTATGTGAAACTATAGCAGAGCGAAACCATATCCCTGTTCTTTTCTATGCTGTAGTTTCACACACAGTTTCCAGATGTTTGCAGAACAGTTTGTCCCGGTTTTAAAGTGTTACACACAGTTTCCAGATGTTTGCAGAACAGTAGTTCAGTTTGTCCCGGTTTTAGTTAAAGTGTTACACACAGTTTCCAGAAGTTTGCAGAACAGTTTGTCCCGGTTTTAGTTAAAGTGTTACACACAGTTTCCAGATGTTTGCAGAACAGTAGTATGGTTTCTCCCGGTTTTAGTTAAAGTGTTACACGCAGTTTCCAGATGTTTGCAGAACAGTGATATGGATTCTCCCGGCTTATTTATAATTTTTTGACACAGTTTGAAGATGATTTTAGAACAGTTATATGGCTTCTAGCGTTAATTAATACTTTTCAGACACAGTTTGAAGATGGTCCACATCCACCTCCATTTTTGATTTTTTTATGAAATTCTTTTTTTTAAAAATGCTTTTAGTTATTTCCCTGTCCCCATTTCTTTGTAGGGCACTTGTCCCACCCTTACCCCCATTTTCCTTCCTTTTGCAGACCTCTAGGACTTTCCTGGACTTTTTTACAGCAATTTTCAGAATTTTTGGTAAAATTACCAGAACCCCGGACCCGAACCCGGACTTTTTTTTAAAAAGTCCGGGTTCGGGTCCGGGTCCCGGACACCCCAAAGTTTGGTACGGACCCGAACTTTACAGTCCAGGTGCGCTCAACACTACACACCACCTTAACAAAAAAAAAAAAAAAAATGAACCATGCCTACTTAGCTTTAGCCTAGGTTCACATTGCAGCAATTTGGCATGCGATTTGACATGTCAAATCGCACGCCAAATCGGCAGCAATGGCACCATCCGAACCTGTGCAACGCCGACATTGCAGCGCCGCACTGATTCCCAAAATGAGTTTCTGTACCGCTTTTGGCGACTTCAGCCCAAGGTTTGCCTAAGGCCTCATAAAGTCTAGAGCCGGCTCTGACTGTACATCAGAAGCCAATCCAATGATCGCCTTCTGTGAAAGAGGGAAGGCCACACACAGATCGAAATTCGGATAGTTCCTGCTGAGGATGTGGTTTTTATTAGGCTTATTAATTTCACCTGGTGATCTGGCCAGTAGCACACTTCCTGTATTACAGTGACTGCATTCTGGATGAAGGAGCACTGGTGGCACCTTTGGGCAGCAGATGGACTTGTTTAACAAATGAAAGCTGAACTCCAGATAACACTTTTTAAGCAATTACAACAAAGTTTTTTAGCGTTGGGGAAAAAGGTATTAACTGCTACTTTTGCTAAACAGCTTGGTCTGTTAAAGGAAGTTGAAAAACAACAGACTTAATGGAGGCATCACCAGGTGAAAATAAATGAAAAAAAGCCAAAAAAGAAAACGAATGCAGCCATCACATCTAAGAAATGGAAAGCTGCAATATATTACATTTTTGCTTTTGGGTTTAGTACCATTTTAACACTCTACTAAAACAAAAAATAAAAAAAAAAAATTCTACTGAAAAGCGTTTTTATCCCTGTCTGTGCCCTTATTGGAGAGATTACCATTCGCTTCCTATGTCTGTGACAACCCCCTCTCTGGAAAGTGAGGGAAATGCTATTCAATGGGGATAACTAGATCATGTACAATAGTGGTGGGTATGCTGTAATATTTTTGTAGACTCAAAAGTGCAGGCTGCCCCATCCACGAGGTCTTCCTTTACATTATTTTTTATTATATATAATTTATTATTTTATTTTCATTTACTTTTCTCTATTTTTTAGTAAAATATACTTTATTACCAAAAGTTTTGGGACGCCTGCCTTTACACTCACAAGACTCCCAGTCTTAGTCTGTAGGGTTCAATATTGAGTTGGCCCACCCTTTGCAGTTATAACAGCTTCAACTCTTCTGGGAAGGCTGTCCACAAGGTTTAGGAGTGTCTATGGGAATGTTTGACCATTCTTCCACAAGCGCATTTTGTGAGGTCAGGAACTGATGTTGGATGAGAAGGCCTGGCTCGCAGTCTCCGCTCTATTTCATCCCAAAGGTGTTCCATTGGGTTGAGGTCAGGAATCTGTGCAGGCCAGTAAAGTTCATCCACCCCAAATTTGTTCATCCATGTTTTTATGGACCTTGCTTTGTGCACTGATCCAAATCATTTGGTGGAGGGGGAATTATGGTGCAGAGTTGTTTTTCAGGGGTTGGTTAGTTCCAGTGAAGGGAACCAACACATTTTTTACAATTTCATGTTCCCAACTTTGTGGGAACAGTTTGGGGATGGCCTCTTCCTGTTCCAACATGCCTGCGCACCAGTGCACAAAGCAAGGTCCATAAAGACATGGATGAGCAAGTTTGGGGTGGAGGATTAGTTAAGCAGTTTAGACAATTGTTGCTTTGAGCTGAATTGTATTTTTCCAGCACACTGCAGTACATCTTTGGGAACCATTTAGGCTGAACTGGTTTCTAGGGCAGTGTCCAAAAAAACTGATTGGTGCGGGTATAAGCAGTATAAGCCTTGCTGGTCAATAAAGCACATAGGGATTTTCATCCTCTTGGCTTGGAAATGGGGGACCCATAAATGAAAATGTAATACCATGTTTCATTATAAGGCCTCATACACACGGGCGTTTTTTTGACGCCACTTTTTTGGGCATTTTTTGCAGCTCTCCATGTTATTCAATGGCCGTCTAAAAATGCAGATGTTTTTGAGCAGTAGAGGGCGTCGGCGATAGTGAGCTGTTTCTAGAACGCGGACCAGCGTGTTCTGAGGCTGTAGCGTTTTGCCGTTTTCTGACGCTAATCGGAAAAAGCTCACTAACGCCGTACCGGTGTTAACCGGCTTGTTTGACGCCGATTAAAAAATAGCAGAGGAATGGGTTTTTTAGAAAACACCTGTTAACGCCGACGCTCACTATGCTCACTAATGCTCATTGACGCCGATGCAAAACACTGAAAAAAAACGCAGATTTTTCCCTGAGGTCGGACCCGAAGTTTTGCTTATTTAAAAACATACGCCCGTGTGTATGAGTCCTAAAAGACATAGGAGTTGATTTACTAACACCTGAGAGTATAAAATCTGGTGCAGCTCTGCACAGAAACCAATCAGGTTTTAGGCCTCATACACACGGGCGTCTGAGAAAAAATAAGCAAAACGTCGGGTCCGACGTTTTGGAAAAATCTGCGTTTTTTTCGGCATTTTGCATCGGCGTTAGTGAGCGTTAGTAAGCGTTAGTGAGCGTCGGCGTCAATAGGTGTTTTTTTTTAAAAAATTAGTCCTCTGCTATTTTTCTACCTAAAAACGTCGGCCTCAAAAAACGCTGGTTAACGCCGGTACGGCATTAGTGAGCGTTATGCCGATTAGCGTCAAAAAACGCCAAAACGCTACAGCCTCAGAACGCACTGGTCCCGCGTTCTAGAAAAAGCTCACTAACACCGACGTCCTCTACTGCTGGCGTCTTTTGAGGGCCATTGAATAACATGGAGAGCGTCAAAAAACACCCGTGTGTATGAGGCCTTATTGGCAAAGCTTAATTGAACAAGCTGATGTTAGAGGCTGATTGGCTACCACACACAGCTGCACCCGATTTTGCACTTTTTCCATTTTTAGTAAATCAACCCCATAATATTTATTACATACCATAATGACACTTCAATTGCAATCAGCAATAACAGCTAAAAAAACACAAAACAAAAGCAAAATGAAAACGACAGTATTTGACAAGATTACTGATCACACAGTCAGATGTTCATCTACAGTTGGTGCAGCATAGAGCAGTAGGTCAGACAATTCCCGTTACTACTGCATCTCACCTTCCACAATATACGTTATATGTATAAATTAACATATAGCAAAAACAGACAATTACAATGTTAATGTGTAACGGGAAATCAGACATTTGTATAAACACTGTACAACATATACCCTTTCAGATGTAGTGGAATCCGTCCAAGTGGATCCACCAGCTCAGTGGGGGACCTCTCTGCTGATCCCCCCTGAGCAGGCGGATCACAGGTTAGCGGAGCGGACACAGCCGGCTTTTCTCTATTGGACGGTCAGATGGAAACAGACTGCTAGTTTGTTTCCATCTGATTGTCATCCGATCAGATCTGCCAGATGATTTTAGTGGACCGGATTGGATGCTGGCCACTGCAAGCCTACCAAGGCCGTCCACCCAAATTAAGAGGGAGGGCAAGGAGAGCATTAATCAGAGAAGCAGCCAAGAGGGCCATGGTAACTCTGGAGGAGCTGCAGAGATCCACAGCTCAGGTAGGAGAATCTTTCCACAGGACAACTCTAAAGCCTCGTACACACGGTTCGACAGTCGTACGACCAAACGGACCAAATTGTATGTTGGCTGTTGTATCTAGCATACTGACATGCACTACACGATCGTACGACCAAGCCGAATGTAGTGACGTGTTATGAACGTATAAAGAGAAAGTTCAGGTGCATGTAATTTGTGTCTGGCCGTTCCTGACTTCTGAGCATGCGTGTTTTGCACAATACAACTTGTTGGACCAACTTCTCTGTACGTATGACCGCTTGTTGGTACTACCAAAGTTTTCTAGTCTACTCATACAACTCCTGTTGTACGACCATCGTACGTAGGCTGTTCTAATCGCGTGTACTAACGGTTGATTTTGCATACAACGGTCGTTCGTACGACCTGTTGTATACGATCATCGACCCGTGTGTACAAGGCATTAGTCGTGTGCTCCACAAATCTGACCTTTATCGAAGAAGAAAGACATTGTTGAAAGAAAGCCATAAGAAGTCCCGCTTGCAGTTTGGGAGAAGCCATGTGGGGAATACAGCAAACATGTGGAAGAAGGTGCTCTGGTTCAGATGAGACAGAAATTGAATTTTTTGGCCTGAAAGCAAAACGCTATGGGGTTGATTTACTAAACCTGGAGAGTAACTAAACCTGGTGTAACTTTGCATAGAAACCAATCAGCTTTCAAGTTGTTTTGTCAAAGCTTAATTGAACAAGCTGAAGTTAGAAGCTGATTGGCTACCATGCACAGCTGCACCAGATTTTGCACTCTTTAATTTTAGTAAATCAACCCCAATGTGTGGCAGAAAACTAACACTGCACATAGCCCTGAACACACCATCCCCACAGTGAAACATGGTGGTGGCAGCATCATGTTGTGGGGATGCTTTTCTTCAGCAGGGACAGGGAAGATGGTCAGAGTGATGGGAAGATGGATGGAGCCAAATACAGGGCAAGCTTAGAATAAAACCTGTTCGAGTGTGCAAAAGATTTGAGACTGGGGCGGAGGTTCACTTTCCAGCAGGACAACGACCCTAAACATACAGCCAGAGCTACAATGGGATGGTTTTTAAATCAAAGCATTTTCATGTGTTAGAATGGCCCAGTCAAAGTCCAGACCTAAATCCAATTGAGAATCTGTGGCAAGACTTGAAAATTGCTGTTCACAAAAGCTCTTCATTCAATCTGACAGAGCTTGAGCTATTTTTCAAAAAAGAATGGGCAAAAAATTCACTCTGTGCAAAGCTGGTAGAGACATCCCCAAAAAGACTTGCAGCTGTAATTGCAGTGAAAGGTGGTTCTGCCAAGTATTGACTCAGGGGGGCTGAATACAAATGCACGCTACACTTTTCACATATTTATTTGTAAAAAAAATTTGGAAATACATTTATCATTTTCCACCCACCTCACAATTATGTGCCACTTTGTGTTGGTCTATCACATAAAATCCCAATAAAATACATTTATGTTTTTAGTTATAACATGACGAAATGTGGAAAATTTCAATGGGTATGAATACTTTTTCGAGGCACCGTGTGTGTGTGTGTGTGTGTGTTTATATATATATATATATATATATATATATATATATATATATATATATATGCAGTTTTTTTTTCTTTCTTTGTTTATTTTTTTTAAATAATAAACATGTTATATTTACCTGCTCTGTACAAACAGAGTGGCCCCAAACCTCTGCTCCTGGAGTCTACCAATGAAGCTCTCAGCACCTCCTCTTCTCGATGCACCACCAAAGGAAACGGCTTCCTATGGGGGTGCATCTGACTCCTAAGCTGGGCTGTGTGCATCCATTGATGTACACTGCACAGCTCAGCCCAACCTCCCCCTCCCTCCTCAAAAGATTTGATTGACATCAGCAGGAGCCATTGGCTCCTGCTGCTTCCATCTCCTGTGAGGAATGATAGGAGAGCACCACTGCAGACAGGCACAGAGCTGGATCTAAATAGGACACAGCTAAGAATTTAGGGGGGTGAGGGGGGGATACAACAGGTGGGACATTTTTTACCTTAATTCAGGGAATGTTTTAAGGGAAAAAATGTCCTGCCTTTACAACCACTTCAACTACTTAGTTTCAGATTTTGATTATCATGTTTTTGACTAAAGATATTCTATCAACTCTCGCATATTTATACTCATCGATTCTGATCGATGGTACAACACCTATCCAATATTTATGGCTATTCGGAGACAGTTTTAATAAAATTCCCTATATTAAAGATGCTAATGATCCATTTGTTACTATTAATATTCATTGTAAAGATTAATGGTGATTCAAACTCCCTATGTGTCACATCCCTGAAAGTCAATGCAATACAAGAGAACCCTTGGGGTGGGACTTTACCGGCACTCAAAAAATTAGTATGTATAATATAGTAAAAAAATGTAAGATTTTATTGATAAACCACTAGTTAAAAATACAAATGACCTGGAATGTATGCAAATCAATATACTTAAAATTAATAAACAGATACTTCAGTAAAACAAGTAACAGCATCCACCCAACGCATTTCGGAATTTGCATGTGCATTCCTTCATCAGGGGTCAAGGAGACATTAAATGTAGTTATTGCAGTATTGTACATATATACATTCCATCACACATTAAAAACAAGACATGATCTCAGAAAATCTTCAGCGAATTCACCCATAATTGATCTGACTGTATATGAGTAATTGAGTGTGAACTCATGACACAAAGAGCACCAGAAGGAGGTTGCCCCTCATGTGGGGAATCAGAAGGTACTGGGGCCTAACAGACAGAACCCTTGGTGTAGGAGGCCCTCCACCTATTCAATAGATTGGAGTGTATCCAACTATGTTATATAGAAAAGCCCTTATAAGCAGAGAGCCCACATGTGTATTGGACGCTGCATTCAGCAAATGGCACCAGTACCTCCTGATTCCCCACATGAAGGGCAACCTCCTTCTGGTGCTCTTCGTGTCATGAGCTACATTTGATGCCTCCTTGACCCCCTATGAAGGAATGCACCAGCGAATTCCGAAACGCGTTGGGTGGATGCTATCACTTGTTTTGTTGTAGTATATGTTTATGCATTTCCAGTATATTCATTTGCATACATTCCAGGTAATTTGTATTTTTTAACTAGTGGTTTATCAATAAAATTTTACATTTTTTTTACTATATTATACATACTAATTTTTTTAAAGCCAGCAAAGTTCCACCCCAGGGGTTCTCTTGTATTCTATTAATATTCATCTGTTCTTTTTAAATAAAATTGTTTATTGTAAGTATGTCTTTATATAAAGTATATATTCTTGGCAAGCATCTTCATTAAATACATCATTCAGTCTTTTTTTCATCCTGTTTTTGCACAACCATTACACTATAAGTAATGAGAGTGCAAGCATTATGGAGAGGAAAGTGCACGTTGGGTTTTCAACCTTCATACTCGCAGATTCGGTTGGTCTGCCAATGGTCTGATCCATCCAGCAGGCGCCTTAAAAATCCAGAGGCAGCAAGCAGCAAGCGCCCCACTCCTTGAAGAGATGCTGATAGGACTTTTAAAAACTCTCTGTAAAGTAAACACATATATTAGGTTAGTTATAAATATATTGTTACACTTATCTACCACTATCAATAAGGCCCCTTTCACACTTGTGTGACTTGTTCTGTGGCTTGGGACTGCAAAGTCGCATAAGTCATACCCCATGATTTCCAATGATTACTGCTCATATCTGTGCGACTTCAAGTCGCAGTGACTTCAAAGTAGACCCTGCATTACTTTAGTTCGACTTTGATGCAACTTGAGGTCCATAGACCTCAAGATTACAGAGGCATTAGTTCAAGTTGCGCCAAAGTCGTGTTGAAGTCGCGTCAAAGTCATGCAGCAAAATCGGCTCAAAGTCGCGCAACTTTCAGGTCGTACAAGTGTAAAAGGGGCCTAAATGGAGTTTCCAAGAAAAAACAGCTTTGGGATTTGGACTACTCCATGTAGCAACGTGAGCGGTCCCCACCTAGCAAAACCCTCTAGTAAGCAGCAGTAAGAACCACATTTCTTGATGCTTGCATTATCAGGTGATCAGAAGTCCACATACTAAATTATCCGGTTCCCGACCGGCTCGTGTACTTTTACTGCTGCAGAGTGGCAGCATCCCGCGAATCGGCGTCTATAAACGACGGCTCGCGCGCACTCTGCAGGAGTGTGACCGCGGCTCGGGCGGACTCGATTTCTGCCAGCGGGCCGTGATTGCCCGGAAGAGAGGAAGAATGAGGAACCGCAGATGTAAACACAGCGGTTCCCTGCTCTGTCAGGCAGCATTTAAAAGATCTACTGATCCCTGTCACTGGGATCAGTTAGATCTCTCATGGCCCTGGCAGCCCAGCCCCTCACAGTTAGAACACACCTAGGGAACACAGTTAACCTCTTCATTTCCCCCTGCAGGTTAACCCCTTCACTGCCAATGACATTTATACAGTAACCCGTGGATATTTAAATTTCTGATCGCTGAATAAATGTCATTGGTCTCAAAAAAGTGTCAAAAATGTCTGACGTGTCCGCCCCAATATCGCAATCCTGATAAAAATCGCAGATCGCCGCCATTACTAGTAAAAAAAAAAAAAAATTGTAAAAACGCCAGAAATTAATTACCATGGTTTGTAAACACGACAACTTTTGCGCAAACCAGTCAATAAACGCTGATTGCGATTTTTTTTTTTTACCAAAAATATGAGGAAGAATATAAATCAGCCAAAACCGATGAATACATTTTTTTTAATATCTTTTTTTGGATATGTATTTTAGCAAAAAGTAATAAATATTGTTTTTTTTTTGCAAAATTGTTGCTCTTTTTTTGGTTATAGCAGTGATCAGAAATGACGCAGAGGTGATCAAATCACCAAAGAAAGCTCTATTTGTGGGAAAAAAAGGACGCCAATTTTGTTTGGGTACAACGTCGCAGGACCGCGCAATTGTCAGTTAAAGCGATGCAGTGCTGAATCGCAAAAAGTGCTCAGGTCCTAACGTGGGAAATCCTTCCGGGGCTGAAGTGGTTATATAATAGTTTCAGATCATAAAACAATTAATAAAAGGTACGCTCATGATGCTGGTATCACAGACCATTTTCAATTTTCTAAAAAAAGAGAAAAGCACAACCTGTTTTTCTTAAGACTATCTCTGTCCCACTGAAATTCCATAAACCCCTCTTATGAATAGAGTAAGTAGCAAGAAAGAGAGAGGGGCATGTGTTACTTCTCTGATCTCTCATTTGTGAGTGTAAAGCCTAGTACACATGGGCTAAATGTCGGGCAGCATCAGCCGGTCCAATAGAAACTGGCCGACATTCAGCCTGTGTGTACTGCGGCTTCTGTCGAAGAGGCATGACCGAAAAAGTTCTGCCGATCGTCCAATGGCTGAGAGCGCTGACTGGAGTGTGCAAAAGGGCAGTCACCCTGTAAAACACAATAGCACAACAGGAGAGATTGCTGTACTAACATCACGTGGTTAGTACAGCGGCTCCTCTTGAGATGTCATTTTTTTTTTCGTTCAGCCCTGTTTGTTTTACATCAAAGCAGATAAGAATAGATAAGTAAATATGTTAAAATGAACTTAAAACGCCATCTGCTGACTGAAAACGAGAATACAGAATATCCACTAAAGAAAAAAATAATTCTTCTCAGTTGATAAATCAAGAAAGACATTTTATACAGAACCATTATACGTTACCTTTAAAGATCATATATCTTACAGTGTAGACTAGAGTCAATCCAATTCTAATTACAATACAATTTCACTGTCTGGGTACCACAAAGGATGAATGGAAGAGGAGAAATTGATATGAAATGCAAACATATTTTGGCATTTTACTCCTAACTGATGGTAGCACTTCCTAGTATGGTAAAAGAGAAGAGGCTAATGTAATGAAATATCTAAGAAGAAAGGGCAGGGATATACGTAAAAAAAAAAAACAGTATAGTTAATACCAGGTTTGATATTTGCCTTTAGTCCTATAGACTGCTTGCTGTTGAAATGTTAAAGGAGAAGTTTAGGGTTGTGAAAAAACACAAACATGCATACTTACCTCCATGCTGCAGCTGCCCCCACTGGCTCTAAGCCCAAGAACTGAGCGATCACATGACTGCTAATTACTCAGTTCTCAGTCCCCTCTGAGCAGAACGTAGTGACTGTCAGTCACCGCTCTCTGCTCTGCCCCGTCAGTACTGTAGCTGGCCACCTAGGGGTGTCTCAGCCCTCATGCTGGTTCTTACTTCCACAGTAACAAGAGACTGCTGTTCTAGGTTCCAGCCCATTTATACCCCTCTCAGTCCCCTGCTGGTCATTCACTCACTTGACCAGGGATTGGCTGAGAGTGCATGAATATTCAAGTCAAGGTCATACTCTAGCATCCATTATATCCCATAATGCAGTGGGAGGCAGTGGAGAGTAGTTGAACCTGCACCAGCAGAACCTAGAACAGCCAAAAGGTGACTGCTCAGCTTAATCAAAGCCTATACATAAAAATCTCTAAATAAGTTGCTAGCACAATATTGATGAACAACGCAGAATATATACAGGAATGGTGCAGCGCTAAATACTGATAACAAGGAGCCATAAAAGGTCCATGTAAAAACGAATCCATGGGAGATGTCCAAAGAAACTCTCACTGTTAATTGCCACTGGACATTACGAGGTGAGGAAACCACTGCCGGTTTCTTATTACCTGAATAAATTTGATTGGGAGTACCACACTATGAGGCTTGTTCTTTTGCATCTCTATGTGATTGATTGAGATCTGGTGGAGAGGATCGGGCCATCTGGAGAGGAGTACTAAGATTGGGGACCTCACAGGATTACTACCCAATGCATGTTTGGCCCTTGTTATGAGGGTCCAAAGAGGAGGGTAAGAGGCAGTGTGATTGAGTGCCGGTGGTGGTTTCCTCACCTCATAATGTCCAGAGGCAATTAACAGCGAGAGTTTCTTTGGACATCTCCCATGGATTCATTTTTACATAGACTTTTTATGGTTCTTTGTTATCAGTGTTTAGGGCTGCACCATCCTTGTCTGTGCATAGTTCAAGTTGGCGTATCCCACTAATCCCTTCTCATATCCAAGTTCTACCAATACCAAAAAAACAAATACCCTAGACTGATCATTGGATAACGAGCGGAAGAGTGTGCAGGTGATAGTGTGAAAATACCCAAGTGTCTGGCTGCAGAATAATCAGAGGGAGGCCCAGGGAAGATTATACTCAGCAACCCCTTCGGGGGCAGTGCTACATAAATATCTATAAAAAATGAAATATTAGAATAGGGAATGTGGAATTCGTCTAATTCTCACCCATTTAGAGATTGTGGTACACTGAGTGTAAACGAGGGATAGGCTTTTCTCAATGGATTAGAGGAGAGAAGGGGGCAAGTAATCTTCAGGCGTCTTCAATGCAGTTCAGCCCAAAGACCAAAGCTACTAACCCCTGCCATGCTGGAAGTTCAAGACCAGGAAGAGGACCAGGCACCCTACAGAGAAGATTTCCTCATTAGGCAGTAGCCTGTATGATATGGGACATACTTCATTACAGGTAAATGATGTGAGTGCAGTTTTAAGGGAAAAAAATAATTTTTAAATAAACTTCAGCTTTGAACCTCTGCAAAGTAGCCAGATCTACAGAGCCCTGCATTATAGTGTCTCTCACCTGAACACTTTCTTGGGTCCCAGACATTGGAAGTCACAGCTCATGGAGTACAACCCATAGAAGGTGGCCTTAACATTCAGACTACCAAACAGATCACGTGGGTTTAGCTTGTAGATATCAAATGTTATACGTGCAATATCCCGGCTATTCTTTGGTTTCTCATTCTGCAAGGAGTATGACAAGACACCCTGTAGAGAAAAAGGTGCAAGCTGAACGTTACATTATACATGCATACAAAGCACCACTTTGGGGAACATATACTACATGATGTATTTTAGGCTGAGCTCACAGGTATTAAGACTAAAAAGCAGGGGCGTACGTACAGAGGTCGCCATTGATTCCTGGCCCAATGCTCCAGGGGGTTAGTGCGGCCCCCCCCTGTATGCTTGTATAGGAGGGCAGTGGCATGTAGATGAATTGATCCCTCCACGTAGCCGCTGAATGCCCGTTTCTCCTCCCACAGACATTCAAAGGCTGGATGATGTAAATGGAGGGCATTGGTTCCCACTCCCACTGCCTCCCTATCGCTGTCCTGCATTCCTGGGCGCTTGTGTCCTTCCCTACCCCCCCCCTCCCTCTTCCCGCTGGCTGCTGCGAGGGATCTGTCAGGATGGAGAGTGGGGAAGGGCCCAGTAAATGTGTCATTTAGTGATCGGTGATCATCACTGACACTTTTTTTTCCTGCATTCATAGCTGGGGCATAGTAAACAGTTTACTATGCCTCAGTTTATGAATGAACTGGAAGCTCTGTACAGAGCAATTCCTGTCCATTCATTCTGTGCAGCTGAGGTTGCAGAGAAAGGGACTGATGAATCTGTCCTCAGTTCCTTTCTCTGTCTCTGTCTTTTCACCAAACCCTTTAATGGGGATCCTAAAAAAATATAATAAAAAATAACACTGTAAAAAAAAAATTAAAATAAAATAAGATAAAATGGTACAAAAATAAAACAAAAATAAAAAAAAACTACTGACACCAGTGGCGGAACTACCAGGGTCGCAAAGGTTGCACTTGCGACTGAGCTCTGGTGTTCCGCCACTGTGGGGGGGGGGAATCCCAAGATGGCAGGAAGGTGGCCCCCTGCGGGTCCCACGATGGGAGTAAAGGGGCCTGGGATCAGTTGGAAGGGCCCCCGGGTTGCGGGCCAGGGGGGCCCTTTAAGGTTTCTTGCACTGGGGCCCTGAAGGTTCTAGTTAAGCCTCTGCTAAAAAGCCTCTGAAATGCCTATAGCGTTAATTTACATTTTAGACACATTTTAAAAGCATCATGTAGGCATTACAAAGTGATTTCTAAAGCTCTTCAAATGCCTGTTCTTTTTTTTGGGGGGGGGGGGGCAGCAGACAAGACTAGGAGAAGAGGCAAGAGCTTTACTGTAGCAAATTAGCATGTGTGTGCAGCTTTCTTCAAATGAAGACATTAGACAAGACTTGCACGTTGTACCACTTGCCGAACATTACAGGTGAGGCGACAAAAGCCAAGCAAACACATTGTGCTTTATTAAAGCGTTTGTATGCTTTATTAGGGCATTTGCACATGCTTTGCTCATTGAAGAGAGACGTGCATTCAGATTGCTCTTCAGAGAGTTTTTGATCGCCTCCTCACCACCTGTTTTACCCCCTAAATGCCAGGCTACCGCACCACAACTTTGCATGTTGTGCGCAGCTGCGGCGTGGTTGCATTGTGACCCTATTCACTTGAAAGGTTCACGATCGGTGGATGTTAGAGCCCGCTGAACTCGACAGGGTGTATAATTCCTGCCATAACAGAGAAGCAAAGTATCACAGCCATGGCATATGTACAACCCCAGCTGCTACCTCTGCAGCTAAACAGGGAACGTTTGAGATATGGCAAAAATACGGCTCAACCGCAGAGTTTTTGCATCCCAGTGAAATGTCATCAAAAGATTGTCTTACAACCTGCAACTGATACAAATTAGTATAAAGAGCACAGATTTAAATATACTGGCACCTTTTTTGGATTCCATTTTTGCCCCTGTTCCAAAACCATGATCACCGAACCATCGTCAAGTGTTTCAAAAAACTCATCTGTATCCAACATCGTCCCATCTTCCTCCAGAACTAAACTCACGATCCCTGTCAAGAAGAGAGCATCCATAGCCTGTCCAGAAACAGAACAAAGGGTTTTTGTTATGGGCTCAATAAAAGAACAGCATTGCAATGTAGAGTTTCCTGTATCTCTCTGATACTCCAGTGAACGGATTTCTGCACCAGAGTACCCAGCTGCTCAATGCTACAGCCACTGATAGGGTATTTCACTTTCCTTGTTTGATCATTGAGATATGTTACATTATGGAAAATGCAGCAGAAAGAGTGAAGGTTAAGAAATGTTACCACTGTAAATTTGTTCTGTGTAATTAAGCAAAATCTAATGTTCTCAAATTGTATTCCCTGCAGATTGAGAATGTGTGAATGGGGAACATACAACCCTATCGCCACTAGTCAGTGCTGACTGTCATAGGAAACAAACATGCTCCTCAGCTCCATCTAGTGCCCATAATTGGGTATTTCCCACATTTACACATTTTCAGAGATATAGCCTGAAAACAATTGATTTTGCTGTGTTTGCCCACAATGAATATACATGCGGTTTCAAAGCGGACAACCAGCTATGCAAATATTTTATGAATACACCCTATAGTGCTGTCCCTGCAGAGGGAGCAGACATCTTTGCAGTGTGCATTGCATTCTTCTGGGCCCGCGGATCTGGCGCTGGGAGTGGCCGGAGTCACGAGATGTCACTCCCGCGCATGTGCGGGAGCCCGTCCTTCCGGCAGACTTTCCGGAAGGGTATGGCGCTATGCGATGGGCCTTCGCTGGGCCATCAAGGCTCAGTGGCTGCATTGCAAGTGGAATATATCCTAAACCATACAGGTTTAGGAGATATTGATTTTACCTACAGGTAAGCCTTATTATAGGCTTACCTGTAGGTAAAAATTACTTTAGGGTGTAGACAACCGCTTTAAGGCTGTGTTTACACTGTTGCTTTGCGGTAATGTGTTAAACATATGTTGGTGTGCTGGAACTGAACGCAAAAAATAAGAACACTACAAACAGGCAGGCTCTTTATTGCAGAAGAGACATGCCGTGTCTCTTCAGCAACAAAATAACTGATGATGTTACTGTATATATGGTGCCGATTATAACGGCAAAAGGATGCAGCCCAAGCACCTTGTATTTGTATATTAACAACTGGGCAGCATTCACAGGTTAGTTGTACATAATTTGGAATGGTTCTGGCCCTATTTTTAATATTCCAACAACGATTAAGCACTGCTCTGAACTGTGTAGCTGTATTTGTATAGGGCTGGTAATACACTCCCTGTTGCAGGTGCTCTAGCTCAGGGTGTCCTCCACACACCCAATGCACATTCAAACGTATAGTCCAAGAAAGAGCCGGATAGAATATAATTTCTTTTTTATTGCATCAAATCCATGTAAAATAGCAGTGAAGGCTGACGCTTTTCGGTGTTTGAGCCTTGTTCACAACATATATTTTTTAATATTGTTTTTACTAGTGGGAGGGAGCCAATGGGGTGAGACCAATTGTTATTTTAGGCTCCAGAAAAATGGCACTGGCTTCACTTCCTGATGACCAGCGATAGCTTGACATGCATTGAAGTAGTGGCCAGAGTCGCACATTTACGGAACATGTGAGAGGAGAGAGCTGGGACTCAGGGTAGGACGCGCATTGGACCACTGAGAGGCGGGTGAGTGCTACAGATGGCTACCTATTGGTACCTGGGCTGTACCCTATTGCTGAACAGCTGATATACTACTTTTTAAATGTGAGCACAGTACATTTGTTTTTAATTAATTTTTTAATAATCACACTATCTCCTGCTTTCTGTGGCTCTTCACTTAAGCTGTTTTTTGAGGTTCACCTAACAAAGGAGAAGGAGAGGAGGAGACGTTTTGGATGTATTGGCTGAATCCTGAGTCTCTGCTTCATTATTTCCCATGCTGTGTAGTCACTTTGTGGCTGAATATTTCTGGTGGGCGCATATTGTGTTTGTTCACGTGTGGCGGAACACTGCGGTTGCTGTGTGATTCTCAAACACATTGTTTATCACTTCACTGGTGATTGGAGCTGGAACTTTTTGAAACAAATTTATATGGACTTAATTTTTTCACGTTAATATATCTTCTTGTGTGCACTAATCACTGAGATTTTTTTGAAACTGAGAAAGAGGACTTGTGGTTTACATACATTTGCTGGATTATTGGAATATTTATTTATAATTGCAGACATCCACTGAAAAGTGGGACCCCAACCATTTAACCATTTCACGTTTTTTTTATATATACACGTATTGTTTTGTTGATGCTAATAATTCATGCGCTTTCATGTTCTTTAGATTCACTAGCTGGGTCAGCGCCCTATGTTCTTGCAATTAACAAAATAAACGTTTCTGCCTATTCGCTATTTTCCACAGAATGTAAATGAAGCTACACATGCACAGCTCCATTTATGCATCCATCACGTGACACAATTCCACAATGGCCAATGAAAATGACTGAAGACCAGCACCCGAAAGAAGTGGAGGAGAAGAGGCAAGCACCAACAAGGAACTTCTTGGGTGTTGGACCGTTGGAGCATAGGTGAACATTTGTGTCTTTAGTTACACTTTAGTGGCAGCCAAACACACCTTGCCAATGCAAACCAATACATGGCAATACAAGAAATATTGCATGCATATTTTCTGGTGCATCAGGCAGCCCATTTAAATGGGCTATCTCTACACAATGCGGATTAACCTGCATGCCTGAATGCACCGCAACAGTGTGTTTTAACTCTCAACTCCAAGATAAGATGTGCTCTGACAGAGTAAATAAAGCTAAGAACTCTCTTTTTTTATTATTTTTTAGTTAACCTCTAATCCTTCTGTACTCTATTCAAATATAAAAAAAGTGTGGGTATATAATAGATACAGCCATTCTCAACCATTGGTTTGTGAAAGCCAAGGGTTCCTGCAGAGGTCGCTAGGGGTTCCTTGAGCTGTGGCTGATTAACCTCCCATTTGATGGTGTCTGCATAGTTCTGGGCTAACACACCACTTGACAGAGCCAGCTGCAAGACACCAATGATCTTTTTAGCTGTCTGTAAGTTGGCATTCTGATCACCACCAAGGAGGGCAATATTTCCACTAGACACCAATGTATGAGGCATTTTTTCCGTTGACTCCTAATGAATTGGTTTTAGAAGGGTTCCATGAACTTTAAATATTATTTCAAGGGATCCAGACCACCAATGATGGTCAGTGAATAGAATGATTCTTATATTGGTGGTCAGTGGGAAGAATGCTCCTTATATTGGTGGTCAGTGGGAAGACTGCTCCTTATGGTCAATGAGAAAAACACTCCATACATTTGTGATCATTGGGAAGAATCCCCCTTTATAAAATCGAAAAAGATTGTTGGCAATAGTTTTTACGCATCTGAGAGGCAGAGGTTGCTGATTGCTCAAGGAACCCAAAGCATCCTCTGGATAGGGTTCCACTGAGCCCTTGGTGCGAAAAGCTGCTATAATTTGTTCTTCCCCTTTTACACACACATGCTTGGATGCTTCTATAATTGAATTTCATTTTTTCTAGAGACAATTGAATAAAACCACTTATGTATTATTTATCACACGTACATTATGTAGTGCCCCCCCCCACACCCGATTTGCTCCAGGTTCTCTTCCCGTTCAGGTGTACAGACGGCCAGGCACACAACAACGTGGACAGTCTCCCAATTCAATAACCAGACAGAGGATGCCTTTTTGTGCTTTAATGTTTGTTGAACTTGGTTGGGGTACAGGATGGCCTTTGGGACACTCCAGATTTTGTGCGGAAAGTAACCAGAGGACACTCTTTGCTCTGTCTACTCTCTTCAGGGTAACCCCCCTCTTGGCAGATACTAGGAACACAAGTAACATTGGGATTCCAAGCAAGTCCCAGTTTAGCAACACTTGAGCAATCCCTCAAGGAATTAAAGCAGCAAAAATTCACTTGGATCTTGCACCCAGGACTCTACTCACAATGTCCTCAGATACCTCCATCCAATATTAGCAAGACATTTCTGCTGTAAATCTCCAGGCCAGACCCCTTGATTTGGATCTTACTGCTTGCAGGGAATAGGCCCCCAGCTCCCAATGAGCTGGGACCTTCTGCAAACTTCAGCTACACTGCCCAAAAGGGCAGCAGCCCTTCAGTCTAGGATCTTCTCTTCCTGGACAAGAATCCTTCTGTTTCTGGCCCAAACTATTTATGCCCTTCTCCACCACCTACTGGACATCCTTCCCCAGGGAGTGGCTGAGCCTACATAAATATTTAGGCCAAGGGTCTGTCTCTTCCAACTCACTACTTTCTAGAATCCATTAGAAGGAAGGGTGTAGTAGTTGAGATGGAAGCCAGTGAGACCCAGAACAGCCAAAAATAACCACACACTGCTTGAATGATTGCAGAGGAGCTAAATAACTAGATTTACCTATCAACCTATTCTAGGATGGTGCAACATCATAATTACAATTTGACAACAATTGGGCAGCACAGTGGCTAAGTGGTTAGCACGTCTGCCTGGCAGTACTAGGGTCTTAAGTTCAAATCTGACCCACAGCACAACCTGCCTGGTGTTTGCATGTGTTTCCTCTGGGTACTCCGGTTTCCTCCCACACCCTAAAACAGGCTCTCTCAACCTTTTAACCCTAGAGGAATCCCAAAAATAATTTTCATGTCTCGAGGGACCTTTACTAAAACAAATTCATCAGGGCTCAATAGGAACAATGCCCCTTATATTGGTGGTCAATAGGAAGCATGCCCCCCTTAAAGTGGTGCTCAGAATGCAACCCTTAAAGACAGCTAAAAAGATATTTGGTGTCATGCTGCTGGCTTTGCTAAGTGGTGTTGAAACTTGAACTCTGTAGGCATCATCAAATAGGTGGTTCATCATCTACAGCTCAAGTAACCCCTAGCAACTTCTGGAGGAACCCCATTGTTCCACGGAACCCTGGTTGAGAATGGCTGCTCTAAAGACACGCTGGTAAGTTAATTGGCTCCTGTCTAAATTGGCCCTAGTATGTGTATGTATGAATGTGAGTTAGGAACCTTAGGTTGTAAGCTTCTTGAGGGCAGGGACTGATGTGAGTGTAAAATTTGTAAAGCACAGTATAAATTGTTGGCACTATATAACTACCTGTAATAAAAAAATAAAATAATTCACACTCCAAGGGGGTGAGATTTACTAAAACTTGAGCATGCAAACTCTGGTGCAGCTCTGCACAGAAACCAATCTGCTTCTAGATTTTATTGTCAAAGCTTCATTGAACAAGCCAAAGTTAGAGGCTGATTGCCTACTACGCACAGCTTTACAAGATTCTTAGTCCTCCAGTTTTAGTAAATCTCCCTCAATCAGGGACGTGCGGTGAGGTCAGTGGCTGGTGAGGCACTGGCTAGTATCAGAGCCAGATACACACAGGTTACATACGCCGCAAACCTTAGAGCAAGAGCAATAATTCTAGCACTAGACCTCCTTTGTAACACTAAACATTTCACCTGTAAAAATTTTTAAAGCTTCGTCTACGAAGATTTTTAAGTACTGAAGTCTGGCGCCATTCCAGTGTGCGCAATTTTAAAGCGTGACGTGTTATGTATCTATTTACTCAGCGTAACATAATCTTTCACATTATATAAAAAAAATCATGCTAACTATAGTGGGGTTTTTTGTTCTTTATTCATGAAACAGTTTCTTTCCAAAAAGAATGCATATGAAAAATTGCTGCGCAAATACCATGTAACATAGAAAGTTGCAACGACCGCCATTTTACTCCCTAGGTTGTCTGCTAAAACATTATATATAATGTTTGGGGGTTCTGAGTAATTTTCTGGCAAAAAGATGATTTTTACATGTAGGAGAGAAGTGTCCGAATTGGCCTTGGTGGCAAGGGGTTAATTACCATAAGTAAGTAATATACAAATAATTATTATATATTGTTTTTAACCACCTTAATACTGGGCACTTTCACACCGTTCCTGCACAGGCCATTTTTCAGCTTTCAGCGCTATCACACTTTGAATGACAATTGCGCGGTCATGCTACACTGTAACCATGTGAAAATTTTTTTTATCATTTTCTTTACATAAATAAAGCTTTCTTGTTACTAAAAAAAAAAAAAAAGATCGAAAATTTGGAGGAAAAAAAAGTTTTCTTAGTTTTTGTCAGTAAATTTTGTAAATGAGTAATTTTCGATGAGGCGGCATTTATGGGCACTGATTAGGTGTCACTGATGATGAGGCACGAATATGCCGCACTTATGGGCACTGATAGGTGGCACTGATGGGTGGCACTGGTGAGCACTGATAGGTGGCACTAATGGGCACTGATAGGCGGCACTGGTGGGCACTGATAGGCAGCACAGATAGGCAGCACTGATGGGCATTGATGGATGGCATTGATGGGCAGCAGTGATGGGCATTGATGGGCAGCACTGATAGGCAGCACTAATAGCCAGCACTGACTGGCATCACTGATGGGCACTGATTGGTGGCACTTGTGGGCACTGATTGCTGGCACTGGGATGGGCACTGGTTGCTGGCACTGGTGGCGCTAATTGCAATCAGGGCACTGATGATCAGTGCCCTGATTACATCCCTAGATGTCCTCTGTGAGGAGATGCTGCTGATCGGCTCTCCTCGCCACACTGTCAGTGTGAGGCGAGGAGTGCCGATTACTGGCACTTCCTTGTGTACATGTGACCGGTTGTGATTGGTCGCGGGACGTCGTCCCAGAACGAGAGCCGCGCCGCACCATCATTTGACAGTGGGTGGGGGGCAAGTGATTAAGGTAATTTAGTATATTTTCAAAAACTGTACTCAAGCAGGTGGCTTAACGGACAAATTACTGAAGCATAATAATATATGATTTAGCTTGATTAAAACAGTACCTTTTCAGCAGCAGCATTCTCTTTTATTTATGGGTAAATCTTGTTTTTCCCTTGTAGTTAAGAAGGCTAAGCTGGAAGGGAGCATTTGATTTTTAGACACATGCCCCCTTCTATGACACTGCAGTGAGAGGAGAGCCTCCACTGCAGCATTTTTATTGGACAGCTTGGGCCAATGGTGCTTTTCCATTGGTCCAAGGCTCCAAGCTATTCATTGAGCTCAGGTCCTCTGACAAGAAGTGAGAGGCACTGTGAGCTCACCCTCTCAGTCTGCTGCAAACACAGTGTGTCAGCTTGTATTTAAACTGGCCACTCTGTATGTAGCTTCTGACAGGCTGTGCCAGGCCCTCGAAGCTTGATTGTTTTTTTATTTTATTTTTATTTTATTTTTATTTTTTTATGTTCACGGCAGGTGAGGATCTGCCTCACCTGCCTCCCTGACTGCACATCCTTGCCCTCAATGCATGCTAAAACTGAGCCAAACAAAAAATATCACTCTACTGAAAGATTTCTTCTTATTTGAATGGAAATTCTTCCTATTTCTCTCTCCTTTCCTATTCCTAAACTTTCTCTAAAAAAGTCACTAGTTAACCAATTGTTTTACTGCTATAGGATGGAAACTGTGTGCTGGATCACACACACACACACACACATATATATATACTGTATATGTGATCCCGCACTTCCGCCTGCAGGGGGCGCATGCACACTGCCGGCGGCACGCTTCTGAACCGATTTGTGGATGCTGGGCACTCGATGTCCACCGGTACCCGCTGATCGTGGAGACTCAGAACAGAGCTCTGCCTATGTAAACATAGGCAGAGTTCTGTTCAGACAGGGGGGAAGGGATTGATTTTGTGTTCCTGCAAAGCAGGGACTCAAATCCATTTCTTCCCCTAGTAAAATCAGCACATACAGTACATAAAAACTGGCTAGGCATACAGTTAACCCTTTGTGTCACTGATACCCGCAAAGTGTCAGTTAGTGTCCGATTGTCCGCGGAAATATCGCAGTTCCACTATAAGTCGCTGATCACCGCTATTACTAGTATAAAAAAAAAATACCAGTATATATCCCATAGTTTGTAGATGCTATAGCATTTGCGTAAACCAATCAATACACGCTTATTGGGATTTTATTACCAAAAATATGTAGCAGAATACATATTGGCCTAAATTTATTTATTTATTTTTTTAAGAATTTTATTTTTAAGAATTGCCCTCAAAGTAAAAAATATTGTTTTTTATTTTCGAAATTGTCTGTGTTTTTTGTTTATAGCGCAAAAAATAAAAAACACAGTGGTGATCAAATACCACCAAAAGAAAGTTCTATTTGTGGGAAATAAAATGACATAAATTTTATTTGGGTAAGGCATTGTATGATCGCGCAGTTGTCAGTTAAAATAACTCAACGCTGTATCGCAAAAAGTGGCCTGGTCATGAAGGGGGTAAATATTTCAGAGGTCAAGTAGTTAATATCTCACTTTCTGAGGGATATTATCCTTATTCTAGTAACAACTGCCAACCACCAGAGGGAGCAAAGTGATTTAAAGAGTATCTGATGCAAGTTAAAATATGCTGCCTGTTCCACATGTTCCTGTAATATCAAAAGATTAATCTGTTCATTGTTTAACCACTTCAGCCCCGGAAGGATTTCCCACTTTAGGACCAGAGCCCTTTCTGCGATTCGGTGCTGCATCGCTTTAACTGACAATTGCGCGGTCGTGAGACGTTGTACCCAAACTAAATTTGTGTCCTTTTTTTCCCACAAACAGAGCTTTCTTTTGGTGGTATTTGATCAGCGCTGCGTCATTTCTGATCGCCGATATAAACAAAAGAAGAGCGACAATATACAAAATACAAAAAAACATTTTTTTTCACCGTTTTTGGCCAATTTATATTCTTCCTCATACTTGCGATAAAAAAATTGCAATCGGCGTTTATTGATTGGTTTGCGCAAAAGTTGCCGCGTTTACGGATGATGAGAATTCATTTTTGGGTTTTTTTTAATTTTATTTTTTATTAGTAATGGCGGCGATCTGCGATTTTTAGCGGTACTGCAATATTGGGGCGGACATGTCGGGCCATTTTGATACTTTTTTGGGACCATTGGCATTTATACAGCGATCAGTGCTATAAAAATGCACTGATTACTGTGTAAATGCCATTGGCGGTGTAGGGGTTAACCTACAGGGGGCGCTCTAAGGGTTAACTGTGTTCCCTGGGTGTGTTCTTACGGTGCGGGGACTGTCCTAGCAGGGGAAGGGAAGCGATCACAGCTTCCATGTAGAGGAAGGCTGTTATCACAGCCCTTCCCCCTCTCACAGAACGGAGGTCCGTGTTTACTTACATGCACCTCCGTTCTTTCACTCCGGGGGGGGCATTGCGGGTAGCCGGCGGCAATCGAAGCCACCGCACCCGCTCCCTGGCCCTCCCCGAACACAGTGAGCGCGCGGGCGCGCCTCTGACGGCGCGCGCTCACAGTGCGCGATCTCGCAGACGCCGTCGGATGACGGCGATTTGCGATATCACACCACTTTGTCGCCGTCAACCTGCGGTTGGCAGTCGGCAAGTGGTTAATCTGTGCTTTATTTCATGCTTTTTAAAGCATACCTGGAAATCCTACCAGCAATGGGTATTTACAGGTATCTCCTTTCAAAGGGTGACAATTCTTACTCAATTTGCCTGCAGCGTTGTCACCTTCCTGTGTACCTGAGTTGGACTGATAGTAGCCATAACATTGCGGGGATTCACCGCTAGGGTTGCCACCTTTTCTTCAAGCCAAACCCGAACACTTTACTCGCGGCATTTTTTTCCCCCCAGTAAACACTATAGACCATAGGATTGTAAAAGACCTTTTTTTTTTAATAAAAATCCTTTATGGTATTTCGCTATTGTGAATTCTGTTTCTCCTTAATAAGCTTATATGGATTTCAATCTGTGAGATCTGCTTGCACTGTCTGCGATCCTTTAGCGATAAAAATGGCCCTAAAAAGTGCCTGAAAACTGCCTCCCATTCATTGCAGTGTGTCTCTTCAGAATGGGGCAGTGCGCTTGCGGGACGTTACGAAAAGTCCTGCAAGCAGCATCTTTGGGGTGGGTTGGGAGCGCTGTATACAGCGCTCCCAAAATGCTCCTGCCCATTTCAATGAATAGGCAGTGCTTCCGAAGTGCCTGAAAAGCGCTTTGGAATTGCTGCAAAACGGTGCTAAAACAGCGCTAAAGCACCGCTCGGGCACACGTGCTTCAGTGAGAGAGTAGCCTTAGAGTGGTGTGGTTGGCCCGTGAATAGATAGGGGTCAGCTGCTGTCTTTAGGTGAGAGGCATGCAGAATTTATCAACTTTAATATTTATTTAAATGAATAGACTTACGTTTTTGCACAGTCGGTGTTTACATAAATTAATTGAATGAACGTTTACGAAACTATTATAACTTATTGTAGGGTGTATATACAGTATATAGTATTATGATCATTTTTAGGTATATGTATATAGGAGAATTGATTAGTAATTAATTATATGAACTATCAGATGTTTACATTAATGGAGGATAACACATTACATACTCATATATATAAATATGTTCAGCTAATCATATACATACACAGTCCAATGCATACGGATACTGAGATATATATATACAATACATGCACTCTCAGATAGATATATATATATAGTACATACACAATCAGATATATACAATCAGCTAGATGAATACACACATATATACACTCAGATACATACATACACTCAGATAGATACACACATGCACTCAGATAGACACATGCACTCAGATATATACATACACTCAGATACATACATATGCACTGCACTCAGATACACACATGCACTCAGATAGATACATACATACATACATACACACATGCACTCAGATACATACATACACTCAGATACACACACGTACTCAGATACATACATATGCACTGCACTCAGATACACACATGCACTCAGATAGATACATACATACATACATACACACATGCACTCAGATAGATAGATAGATACATACATACATACACACATGCACTCAGATACATACATACACTCAGATACACACATGTACTCAGATAGATACATACATACATACATGCACTCAGATACACACATGCACTCAGATACATACATACATACACACACTCAGATACACACATGCACTCAGATACACACATGCATACACACACTCAGATACACACATGCACTCAGATACACACATGCATACACTCAGATAGATACATACATACATACACTCAGATACACACATGCACTGCACTCAGATACATACATGCACTCAGATACATACATACATACATACATACATACATACACACATACACTCAGATACATACATACACTCAGATACATACATACACTCAGATACATACATACACACATACACTCAGATACATACATACATACACTCAGATACATACATACACTCAGATACATACATACATACATACATACACTCAGATACATACATACATACATACACTCAGATACATACATACATACACACATGCACTCAGATACATACATACATACATACATACACTCAGATACATACAAACATACATGCACTCAGATACATACATACACACATGCACTCAGATACATACATACATACATACATTCAGATACATACATACACACATACACTCAGATACATACATACACACATACACTCAGATACATACATACACACATGCACTCAGATACATACATACATACATACACTCAGATACATACATACACACATACACTCAGATACATACATACATACATACACTCAGATACATACATACACACATACACTCAGATACATACATACACACATACACTCAGATACATACATACACACATACATACATAGACTCACGTACACACATACATACATAGACTCACATACACACATACATACATAGACTCACATACACACATACATACATAGACTCACATACATACATACATACATACATAGACTCACGTAACTCAGATACATACATACATACATACACTCAGATACATACATACACACATACACTCAGATACATACAAACATACATGCACTCAGATACATACATACACACATGCACTCAGATACATACATACATACATACATACATACACTCAGATACATACATACACACATGCACTCAGATACATACATACATACATACATACACTCAGATACATACATACACACATACACTCAGATACATACATACACACATGCACTCAGATACATACATACATACATACACTCAGATACATACATACACACATACACTCAGATACATACAAACATACATGCACTCAGATACATACATACACACATGCACTCAGATACATACATACATACATACATACATACACTCAGATACATACATACACACATGCACTCAGATACATACATACATACATACATACACTCAGATACATACATACACACATACACTCAGATACATACATACACACATGCACTCAGATACATACATACATACATACACTCAGATACATACATACACACATACACTCAGATACATACATACATACATACACTCAGATACATACATACACACATACACTCAGATACATACATACACACATACACTCAGATACATACATACACACATGCACTCAGATACATACATACATACATACACTCAGATACATACATACACACATACACTCAGATACATACATACATACATACACTCAGATACATACATACATACATACACTCAGATACATACATACACACATACACTCAGATACATACATACACACATACACTCAGATACATACATACACACATACACTCAGATACACACAAACCATGCAGCAATACACAGCCACAACATACAATAAGATAAATACATACATAGTTAGTGTGGTAATGGGTGGCCAGCTTTTCTCCTCCCCTCTCTGTCCCTCTGTTCACTCACTGTCTGTGCAGCTCCTTCCTCTTCCTGCCCACACACTTACAGCTCCTCTCCACTAGAGCTCTGCAGAGTGAGCAGTCCTGTCAGGGCTCCAGTAGCCGGATCTATAGGCAAAGCATCGGAAGTGTGGCTTGGAATGTCTGTATCCCTCCACAGAGAGAAACAAGTCCCTTGTAATGAGGGCTGTTTCTATCCACACAATTACAAATATGTGAAGACAGGTGAAATGTTGATACATGTTACAGGTGCTAGATACTGACTAAGCTTTTATGGGGGTGCTATGGGGGTGTTGGAAGAGTTTTTTGGAGTGCCTTGGTGCCTGGGTCTCAGGCAGTGAGAAAACCGGGCACATGATCTAAAAACTGGACTGTCCAGGTGAATCCCGTACAGGTGGCAACCCTGTTCACCGCTCCATTTGTACTGTGACCATTGTCACTGAGGAAGAAAGAAGGGGAAATCCAATTTTTTAAGCTGGCTATACTCTAGTAGAATTTAATTTGAAATGTTTAATACTAGCCACCTCCTACCCGCTGTATTGTCAAATGATGGGCGGGCGGCTACTGTCGTTTTGGGACAATGATGTCGTCGTCCCTCTCTCGCCACGCTTGGTGTGGGTGTGCAGCACGGCGATCGGTGGTGCAACTTGTCCCTGGGACACAGCGCATTGCCAATCTTGGTAAAGAGCCGATCACTAGGCTCTTTATCCATGTGATCGGCTGTGTACAATCACAGCTGATCACATGTAAACAAGGAAATGCCAGTTATTGGCATTCCTTTTCTCACACTGACAGCATGTGAGGAGAGGAGAGCCGATCAGAGGCATTTCCTCACAGGGGAGATCTGCACAGATAATCAGGGTACTGATTATCAGTGCAGCCCCAACAGTGCCCATCAGTGATACCAATCAGTGCCCATCAGTGATGCCAGTCAGTGCTGCTTTTAAGTGCTCATCAGTTCCGTCCATCAGTGCCGTCTATCAGTGCCCATCAGTACCACCTATCAGTGCCACCTATCAGTGCTCATCAGTGCTGCATATCAGTGTTGCCTATCAGTGCCCATCAGTGCTGCATATCAGTGCCCATCAGTGCCGCATATTAGTGCCTTCTCATCAGTGCCCTTCGGTGCCGTGTCATCAGTAACCATCAGTGCAGCCTGTCAGTGCCCATCGGTGCAGCCTCATCAGCGCACACATCAGTGATCGAGCAAAATTACGTATTTACAAAATTTTATAACAGAAACTAAGAACACCGTATTTTTTCAAAATTGTGAGTCTTTTTTTGTTTTGTTTTTTAGCAACACATTAAAAACCCAGCGGTGATTTAATACCATCAAAAGAAAGCTCTATCTGTCTAAAAAAAATTATAAAAATTTAGTTTGGGTACAGTGTTGCATGACCGCACAATTGTCATTCAAAGTGTGACAGCGCTGAAAGCTGAAAACTGGCCTGGTCAGGAAGCGGGGGGAAAGTGCCCAGTAGGCAAGTGGTTAAAATGTTCGATTTTCCAATCAAATCAACATTTGTTTTTGACTATAGTGACGAGAAAATTCAAAAGATCGGGATGGAAATTTTTTCTTGAGCTTCTAACAGAGTATGTGGTTTTCCTTTGGAAAATTACATTAATTCCGAAATGGAATGTACAAAGCAAAGTGTTGAAGTACTTTTGAGCAACATTCATCAAGCCGTCAAATGTATTGAGCATTTCCAAAATCTACTAGTATATGACCAGCTTTATAGTTGTCCCTGGAAAAAAATATATGGGGAAAGCTTCCAATGGGGACACCTGTCCTAGGGACAACTGTCTAAGAGGGGAATTCCCCTCAGTTTGGGAGATTTTCTCTAACCTCCTGTTGTGTCTGGGACAGGAAGTGAAGAGAAATTTCCCCAATGGTACACAGATAGCAAAAAATCAAAGCAATACTGTATGTCAAAATAACACATTGCTGTTAGGAATATCTATGTGTACTGAGAATATCACTTAGGTCTTACAGCCTGTTAATGACAGGATTAGGTAAAAACCAAATCTCTTCATAATGCATCATAGTCTCTTATACCTTTGCTACAAGCTCTCGGAGTGTTCCAGCAGTAACCCCTTTACGCATGCTGCGGTCATGGCTACAAACACGAAAAGGTCTCTGAGGCGGCGCAGACGCCGTTTTCACTCTTCGCGAAATCTCTGACCCTACAGAGGAGACAGACCTGTAACACAACAGATTCATGGTGATCATTCACAAAGTATAATAGGATTTGTTAACAGTCAGTGTCATGTTACCATAGACAACACCATAAATTAATGAATATCATGAATCACATTGATTTGATAGTCATAGTAAAAGCTGAAAACCACATACTTGATTAAAGCTGATGGGCCAAGATTTGAAATAAAATCCATGTCTTTCTCCTGACAGCAGACTAGGTGGTTGGTTCTTTACAGTCCTGGTTTTCAGTTGATTATGATGGACTATGAAACCTTCCCAACAGACAAACATGGGGTAAAGTTCACTGGAATAGAACAGAAGATTAGACTGGGCATTGCGACACTGGAACAGGAGCAAGCTGTGAGGTCATACGTATCTCCATGACTCATATTCATACCTCTACCAATATGATGAAGAAAAGGCATACAGGGCAGAACCTCAGTCTTACGGAACAGAGTGTCACGAAAGTCCCGTGGACTTTGCTTGTTAGAGTCACTGGAAATTACAGAATAGAATATTTAACAAGAGATTGTCTTTTGTTACGTTTCTATACTGTTCAAACCATGTGCAGTGATCTGCATCTTTCTGAAGCAGATCAATGCAGATCACTGTAAGATCTTATAGTTCTTATTCCATGGTTCCCTAAGGGCCTCATCACAACGCTCTGTAGGTGTGTGTTGGCGGAAAACGCAATGCACATGAAGGTACGTAAGTGCAACCCAACTGAAAGTAAAGAAATACAAAATTGATTGTTTAAATTTTGACCCTTCTCCCTGACGCTTCACATCGGTTTTCCGTAGTCCCGTCCTGAGGTAACAAATCTGCTCCTTCATATATACAGTAGAATGATCGTGCCGTATCACCCTAAGACAGGAAGTGTGTTACTGGTCCAATTCCTAGGACAAAATAAATTTTTGCTCCTGGGATTAGATTCACTTTAAATTTTACTTATCATTAACCTGTGTTGTCATATTTTTCAGACAGTGGCTGAAGCTCTATTTCATGTGTTTTCTGAATTGTCATTTGCTGAAACAAGTCATTTGTTTACAGTGCTCAATTCAAGCTGTCAGCTAAACAAGTCAAATAAGCTATTCTTAAGGCCACCTTCCCCCTAACTTCCTGTTTGTTAAAGTGGTTGTAACCCTAAAAAAATAATAATAATAAAATGGATCCCATTCATTTAAAGCATGAATAACAGCACAGTGCGTGTGCTGTGTAATTTGGCCCTTTCTATCAGCTTAAATACCTGGCTGATCCTGCCTGGCTCTGCCCCCCCCCCCCATAAACTGACTACGTTTATCATGGCTGCTGAGCCCCTGATACCGTGGTCAGTTTACGGGCCTCCATCATCCACTGTCTCTCCTCTGCCCTCCTCTCCCTCCCCTCCCTGCCTGTCAGCTCTGTGTCAATGCCCGCCCCTTCCCCCCTGCTGCTAAAATAAGTTTGTGTACTTCATAGATTCCCCTCTGTTGCATGAAGTTATGTGCCCCAGCGTATGTTCTACATTAAAAATATGTTGCTGTATACCTTATTTCAGAGCGCTGCTCGGCCCTCACATGACCGCCCGCTGTTCTCCTCCTCTTCTCTACTCCTCCAGGCTGACGTCATCAAGAGATTCTCAGCCCCTCCCGCTGTACTTAAAGAAACAAAAAGGCACACAAGGGCGCACTGGCCTAGCGCATTATCCTTGATAAATTTTAATTGATAAAAATCATAAAAACATACTCACAAACAGCTCATGTAGCAGGCATTTAAGTGCTGAAGTGGGTAACATCCGTTCAACCGTCTCCTACTGGTAACCTGGATGGACTGGCTGACGCGTTTCAAGGCCGTAGCCTCTTCATCAGAGCCTCCCGCTGTACTTGTCAGATCGGGAGAGGAGAGTCACGTGAGTGCTCTGAAATAAGATACACAGATACATATTTTTTATGTAGAACAGGGACCTCCAAACTACGGCCCTCCAGCTGTTGAGGAACTACACGTCCCATGAGGCATTGTAAAACTCTGACATTCACAGGCATGATGGGAATTGTAGTTCCTAAACAACTGGAGGGCAATAGGGTATATAGAAAATATGCTGGGGCAAATAACTTCATGTAACAGAGGGCAATCTATGAAGTACACAAGGTGGCTTTACAACCACTTTACGATAGGCTTCATGAAAAATTTAAATAGACAGAGAGTGAAAGAAAACATCCATCAGTGTGCACATTATATTAAATAATTATTTAAAAATAAAATTTCCCATAAATTGTAAAAAAAAAAAAAAGACATAAAACTTGAGTTTAAAAATGTATTACCCGTTAAAAAAACGACCCGTTAAAACTGACCCTAGAACATAATAGTTTCTATTTTTAAGTAGATCTTCATTTTAGAGTAGGGTTGGTTAAAGCCTCTCAGTTTTCTTGATATTTTGTACTACTGGGGAGATTTCCCCAGGGCCGAATTTCCCATTTGGCACTGTAGACATGTGCCTACAGGCACCCTTCCTAGAGAGGCGCCCGTCTATACATGAAGGGCTGTTACCACGATTAGACAGCTGCCTTAGGTAAAATGCATCGCCCCCCCCATCCTTGTGTAGAGAAAACCCCTTGCACCAGCCCTGAGTACAGGAAGAGCAGATCAGGAATAGCGGAGAGTCCACCTGGGGGGGAGAAAGGGCAGCCAGGCAATTGGATGGAAAGGGTGATTGGAGCCAGCTGACCATTCACAGAGTGGGGAGAGCTCACGCGGGTATGGAATGATCAGCGGAGTATGGGAACTCCAGTACACACGTGTCTCTCTCTGCTGATCTCCCTTCGACACTTTCGCAGAAGTTACTTTTGTCCACCCAGCTGTCAATTGACCTCCACTCTCCCTCCAGGTGATCGACAATCACTTTCCCCCATGGCCGGGGGAGAGGGTGCTTCAAAATTCTTTGCCTATAGGCTCCTGAGATGTAAATATCTTTATTTCCTTTCACCATCCTGTCCTGTACTGTATACACAGTAGGAAGTGAGAGAAAATCACTTAACAGTCCCTGGAAAAGTTTATTAGCTGGAAGATTCCCTCTCTATTTCTTTTCTGGCAGCAACTCAGTTTTAAATCACTCTGAGTACTGTGGTAGTGGTCATCATTATAGTTGAGCAAACACCTGGACGTTCGTGTTCTGCGGGTCCGAACGAACTTTGGGAAAAAGTCCAGGTTCGGCACCGAACATTGCCCGAACGTTATCTCGGACCCCGAACCCCGTTGAAGTCAATGGGGACCCGAACTTTTAGGTACAAAAATGGCTGTAACAAAGTCCTGGCAAGTGCTAGAGGGCTGCAAAAGGAAGTAAAATGGGGGTAAGAGTAGGGCAAGTGCCCTACAAAAAAATGGGGATAGGGAAAATAAATTAAAATTAAATAAACTAGGAGATGATTTTTGAACAATAATGTGTCACTTACAGCTGCAGCTAAAACCTCTCCCTTTAGAACAAGGAGATGATTTTTGTACAATAATCTGTCCCTCTAAGCAGAAGCCTCTACCTAGTGCAGTCAGATCGCTCAAAGCAGCAGTATGTGAAATCTCAAATTACTCCCACAATCTGATCGTTGTGTACGATCCCACAATCTGATCGTTGTGTACGATCGTAACGATCGTTGTGTTAGGCTTTGATCTGCAATCTGTCACTCAAAGCAGCAGTATGTGAAATCTCAAATTACTCCCACAATCTGATCGTTGTGTACAATCAAATCGATCGTTGTGTTAGGCAGGGTTTGATCTGCAATCTGTCACTCAAAGCAGCAGTATGTGAAATCTCGATTCTCAAATTTCTGCAATCTGTCCCTCAGAGCAACAGTAGTAGTAATCTCAGGATGCAGGATCAGATGTTAAAATGTCTGTAATCTGTCCCTCACAAAAACGCTGGCAGCTTCCTCTTCCTACACTATTCAGAGTCTCAGAGAGCATGTGACTGCAGCATCAAGTGACTTCAGCTTATATAGAGGCTGGGTCACATGATGCACTGGCCAATTACAGCCATGCCATTAGTAGGCATGGCTGTGATGGCTTCTAAGGGCAAAGCAGTGAAACGCTTGTTGATTGGCTGCCCTGCAGCTATTCAACATGCGTGATCAACTACCAGAACCCAGAACCCGAACGTTTTTTGAAACGTCCGTGTTTGGGTACGGGTCCCGGACACCCCAAAGCTCGGTACGGACCCGAACGTTACAGTCCAGGTTCGCTCAACACTAGTCACCAGGACAAAGCAAACACAGAAAGACATGCATTCCTGAAGTTGGTCCTAGCCCCTTACCACTCTATTCAAAAGTAGAAAATAGTTTTGCCTTTACATTTCAAAAAGGACCATGTTTGCACAAAAAGAGCCCTACATTAGGGCTCAAATAAACTGAGGCACTGCTTAGTTTCTATGCTGAGCCATCCACTCTTGCAAAGTCTGTATCATCAGGTGTATGGCTCGGAGGGGGCCTGGATCAAGATGCATGTTTATTCTGATCCTTATACCAGTTGCCACTGATCACCAACATAAAGGAACTAAAAGTAGACTTTCTTCCTATTTCTCTGTTTTTGTAAAACTTCATCATAAGTCTATGCGCAGCAGGGACTAGACCAGCCCTCAAAATTTCCATTTGCCTACTTGGCGAGTGGAAATTAGCTGAGGCCCGAAGGTGAGTGTGGTGCCGCATTGGAAGGGGGTGGGGGGCGCCGCCGGCAGGCAGGTTTGAATTGGAGCCAATTCTCCTCCCAGCGATTGGCCAGGAAACTGTGGGGAAGGGAAAGGAAGAGGAGAGCCGGGCGGATCACACAGGGAAGGGAACTCTGCTGTCAAACAAAGTCCCGCTTCCTGGACCAGCTTGTATGATAGACAGCACATTGGTCCCCTCTGTGTGTGACTCGGCCGGCTCTCCTTTACCTTCACCACAGTTTCCTGGCTGATTACTGGTGAATAGGGATCCTCCACCCTGCACAACCAGGCACACCAAATTTCCACAGGCTCACTTTAGACAGGTAAACAGTCCAGTAACTTGTTTTTTTTCTTATTATTTAGGGTTAATAAACTTGGATGGGGATAGGGGTATTATACACTCTCTTTATACTCTCCTTTTCCTCCAGCACATCATGTGATTGCAGAAACAACTTAGACCCAGCTGGAAAACAGTTAAAGGGATATGGCAAGGCACTCGGCCAGATCAAGCAAAAGCCCTATACAGGCAGGGACCGCGGTCCCCACTTCTTCCTAGATATCTCCCAGAAATGCTAGCTGGCTCCTACTGTCCTCACTCTTGCTCCCTTGCCTCTGGACAGGCCTCCTCCTTGTGTTTTAAGAGGATCCCCTCAGCCCCCAAGCCCCAGGCCCGAGGTTACCCCCCCCCCAGCAGTCAATCTCAGGCTCCACCCGAAATCCACACTGCCACTGCTAACCTGACTCTGAGTATTTAAGAGGGGCCTACCCCCTGCCAGCCCCTTTTGCTGGGGATTGGCTGGGTCCCTCCTCAATAGTCAAGGCAGCTCCTCCTAACCTCCCTCCCATTCTTCTGGAAGCTTCTCCAAAGTTCCACAAGTAGGGGGAGGTACCAGAGGTGCTACCTGATGTGTCATCCAGCCTCCCTGGATCACTCACCCTGACCCAGATTCAAAACAGGCTTGGCTGCCAGCCAAGCTTAAATTTGCCTACACTACACAAAAACAGTAAAAGGCCCAATAAATTAATCTGAGTATTTGCAAACTGGAAACAAAGCCTAGACTTGTCAAGAAGTTACTTCAACCAACTAGAGGGACTATGCTTTTTCACCCATAAGGGACCATGCATACCTTACTATCTTTGAAAAAATTACCTTTATGTCCTTAAGGACTGTTCAGGACACCAAAGACCCATCAGGGATATCATCCTTCCCTTATAGACTTATGTATGGTGCATGTACTTTTTTTCATGTCCAGAGAAAAAGTCACCGACCCTGTGGTCCTTTTGGAATTCACTGTGTGGCCGTCAGGGCCTTTGCAGATAGTAGTCTGTTTTTGCCTATTGCTGCTTAAAGTGGTTGTAAACCTCAATCTAACATTTGTACTTATAGGTAAGCCTTGAATAAGGCTTACCTATAGGTACTGTAAATATCTCCTAAATGTGCGGCAGGAGATATTTACTGTATACTGTACCGATGATGTTATTGGTACATGCGCTCTGCAGGAACAGGCACTAGTGCAGTTTCTTCCGAGCTGCATGCCATGACCGGCTGCTCCCACGTGCATGCGTGGGAGTGACGTCAGGTGGCTCCAGCCAGTTACACAGCCAGAGTCTGCGGCTCCAGAAGGAAGACAGGCAAAGATGGATGCGGCCTGCAGCGGGGACAGCACGGGCTTTGTTTGCAGGTAAGTGTCACATAATGTGCTAGTATGCGTGCATATACTTTGCAGGGAAAGGAATAAAAACCCTGATGGGTTTACTTCCTCTTTAATAGTAGAGTTTTCTAGCAGTCTCATATTATGTGTCAACAACCTATGTTTCTTGCAGCATGTCGCCAGCCTCCAATAACTTCTATAGCATGTTCACATGCTCTCTCCATCTCCTGCATCATGTTTGCAGTCTCTGACCATCTCTTGTAGCAAGCATGCAATCTTTGACCAACTCCTGTTTCATGTCTGCAGTCTCTGACAGCTGCTTTCTCTGGCATCACAGGCACTGAATATTATGTACAACCCTTTGGGGATTTCAGGGGCGACAGTTTAGGGCCCCATATCAAGAAGACTGACCACCACTGCTGTATACAATATTTGACAAGCCTTACCTAGCAGCAGCCACTGCCCTCTCCCTTCTTTCTCCTTGGACACCAATAGATGGAATAGCATGTAAGGGGCAGGTGGCTAGATGGCTCATTGTTTGTCACGTCCTCCATGCTTCCCTCCTCATTGGGTGCCAAGCATGGGTCACATGAAAAGCCTTCCCCCGGGATGGGTTTTTTGGGGCTATGCTAGGCACATTGTACAGGGTCACTTTACTACACATGGGGTACCTTTACTTTGTGCTGTCTTCATCGATGCCCTGGGACAAGACTGAGACTGCTGTGGGGTAATACTTGACCTTAAGGCAGGCCTCTACTGTTAGACATGAATGTGCACCATGTACACATGCACTGCAACTGTTCTCCAGTTCTTGGTTCACCGTGACAGTGTACACTTTCACTGTAATCTGCATATAGGAGGGGCATGCCGAGCTCTGTCCACATCCACCTGTCCTGTGTTTTCCACTACTACTCCCCAGTAGTGGAGTCAGCCCCGCTTTGTGCTCTGTGTGGCTGGGATCCACACGCGTGCTCAAATTAACTCTTGGACCCCTGGACAGGATGGAAAACTCTGCGGCACAAATCCACTTCCATTGCTCTGGGAGACAGACCGCTGGAGTATGGAATGTTGACAACAGCTCCCTTGCTGTTAGAGGTCTTCCACCTATAACAGGTACACGCTATCGACAGGCTGCTGTAAAACTTCCACTACTCTTGGCAACCAATTACGTCTTCACATTACTCCACTCCATATGGATACCTTCAAACCCCAAAATGCTAAGACCCACTTGGTGAACTCAGGGCCAGATTAAAAGCAACATGAGCCTGGTGCTGAGGATTTTGGTGGGCCTTTCATGCTCACAACATTGTGGGAACAGTTTGGGGATGGTCCCTTCCTGTTCCAACATGACTGCGTACCAGTACACAAAGCAAGGTCCATAAAGACATGGATGAACGAGTCTGGGGTGGAGGAACTTGACCGGCCTGCACAAAGTCCTGACCTCAACCCAATAGAACACCTTTTGGCTGAATTAGAGTGGAGACTGCAAGTCAGGCCTTCTCGTCCACATCAGTGCCTGACCTCACAAATGTAATTCTGGAAGAATGGTCAAACATTCTCATAGACACGCTCCTAAACCTTGTGGACATCCTTCCCAGAAGAGTTGAAGCTGTTATAGCTGCAAAGTGTGGGGCAACTCAATATTGAACCCTACAGAATAAGACTGGGATGCCAATAAAGTTCACGTGCGTGTAAAGGCATGTGTCCCAATACTTTTGCCTAGCTAGTGTATCTGCCAAGATTTGCAATGGTGGTGGAACCCTCCTACACATAAATACTAAATTTAGACATAAGTTAGGGAAGGCCCTGAGTCAGGAGTTATGTTTAACAACATAGAGAGAACAAACAACATCTCTACATGACATGACATATTTGGGATTTGAACTCAGGACCTGAGCAATGGTAGGCAGAATTTCTACCTTGTGAGCCACAGGGCTGCTGCGTGTGGAGTCCTCCTACACATAAATACACAGATACTGCATTTCCTATATATATATAGGAATTACATTAGTCAGGAGTTTTTCTTGTTGATTTATTCTGTGATATTTGGTGTTTCTTGCTGTTTGAGTGTAGAATAGTAATGTTATCCTCAGATTTTTGGTAATGACATTTATATTTCTGATGTTGGTACACATATCACATTTTTTGGGCTCAAATTAGGATCATTTGGAAAGAATAAAAAATAAAAAAGGGACTCATTTTAAATTTCCATAAGCAACTGTATTGTTTTTGGTTTGTAAAGACACCTGTGTGAGTTTGGGGAAATATTTTTGTGAGATAGACATCAACAAGTGAAAGTGACAGAGAAAAAAAATATTTTACCAAAACATGAAAAGGTTACACATTCTGTCATTCTTAAAAATAAAATAGATTATCAAAATTGCAGCATTGTTGCAAGGAGAATTTATTTGAGAGAAAGATACATTTCATCACAACATGAAAAGGATTTCTTTGGGGAAGTTACAATTGTATTAGAATGAGTGGTTGAAAATTGCAATGGGCTACATTGCTCCAACTTTTACTCCCAAAAAACTCTCACAGCTCTCATTTTGGTATTTACTATAGCTCCCTGTAATTACTCCATGGAAGCAAAATTTAGAGCAGTTTCAGGTCTGAGCATGCTCAGTTGTGCCCTGCACCTAGGAGTAAAGAGACGGGGAATTTATCTCTACTCAGACTTTTTAAGATATTTCAGTGTAGAAATCACTTTTCCACACAGTTTAAAAGCAGATTATCTCTAAACAATATCCCACAAATTTTAGTACAATTTAGGTGATTATATCATGCTCTAAACATTATTTCCATGTGCACATCTCCAGGTCTTAACTGGAGTAAGGATTTGAGCGCTATTTTTGCCACGGGCGCTATAGTGAATACCGTTCTCGCCAGTGGCGGCCCGCCCATAGGGGCACCCAGGCGCCGCCCCCCCCCCCCCAAAAAAAAACAAATAAAAAGGTCACCTTTAAAAAAAGTTTGTTTAAGTTAACATGTGTTCGGGTGCCGGACACAGTGCACTATGGGAAGCGTGACGTCATTGCAATCACATGATTGCAGGCATCACGCTTCAATGGCACGGTTTAATCCTGCCTTGAGAAGCTTTGCTCTGCGCCTCAAGCCACCTATTTGCTCCTGCTGGTGTCAATCAATCACCGCCCTCCACTAGATGGCGGTGATTGATCTCGGAGGAGCCTCGGCATCACTTCCGTCCATGCATTGTGGAGAGAAGCCAGACACCAGGCTCCAGCCCATTCACCGCAAGTGCAGGCTCTGCACACTGACAGCCCGCTTGTCTGCATGCCGATCTCTGCACACTCCTGCCTGCCTATTAGATGGAGTAAGTGTGGGACTTGTCCCGACTTCAGAGGGGAGTCTCTGCAAAGTACCCCACCTATGTTACTGGCTGCAAAGTACCTCCACCTGTGATACTGGCTGCAAAGTACCCCCACCTGTGATATTGGCGGCAAAGTACCCCCACCTGTAAAATTGGCTGAAATTTACCCCCACCTGTGATATTGGCTGCAAAGTACCCCCACTTGTGATACTGGCTGCAAAGTATACTGCAGTGCGAAGGGTATCACG
>BLSH010066417.1:1378796-1389491 GCA_018402905.1 Glandirana rugosa
AACTGGCTGCAATTTACCCCCACCTGTGATATCGGCTGCAATTTACCCCATCTGTGATATTGGCTGCAATTTACCCCCACCTGTGATATTGGCAGCAATTTACCCCCACCTGTGATACTGGCTGCAATTTACCCCCACCTGTGATACTGGCTACAATTTACCCCCACCTGTGATACTGGCTGCAATTTACCCCACCTGTGATATTGGCTGCAATTTACCTCACCTGTGATACTGGCTGCAATTTACCCCCACCTGTGATATTTGCTGCAATTTACCCTACCTGTGATACTGGCTGTTATATACCCCTACCTGTGATGCTGGGGCTCTATACTGTGTCCTGCGATACTGGCTGCTATATACCCCACCTGTGATGCTGGGGCTCTATACTGTGTCCTGTGATACTGGCTGCTATATACCCCACCTGTGATGCTAAGCTGTATACTGTGTCCTGTAAGGCTGAGCTGTATACTGTGTCCTGTGATGCTAAGCTGTATACTGTATCCTGTGATGCTGAGCTGTATACTGTGTCCTGTGAGGCTGAGCTGTATACTGTGTCCTGTGCTGCTGAGTTGTATAGTGTGTCCTGTGCTGTTGAGTTGTATACTGTGTCCTGTGATGCTGAGCTGCATACTGTGTTCTGTGATGCTGAGTTGTGTACTCCTGACACAATATGTGGAATACAGGGGACGGAGTGGGTAGATTATATAAGGGGTGGGGCTTATTAAATGTAGGAGGGGTCAAAAAGGAAGGGTGGGGCCTGGCGCCCCCCCATCCTAAAACTTCACCAGCCACCACTGGTTTTCACGCTATTTAGTGCCATTTGCCATTTATGCCGCTAAATAGCGCTCAGTACCGCAAATGTGTGCATAAGCATTATAGTAAATAAACCCCACAGATTAATTGTTTTCTTTCTGTACTTATTTTGAGTCTGCATCCTTCTTCCTAAAGGTCGATATATATATATATATATATATATATATATATATATATATATATATATACAAAGCTTGCTAATATAGTAAGGGAGGAATGCACTTAAAATTTTCTGGAAAATGTTCAGATGTCATGTTTTTTTTTCTTATATCTTTACTATGGTGATCATTCTTGCTGCTGTCACCTTTTTCAGCTAGAAGATGTTTGCACAAAACACATCATTTACTTTGCAGTGTGGGAAAGTAACAATCAGCATTTATGGCTCACCATCATGTACTGTAGAATGCTCTTGCTCATAGAACAGATAGATCTGTTGATTGCATGAGAAGTAAACTGGGTGCCGCTGTGCTTGTGCCGGCCATTCTCCCCCAGATGCACTGCCGAGATACAGGGGGTGGAGATAGTGTAATTGACAGATGGTACCCTCGAACAAATAAGAGTGTGTGGATTCTTCCTCATCTCCCTCCACCAGCAAAAGACAAGCATGTGTGCCCATCAAGTGAGACTGTCACTGTAGGGACGGGAGTTAGGAGGAAATAGTTATTTTATGAAAGCTGTGGGGAAGGAACAAGAGTCAGCCTCTATGTTGTGCTACACTACACTGTGTGGAACTCAGCTGCCGCCTGTGATTTACATAATAACGCCTGCCAGTCACCCACGATTTACATAACAATAGCGCATTCCGTCGCCCTCGATTTACATAACAATAGATATTGCCGTCCGCCCTTAATTTGCATAAGAATAGCACTTGTCGTCCGTGATTTACATAACAATGGTATACACATGCAGAGCTAAACAGCATTATTGACTCACTGACATGGGCCTATCTTGAGGTTGGAGCCTGGAGCTACAGCTCCAATAGCCCCTATGTTAATCCGGCCCTGGGTGAGCTATATGTGCCGGTTACTTGCAATGCACTTCTTTCAGTAACTTCAGACTAGGGAAGGGCAACGTTTCAGTAGTTTATCTAAGAAAATTGCCAAATGAACATTCCAAAATCCAACATAGAAGTGCAAGATCTTTCCTACATCCCTACTCCTAACTACATATATGTGCTGCCCCGACATACCTGCAAAGGTGAAGGCCAAGTAATTACGGTCCTTGAGAGGCACTCTCATGCAGATGTAAGTTTCACAGAAGTATGTGTGCATTCTGGTGTCTTCTGGGTGCTAGATAACCTCCTTCTGCTCTTCACAGGTATCATTCTCCGTCTCTCTCCCTTACAAATCCCAGTCTTAGTTTTTCTCTCCCTCTCCCTTGGGCTCTCCACAGGGGAAATCCCCGAACTCTTCCCCACTACCCCTCTGGGTTTCTCTCCTATTGGCTAACCTCACCACTCCGGAGGCTCACCACGTACAGGATCACTGCCCCCTATTTATATGTCACAGGATTAGTGAGCAAAGAAGCTGGGACATCACCTATCTGGCTAATTCAATCCTGGGCTGGCTAACCCACTTACAAACAGTTTGCTCCTGTATTCTGCTGAGAGGCTGCTGCAGACTGCAGGAAAGCGTTTTTCTGGGTCACAGGGGATGGAAAGGATGCTGAGGGAGCCCTCTAATGTCACAAAAAAAGCAGCAAAATAATGCAAACTGTTTATCTTCAGTGAGCATCTGCTTCCAGCAAAATGGGTTAATTCATTGCAATCTTTGACTCACACAGATAACTAATTAACCTTACTGGGGAGCTGAAGCTCTGGAACAGAATAAAAGACCACTCTGCTCAGGCTGCAGTGCCACCTATGGGTGGTGAAATAAACTTTTATATTGTATTTTGTGTACGTTTCAAATGTAAACTATGGTTGGATCTAGGTTAAAGTGACCAGATTTTTAAAATGAAATCCAGGGACATTTATTTTTTTTATTGGCAAATGGTAAACTATTTTATATGCATATTATCCTCAAATTATATATGCAGTCAGTGGCGTATCGTGGGTTTTCAGCGCCCAGGACAAGGCCAGAAATTTGCACCCCCTAACCCATAGCCTTTTAGCACTCCCTGAGTCATTTCCACTAGTACAGTAGTACTGACCAACCTGATTCCTACACTGACCTACCTGACCACTATACTAACCTACCTGATTCCTTACCTGACCTACCTGACTACTGCACTATCCTACCTGATGCCTACACTGACCTACCTGACCACTGTACTAACCTACCTGATTACTACACTGACCACTACACTAACCTAACTCATTCCTATTTGACCTACCTGATCCCTACACTGTCCACTACACTGACCGATCTGATTCCTACACTGACCTACCTGATTCCTACACTGACCACTACACTAACCTAACTGATCCCTACTTTGACCCACCTGATCCCTACATTAACCACTACACTGAGCTACCCGATTCCTACACTGATCACTACACTAACCTACCTGATTTCTACTTTGACCTACCTGATCCCTACACTGACCTACCTGATTCCTATACTGGCCTACCTGATCCCTACACTGACCACTACACTGACCTACCTGATTGTTACACTGACCACTACACTAACCTACCTGATTCCTACACTGATCTACCTGATCCCTACACTGTCCACTACACTGACCGATCTGATTCCTACACTTACCTACCTGATTCCTACATTGACCACTACACTAACCTAACTGATCCCTACTTTGACCCACCTGATCCCTACACTAACCACTACACTGAGCTACCCGATTCCTACACTGACCAATACACTAACCTACCTGATTTCTACTTTGACCTACCTGATCCCTACACTGACCTACCTGATTCCTATACTGGCCTACCTGTTCCCTACACTGACCACTACATTGACCTACCTGATTCTTACTCTGATCACTACACTAACCTACCTGATTCCTACACTGATCTACCTTATCTCTACACTGTCCACTACACTGACCCACGTGATTTTTATACTGACCACTACACTAACCTACCTGATTGCTACTTTGACCTACCTGATCCCTACACTAAACACTACACTGACCTACTTGATTCCTATACTGGCTTACCTGATCCCTACACTGACCACCACACTGACCTTACCTGATTCCTATACTGACCACTACACTGACCTACCTAACCACTACACTGACCTACCTGATTCCTACACTGACCTATCTAATTCCTACACTGGCCTACCTGATCCCTACACTGACCTACCTGATCCTTACACTGATTACTACACTGACCTACCTAACCACTACACTGACCTACCTGATTCCTACACTGGCCTACCTGATCCCTACACTGACCACTACACTGACCTATCTGATCTCTATACTGTCCACTATATTGACCTACCTGATCCCTACATTGACCTACCTGATCCCTACAATGACCATTACACTGACCTACCTGATCCCTAGACTGATTCCTGCACTACTCACCCCCACCCCACATATGTACAGTGTAGATGTGTAGTAGATTCGGTTGCTCACCTCTTCATGATAATCCATTGGAGCAGGGCTATCCCAGCACAGGGTACTGTTCCTGCCACCCAGTTGCTCATCAGTATCCCCTGCCGAGAGCTGCTCCAATAGCCGCCATACCCTCTGTACCGCCCCTCCACCTCCACCGTTCTCACACACGGACCATGGGGGACAGGCTGGATCACAGGAGTCCCTGGGCAGCGGGGGGGGGTGCGGTGCTGCAGGGCAATGCCCAGGACATGCCTCATCGGAGATGTAGGTGGCCAGGGGAGGCATGCTGCACGTGACCACAACACAGCAGACTTGGAGGGGGGCACAGTAATAATTTTGCTCCCCCCCTAAATGTTGCACCTGAGGCAGGTGCGTATCATGAAATGAGTGGGCCCGTCTGCAAGATAAAAAGTGGGCCCCTGTGATCGATGTAAAAAAAAATGTGGATTGGCTTAAATTGCACTAAATGTTGGGCTTGGCTTAAAGTGATGTGGTTTAATAGAGTCTGATATGACTTACAGTGCAGAATACAGTAATGTTGAATAGGAAAAGTACAGTGCGGAGTGTATGGGGGTGGGCAGTATGTGCAGGAGAGGAGTGTGCAGTGTATGGCAGTGGGTATTATGTGCAGGAGAGGAGTTCAGAGTGTATGGAGGTGAGTAGTATGTGCAGGAGAGGAGTTCAGAGTGTGTGGAGGTGAGTAGTATGGGCAGGAGAGGAGTTCAGAGTGTGTGGAGGTGAGTAGTATGGGCAGGAGAGGAGTGCAGAGTGTTTGGAGATGGGTAGTATGTGCAGTAGAGGAGTGCGGAGTGTATGGAGGTGGGTATAATGTGCAGGAGAGGAGAGCAGAGTGTATAGAGGTGGGTATAATGTGCAGGTAAGGAGTGCAGAGTGTACAGCAGTGGGTAGTATGTGCAGGATGGTGTCAGCAGGGCAGTGGATGGTGGAAATAATGTGCAGGTGAGGAGTGCAGAGTGTATGGCGGTGGGTATTATGTGCAGGAGAGGAGTGTGAAGTGTATTGAGTTGGGTAGTATGTGCAGGAGAGGAGAATAGAGTGTATGGAGGTGGGTAGTATGTGCAGGAGAGCAGTGTATGGCAGTGGGTATTATGTGCAGGAAAGGAATGCAGAGTGTATGGAGGTGGGTAGTATGTGCAGGAGAAGAGTGCGGAGTGTATGGTGGTGGGTAGTATGTGGAGAAGGGGAGTGTATGGAGGTGGGTATAATGTGCAGGTAAGGAGTGCAGAGTGTACAGCGGTGGGTAGTATGTGCAGGATGGTGTCAGTAGGGCAGTGGATGGTTTCAGTATATCTTTATTTTTATTATTTTATTTTATTCTTTTTTTACAATTTAATTTTTTAGTGTTTTTTTTTTTCATTTTTCAAAATGCTTTTTGGGGCCAGTAGATGGTGTCAGTAGGGCAGTGGATGGTGCTACCACACAATGGTCGGGAGGGTAACAGAGCCCTGCCCTAAAGTAGGTCCGTAACTCCACAAGGAGAAAAAAGGGTTAATCCAGCGGCATATACTAGAAAATAATGACTTTTATTGATGCAATAGTTAATAATGAACCAATGACACGTGACACCAAAGATAAAAAAGACAACGTTGTCTATTAAGAACAACACCCCGGGGTCACACACATACCACACCTAGGTACATATTAAATAGTATTAACTTAGCTGGGACTCTTACATGGATCCTAGGTAATCCCATTTAAAACGCCAGCTCATTGAAGTGCCGACTGTCAAGTTTGGAACTTCTAGGTCCATCAATGCCCAGTCAGAAATAAATAGTGCCTTAATGACAGCTGTGGAATAACATACTATGATTTCAATAGCTTAAGGACTTAAAGCTGATTGGCAGGCTAGAATGAAAGCAATAGTCACAGATAAATGTGGTGCTTAGCACATAAAGCTAGATGGAATTGCCATACTAATAGTCTGCATTCATATATCTCTAGTGGATTCCTTTAACGTAGTGAGTCCATGAACCAGTCTGTAACAGCCCAATATGTGTCTCACTGCTGGGAAAGGTATTGCAGGAATCAACCTTCTGCATAAAAATGGATATCGAGTTCTGACCCTAGCAGTGGCAGATGGCATGTAGCCGTAAAACCATACTACTCAGTGGGGTGTCGGTCCCGCTCACTGGGTATGACTCGCGGTTAGACGTTCTCGTCCGGATCACAGTCCCGCTATCATCCGACCTTGATGAGTGCACTGGGGTGAGTTATTGGCAAAGTGAGGGTCCAACATCCATATGCCTGAGTGTACTGCTGTCCAAATGTAACAGGGATGTCTCTTTCCCAGGCATCGGGTGTCAGCTCACACCGCCGGTCCTCCGTGTGGTGGGGAAAACCTGGCCGAGATCCGACAGTCTTCAGCTCCTGTGTCCAAGGGAGCCTGTTGAACAGAGTCAGGGCTGTATAGCGGGATCAGCTGGTCCGGCACCTGTCAGTGAGAGAGGAGACTCTATAGGCACCGTCACGGACTTAGCATGAACTGTGGTGGTGGATTCACGGTGGAGGCACTGCTTGTACCAGGTGGCAGGTGGTCCCCTAGTTGAGGGGGGTAAGGGGGGGCTGAAACACCGACGCGTTTCATTCGCTAACACGCAAATTTCATCAGGGTGAGGGGCGCACTGGTGATTGTGCCTCTTATATAGGCTTTCTCCATATCTTCCATTCACTTCTCCAGTGCGTCTGGTTCCGCCCACCATGTTGTCAGCACCATAACTTAACCCCATGTGGCATTTTGACTAGTTAACATCTGGTCCTCTGAAAAGAACATGGCTATTTACGGGTCCGCATTGAATGATTTTCTTCTGTCCCATTAAATAGGACATAGATTCATAGATCCACTCAATTGGCATGTTAAGTGATGCCCAACTAGATTTCATGTATCTATAATCAAAAATTATAAAATCATGGTTATCAGTAATTTGGCCATTGTGTGGGAGATGAGCTTCAAGTAGGCACCCCCAGGTGAAGACACAGTGCCCAACTTATAAAGGCCAGTTTTGCTTATAGGTCTATAGCAATGAATACAATGGCACTATCCCTTAACTTTCATTCAACCCCGTTTATCCTGCAGGCAGCCAAGGCTACAGAATGCTAGTATAGTATTATATGGCATATGTCCCTGGGAAGGACTCCTAGAGCCTGAGAGTCCAGGGAGAATGCTTGCCCCACGATCCCCAATCATGGGGGCCCAGGTGAGCATTGCTCACTACAGAACATCTCGTCTCACGGGCTTCCCCGGGACAGATCCTTAATAGTGGCCGGCTGTCTAATCAATGATAAAGAGTTTCAAGCCGGTATTAATTGACAGTAAGCCTTTTGTGCATTGATCCTATACCTAGAGTATCATTTAGCTCACTTGAGCACAAGAAATTGTATAACTTGAGTCTAGAGGTATGGCTGCTTTGAAGAGGTATTTCATAAGCAGGGGCATAAAAGTTCATCATGCGGTAATATGGCTCACAGGTTCATGGAGAAGTTCTTTTGTTTAGCAGGGTGCCTTGAGCTACCTTAGCCAGTTCCGCATGACTGGCGTTCCATTACATTACGATTATGCATAGTTTGGGTATGGTGCATTGTACTAGTGCATTGCATTACCATTATACATAGATTGGATATAGTGCATTGTACATCAGCCTAAAGCAGATAGCTGTCAGATAGACACTTTTTGCATACCATAAAGACTGTAAGAGGCATCTGATCTGATATAGGTAATACACTAGCTTGAGCTAGTCGGGTCTGGAGGGTAAAGGTCCGTACCTACAGGAAACAATTTCCTATGGGAACTAAGGATATTAAGTATTCAAAGTGTGAAGCCAGTTACACCCTCGCATTGGGTGCATTGGGTGACTGGATAAGCAAATGAGCAAGCAGTTTTTCAGATGTAGGGCTGACCACTAGGGGGATATTTGGTTACCTTGTCTATATGGTACACAAGGGTATCGTAGGGTCCAGCCGTATACTGAACCTCAAATCCAATTGTTAGGGTTCTAGAAATACTGTAAGGTTTAGTTCTGTATTCAGTCCGTTAGGGGCCAAACTACCCAATTGGTAGATAAACTGTTTTTCGCATTGTAAAAGGACCCTGTCGAAGTCACCTCTTCGGTTAGAGAGCTTCAGGGCGTAGAAACCCTTGACCTTCAGCCCGGTGGATTGTCCCTGATGGTGGGTTCTGAAATGTTGAGCAAGGGGTGATTCGTCTGTTGGGTCTCTCAGGGATGACAAATGCTCACCAATCCGGATCTTGAGAGCCCGTTTGGTCTTGCCTACATAGATTTTTTCACACGGGCATGTAATCATGTAGAGGACCCGTTCGGTTGTGCAGTTAATAAACTGATTAATCTTGTAGGTATTTTTACCTTCACTATCTGTAAACTTATCTGTTTTCTCTACGTAGCGACAGATGTGATATCTGCCACAGGGATACATCCCTTTTAGGGGGGGGGGGGCAAGCTGGTGAGCCAGTTCCTCTTCAGGGGCCTTAGAAACTCAGATTTAACCAGCTCATCCCCTAAGTTCCTGGATCGCTTCACAGTCAATAATGGTCGTGCGCCAACGATGGCTCTTGTTTGCGGGCATCTAGTGAGAATGTGCCAGTGTTTGTTTAATATTGATTTCACTTTTTCCCCATTGGCTCCCAAATGGGGTAATCCATTCTGGGTCACTTGCAGCCATTGGCACATCAGCTTTGGTCTGGCTTTTCAACAAGCTCTTTCTCTGTGTTTGAGATGCTTTTTTTCGAGAATTCTTAAGAATGGCATGTGAGTAGTTCCTGGCCCTAAATCTTTTATAGAGTCCTTTGGCTTCACTTTGGTATTCTTTATCTAATGAGCAGTTCCGTCTTATTCTGAGGAACTGACCAGTCGGAATACCTCTGATAAGTGATTTAGGGTGATGACTGGTGGCATCAAGGAGGGTATTAGCCACCGTTGGTTTTCTGTATGTGTTGGTGATGAGTTGACCTCTTTCAATCCTAATACATAGATCCTGAAAGGAAATTTGATGCCTGTCCATAACATAAGTTAATTTAATGTTCCTTGTGTTTTGATTGAGCATATATATAAATTCCTCAAGTGATTCAACTGATCCCTTCCACAGTAGCAGTACAGCCCCCCAAGGGGCTCCCATCGAGCTCCCCCAGATTTGTTTGTAATATACACCAAGGAAATTAAAACAGTTATGGCCCAACGTAAAATGTAGCAGGTCTATCAAAAACTCATTCTGTGCGCCCATATTTGGGTATTGTACCTCCAAGAAGTGGGCGACGAGGCCCCACTCGTGGGGTATAGACGTGTAGAGCGATTCCACGTCTATCCCCACGAGCAGGGCCCCCTCCGGCACAATAGCATCCTGTATCTTGCTCAGTACATCACGAGTGTCCTTTACATACAAGGTCAGGTGGTGTACTAGATCCTTCAAGAAGGATCTAGTATACCACCTGACCTCTACACGTCTATACCCCACGAGTGGGGCCTTGCCGCCGTCGCCCACTTCTTGGAGGTACAATACCCAGATATGGGCGCGCAGAATGAGTTTTTGATAGACCTGCTTACATTTTACGTTGAGCCATAACTGTTTTAATTTCCTTGGTGTATATTACAAACAAATCCGGGGGACCTCGATGGGAGCCCCTTGGGCCCCAGCGTATGCCTGCCTTCACTTAGGATTATGGGAGGAGGAGGTGGTCTATCATTCATCGATGTACCGGGACAAGGCGCTCCGTTGGCTTAGATACATCGACGATGTACTGCTACTGTGGAAGGGGTCAGTTGAATCACTTGAGGAATTTATATATATGCTCAATCAAAACACAAGGAACATTAAATTAACTTACATTATGGACAGGCATCAAATTTCCTTTCTGGATCTATGTATTAGGATTGAAAGAGGTCAACTCATCACCAACACATACAGAAAACCAACGACTGGTCAGTTCCTCAGAATAAGACGGAACTGCTCATTAGATAAAGAATACCAAAGTGAAGCCAAAGGACTCTATAAAAGATTTAGGGCCAGGAACTACTCACATGCCAAGATTACTCGTCAAGGCAGAATAAGACTCCTTGACTGGTCAGCAACCAAAAGACATACACAACCACTACTCAACTGGAGAAAGTTAGGATTATGTATCTAGGTCTTTCCTTTAAACTACGGACAGGTATTACATTCAATTAAATTACAAGGAACACAAAACTAACTCGTATATATATTTAAGGAGTTCACTAAGTTGACTGGGGAAGGTGTCATCGTCATGTAGCAGCTACATAGATTCGGTTGCCTCGCGGAACAGGGCCATGTAGCTACTTACTATCTGGTGGAGGAGGAGGG
>BLSH010066417.1:1389501-1405430 GCA_018402905.1 Glandirana rugosa
GAAAACACGTAACTAGGATATGGATCTCATAGTAAATCGAGTGAACTCGTGTTCTTTAACATATTGAACTCAGATCTCCATACCGACGATACTTCTCCATAAAGTATTCGTCCCCGTATTTTCAAGTAGTATGTCATTACACCGAGTGTCCAAGTACCTCTTCAAGAAAACAAATCGTCCCACGGAACTCGATGGAATCGGTCAAGGCGTACTGACCGCAAGGTAATGTAATGCAAATATGTATCTAACCCATATCACGTAACATGATCACGTAACGTAATGGTAATATGTATCTAACCTATATCACGTAACATGTAGTCGGATTTCGTCTACAGTCTATCTGTGAAAAACGTATGGTATTTCTGACATTCTCCGTAGACTAGATTATATCCATTATGTGATCGAACTCGATGTCCCATAGGAAATTGTTTCCTGTAGGTACTAAGGACCTTTACCCTCCAGACCCGACTAGCTCAAGCTAGTGTATTACCTATATTAGATCAGATGCCTCTTACAGTCTTTATGGTATGCAAAAAGTGTCTATCTGACATCTGCTTTAGGCTGATGTACAATGCACTATATCCAATCTATGTATAATGGTAATGCAATGCACTAGTACAATGCACTATACCCAATCTATGTATAAACGTAATGTAATGGAACGCCAGTCATGCGGAACTGGCTAAGGTAGCTCAAGGCACCCTGCTAAACAAAAGAACTTCTCCATGAACCTGTGAGCCACATTACTGTATGATGAACTTTTATGCCCCTGCTTATGAAATACCTCTTCATAGCAGCCATACCTCTAGACTCAAGTTATACAATTTCTTGTGCTCAAGTGAGCTAAATGATACTCTAGGTATAGGATCAATGCACAAAAGGCTTACTGTCAATTAATACCGGCTAGAAACCCTTTACCATTGATTAGACAGCCGGCCACTATTAAGGATCTGTCCCGGGGAACCCCGTGAGACGAGATGTTCTGTAGTGAGCGATGCCCACCTGGGCCCCCATGATTGGGGATCGTGGGGCAAGCATTCTCCCTGGACTCTCAGGCTCTAGGAGTCCTTCCCAAGGACATATGCCATATAATACTATACTAGCATTCTGTAGCCTTGGCTGCCTGCAGAATAAACGGGGTTGAATGCAAGTTAAGGGATTCGTTGCTATAGACCTATAAGCAAAACCGGCCTTTATAAGTTGGGCACTGTGTCTTCACCTGGGGGTGCCTACTTGAAGCTCATCTCCCACATAATGGCCAAATTACTGATACCCATGATTTTATAATTTTTGATTATAGATACATGAAATCTAGTTGGGCATCACTTAACATGCCAATTGAGTGGATCTATGAATCTATGTCCTATTTAATGGGACAGAAGAAAATCATTCAATGCGGACCCGTAAATAGCCATGTTCTTTTCAGAGGACCAGATGTTAACTAGTCAATATGCACACATGGGGTTAAGTTATGGTGCTGACAACGTGGTGGGCGGAACCAGAGGCACTGGAGAAGTGAATGGAAGATATGGAGAAAGCCTATATAAGAGGCACAATCACCAGTGCGCCCTTCACCCTGATGAAATTTGCGTGTTAGCCAATTAAATGCGTCAGTGTTTCTGCCCCCTCAACTAGGGGACCACCTGCCGCCTGGTATAAGCAGTGCCTCCACCGTGAATGCACCACCACAGTCCATGCCAAGTCCGTGACGGTGCCTGTAGAGTCTCATCTCTCACTGACAGGTGCCGGACCAGCTGATCCCGCTATACAGCCCTGACTCTGTCCAACAGGCTCCCTTGGACACAGGAGCTGAAGACTGTCGGATCTCGGTCAGGTTTTCCCCACCACACGGAGGACCAGCGGTGTGAGCTGACACCCGATGCCTAGGAAAGAGACATCCCTGTTACATTTGGACAGCAGTACACTCAAGCGTATGGATGCTGGACCCTCACTTCGCCAATAACTCACCCCAGTGCACTCATCAAGGTCGGATGATAGGGGGACTGTGATCCGGACGAGAACGTCTAACCGAGTCATACCCAGTGAGCAGGACCTACACCCCACTGAGTAGTATGTTTTTACGGCTACATGCAGGGGAGGGCTGGCCCAGGGGGTGGGGTGGCAATTGCCCCCCATGCCACCCTAACTTACATTTAAAATGGTTGATGGCTTCTGCCCGCTCACACTTTTTTTTCTTGTGAAGGAAGGAAATAGGGCAGAGGGGCACAGCCACCAACTAACTGCAGGCAAAGGAGGGCGCCCAGGGCCGGCCCTAGCATGGATCCCGCTAGGCGCATTGGGTGGGCATGGAGGGTGAGCTGATTCAGTGGTTCAATGGGCCACTTGACTGGACTTGCCTCCCAGGCCTACGGCTGCCAGCCCTCCCCTGGCTACATGCCATCTCTCACTGCTAGGGTCAGAACTTGATATCCATTTTTATGCAGAAGGTTGATTCCTGCAATACCTTTCCCAGCAGTGAGACACATATTGGGCTGTTACAGACTGGTTCATGGACTCACTACGTTAAAGGAATCCACTAGAGATATATGAATGCAGACTATTAGTATGGCAATTCCATCTAGCTTTATGTGCTAAGCACCAAATTTATCTGTGACTATTGCTTTCATTCTAGCCTGCCAATCAGCTTTAAGTCCTTAAGCTATTGAAATCGTAGTATGTTATTCCACAGCTGTCATTAAGGCACTAGTTATTTCTGACTGGGCATTGATGGACCTAGAAGTTCCACACTTGACAGTCGGCACTTCAATGAGCTGGCATTTTAAGTGGGATTACCTAGGATCCATGTAAGAGTCCCAGCTAAGTTAATACTATTTAATATGTACCTAGGTGTGGTATGTGTGTGACCCCGGGGTGTTGTTCTTAATAGACAACGTTGTCTTTTTTATCTTTGGTGTCACGTGTCATTGGTTCATTATTAACTATTGCATCAATAAAAGTCATTATTTTTTAGTATATGCCGCTGGATTAGCCCTTTTTTCTCCTTGTGGAGTTACGGACCTTCTTTAGGGCAGGGCTCTGTTACCCTCCCGACCATTGTGTGGTAGTGCATTTAGGTCCATTTAGGTGAATCCCACCCTCTGCCAGGGTGAGTCAGCCATACTGTAAGAGAACTCAACCCGATATACGGTGTTGAGATCCGTGTCCTCCTTCCCCTACTCCTGTACCCCATTTTGTTATTCCAGTGGATGGTCCTAGCAGAGTAATGGACAGTGTCAGAATTTTTTTATTTTTATTAATAATTATTAATAATAGGCTCCTGTTCATTCATAAACTGAGGCAGAGTTTACTCTGCTCAGTTATCACAGGGCACAGGAGGGTAGCGATGATCACTGTGTCCAATTAAGAAAAAGAAGGGGCCGGAAAATGACATATTTACCGGCCCCTTCCTCCACTCTCCATCCTGACATATCCCCAGCAGCCGGCGGGAGAGGAGGGAAGCTGGCTGCGGGGCACGAGGAGGGGCAGAGGAGAAGGACAGGGGACCAGAGGTGCAGACAGAGCGCACGGGGCAGAGGACAGGGGACCAGAAGAGCTCAGATAGGGGCCTGGTATGGACTGGTGGGGGGACCTCATGCCATATTTTTTTTTACATTTTTCTTTTGCCTTTAATGGTATTGTATTGCCGGCAGTTTAAATATCATTTCATTCATATTTTTTTCTTTAGAAATGTTCACTTTTTGCTGCAACATGTTCTATACAGGGTACAGATGTGCCACTTTGGCAGGGGAAGGGAAGCGATCACAGCTTCCGTGTAGAGGAAGGCTGTGATCACAGCCCTTCCCCCTTCACAGAACGGAGGTCCGTGTTTACTTACACGGACCTCCGTTCTTTCACTCCGGGGGGGGGGGGCATCGCGGGTAGCCGGCGGCAATCGAAGCCACCGCACCCGCTCCCTGGCCCTCCTCGAACACAGTGAGCGCGCGGGCGCGCCTCCAGCGGCGCGCGCTCACAGTGCGCGATCTCGCAGCTTGATGCTTTCCCAAGCTCTCTGTAAGTTCTACCTCCATAGAACCTCAAGCGGTAGAGTCAACTCTGGTACTTCATTGAGGACATCATCCCTTCCTCCCCTGTCCTCTGCAAAGCTCCCTGAGCCCAAGGCTTCAAGCAACAGGGTGCTCTGGAAGGCAGGCTCCTTTTGCTCCTTGGCCTCTGCTCCAAGCTCAAGGCCTCAGCTCAGCTGCTCCTCACACACCCTCCCTAGGCTGCAGCCAGTGGGGAAGAGAGAGATCACTTGGTCCTCCCCAAATATTTTTTCACCATGATGCTCCACTGGCTAAGAAAGTCCTAGTGGTTGGCTGGGAAAGGATATGAATAATCATAACCCAAGCCCACTGTGTATCTTCACACTAATGCCAGAGGTACAAGTGACATCTACTGGCAGAAGGAAGAATTGACAGCCTGAACTTAGGAGAAAAAAACCCAAATAAGCAAATAGACAATAAATCAGCTGGGCTTCTCCTATTTTCATTTGGTGATCTGGCCAGTAAGTCTGTTGTTTTTCAAAAGAAACAAGTTCTCTTGCAGATGTGTCAGTTACATGGATGGAACAAACCATTCAACACTGACAGGTACTTAACCACTTCAGCCCCGGAAGGATTTCCCACTATAGGACCAGAGCCCTTTTTGCGATTCGGCGCTGCGTCGCTTTAACTGACAATTGCACGGCCGTGCGACGTTGTACCCAAACGAAATTTGCGTCCTTTTTTTCCCACAAACAGAGCTTTCTTTTGGTGGTATTTGATCATCGCTGCGTCATTTCTGATGGCCGCTATAAACAAAACATTTTTTTTCACCGTTTTTGGCCGATTTATATTCTTCCTCATATTTGCGATTAAAAAAATCGCAATCGGCGTTTATTGATTGGTTTGCGCAAAAGTGGCCGCGTTTACGGACGATGAGAATTCATTTTTGGGGTTTTTATTTTTTTTTAATTTTTTATTAGTAATGGCGGCGATCTGCGATTTTTAGCGGTACTACGATATTGAGGCGGACATGTCGGACCATTTTGACACTTTTTTGGGACCATTGACATTTATACAGCGATCAGTGCTATAAAGATGCACTGATTACTGTGTAAATGCCATTGGCAGTGAAGGGGTTAACCTGCAGGGGGCGCTCTAAAGGTTAACTGTGTTCCCTGGGCGTGTTCTAACTGTGGGGGGACTGCCCTGGCAGGGGAAGGGAAGCGATCACAGCTTCCGTGTAGAGGAAGGCTGTGATCACAGCCCTTCCCCCTTCACAGAACGGAGGTCCGTGTTTACTTACACGGACCTCCGTTCTTTCACTCCGGGGGGGGGGGGCATCGCGGGTAGCCGGCGGCAATCGAAGCCACCGCACCCGCTCCCTGGCCCTCCTCGAACACAGTGAGCGCGCGGGCGCGCCTCCAGCGGCGCGCGCTCACAGTGCGCGATCTCGCAGCCGCCGTCAGATGACGGCGATTTGCGATGTCGCACCACTTTGCGGTTGGCGGTCGGCAAGTGGTTAAATTGATACGTTTTTGGTTTTTTTTATTAATTTATATAACCTTTAAACTAAAAGGAAAAAAAAAGAATGTTTTTTTCTGTAACTGCTTATACAGTGTGCACTGGAGTTCAGATATAATTTGTTAATGTATTTAAATCAGCTAGTACTTCTAATACTACTCTCCCCTAAGACTGACAATGCTGCTGCCCAAAAGTTCCCCCTGTGCTCCTTCATTCAGAGTGGATGGGTTTTTACACAGGAAGTGAGTTACTGACCAGATCACCAGGTGAAAACAGGAGAGAAATAGCCTAAAAAAAAATGGATGCAGCCCCCACATTTAATGATTGGTAAGCTGCAATATATCACATTTTTGGTTTTGGGTTTAGTACCACTTGAACCTTTCAATAACTTTACAAGTCTGAACAAATAAATTCCTGAAATATAACATTACATACCCAGTAGTCTAACTTCTTTTTTTAAAAGGATCCAATATCAATAAAAAACAGTCTTTGGGCTCAAGTCAAACATCTGCTTTAGGCTGAGCTGATGCCATCAAAATGCTGAACGCAGGGGAAAGGTAAAAAAACAAAAAACAAATGAGCATTGTACCTAAACTGTACTGTAACATGTACTTGAAAAAAGAAGAAGAGAAATTAAAGTGATTGTAAATTATCACCTTGTAAAACAATCCATTCACTTAAATATAGAAATGAAAGGCAAAACAGTTGTGTATAGATATAAAAAAGACATTATAAATACTTGTTTTACCTTTTTTATAAGTGATCACATTCCCTCTTTTCTCAGCTGCATAAGAACTGGGGGAGGTGAAGCAGCAGTACACTGAGCTTTCCTTCCCATTGAAAGGCCGTATGTGCGGGGATTGGGAGAGATTGGTGTCAGGACAAGTCTGATCATTGGAGGAGAGCAAGCTGAGTTCCCACCATAGCTAGAGAACTGACCACAGTGTGTTCGCCTGCTTGGTGTGGTCAGTTTTTAATAGGAAAGCAGAGGGACTGGCAGGATCACCAGGGATTTCACACAAAGGAAGCAATACAAACAGAACAGGATACATTTTCATACAAGTACATGGTACAGCAGGCACATATCAGAAATGAAAGCAGAGCACAAATGAAATGCTGGGGTAACAAACACTTTAACCACTTCAGCCCTGGAAGGATTCACCCCCTTCCTGAGGAGAGCACTTTTTGCGATTCGGCACTGCGTCACTTTAACTGACAATTGCGCAGTTGTGCGACGTTGTACCCAAATGAAATGTGCGTCCTTTATTCCCACAATTAGAGCTTTCTTTTGGTGGTATTTGATCACCTCTGTGGTTTTTATATTTTGCGCTATAAACAAACAAAGAGTGACAATTTTGAAAAAAACAATATTTCTTACTTTTTGCTATAATACATATCCAAAAAAAATATACAAAAAAGAATGTATTCATCAGTTTAGGCCGATATATATTCTTCCTCATATTTTTGGTAAAAAAAATCGCAATAGGTGTATATTGATTGGTTTGCGCAAAAGTTGTCGCGTTTATAAACGAGAATTCATTTATGGCGTTTTCATTTTTTTTCTTTACTAGTAATGGTGGCGATCTGTGATTTTTAGCGGGACTGCGATATTTGACACTTTTTTGGGACCATTGGCATTTACGCAGCAATCAGTGCTATGAAAAAGCACTGATTGCTGTGTAAATGTCACTGACAGGGAAGGGGTTAACACTAGGGGGCGATCAAAGGGTTAAGTGTGTTCCCTGGGATGTGTTACTAACTGTAAGGGGGCTGAGCTGACTGGGGGAGGAGAGAGATCACTGCTCCCATATACTGGGAACATACGATCACTCTCCTTCTCCCCTGTCAGAATGGGGATCTGCTTGTTTACATACACAAATTCTGTCACTGGGGGGAGAGCGATCGCGGATGGCTGGTGGATATCGAGTCCGCCCCACCCGCTCAGTGGCTAGCGTGTGAGCGCGCGAGCACACCTCCATTGGCGCGTGCCCACAATACTCGCACTGTCCTGCAGGAGGGTCATGTTGCCACTGTCAATCCGCGGTGGGCGGTCAGCAATTGGTTAAATTGATCCATTCCACTGCTTACATCAGGACTGAAGGCTATTGAGTGTTGTGATGTTTTTGGGAAACGATGTACTGCACCCTGCCATTCCTTCCCACCAGCCATGATCTACCTGCATTGCATAGACAAGTACAGAGACCCAGTGATGACATCTCTGGATTTAAATAAGGTATGTCCTGAAAGCAGATTTTATTTAAAAATGTCATTAGAATGTGGATGAAGGAGAGAGGAACAAAATAGGGAAGTCAATGTATGCAGCTTTAACCACTTCAGCCCCGGAAGAATTTACCCCCTTCCTGACCAGAGCACTTTTTGCGATACGGCACTGAATCACTGTAACTGACAATTGTGCGGTCATTGGATGCTGTAACCAAATAAAATTGAGTGCTTTTTTTCCCACAAACAGAGCTTTCTTTTGGAGGTGTTAGCTCATCTCTGTGGTTTTTATTCTTTGCGCTATAAACAAAAAAAGACCAACAATTTTGAAAAAAATTTTTTTTTTTTTTACTTTCTGTTATAATACATGTCCAAAAAATAAAATATATAAATTTACTTATCAGTTTAGGCCAATATGTATTTTTCTACATATTTTTGGTAAAAAAAAATTGCAACAGGCGTATATTGATTGGTTTGCGCAAAAGTTATCACACCTACTTACTATGTCTACTTACTGGTAATGGCGGTGATTTTTAGCGGGACTGCGACATTGTGGCGGACAAATTTGACCCCAAATGACACTTTTTTGGGGACCACTGACATTATTATATTGATAAGTGCTCTAGAAATGCACTGATCAATGTATGAATGACACTGGCAGGGAAGGGGTTAACACTAGGGGGCGATCAAGGGGCTAACTGTGTTCCCTAGATGTGTTCTAACTGTAGGGGGGGGGGGCTGCCAGGGACATGACGGAGATCTATGTTCCCGATGATTGGGAACAGCAGATTTCAGACATGTCCCCATGACAGGACGGATCCGCCTTGTTTACATAAGCAGATCCCCGTTCTGCCTCTGTGTAGAACAATTGTGGGTAGCTGGCGGATATCAAGTCTGCGTGCCGCTATCCCACATGCACGTACCAACATAGAGGCACGCCAGTCCACGCAGGAGAGCCGACCTGCAGCCTTATAATGATGGTGGCTGGTCGGCAAGTGGTTAACTTGTTTCTTTTATTGGCATAAAGTATAACTGAAAGGCAAAACTTTTTTTCATTTTGGATAAGGGAAGTTTAATAACTCCTCTCAAGTTTTTTTTTCTGCTATCTACATCCCATTCAGACAATTTCCATTTTTTTTCCCTATCCATTGGGCAAACAGGCAAATGTGGGATTTTCGATTAATTTCACTTTCAATAATGATGGTAAAAGGCAATAAAAACCTGACAGGTGTTGTAATCTCTCTCCAGTCTTTCAAAAAAAAAAAGGTTTTGCCTGTAGTTATACGTACTGTACTAGGAACAATAATATGACATGGCTCCGGATGTAGTTTTGCCAGCACTGAAATACTCGTTCATCTCATTTGACAAATGCTTTCTATATGTCTAAAAATAGGGCATGTGCGTGTTTGGTCAATTTAACAGTATCTGCGCTGGAAAATTAGCATTTTCTATGAGAGATGAAAGATATGTTTGTAAAATATGTAAACCATCATTTACTTCATGAAAAACATTCACACATTCAACAATAGAAAATCATCATGCTGAATCATATTCTGTAGTGTATTTGTTGGTTCATTGCTAATGGAGGAGAGTGGAGTATTTAAAAGTAACTTGCAAGGGGACTTCTGATTGGCTAGATGTTGGCACTAAACTGTACCATTCCCCACCCCACTTCTTGGATAGGACAGTGACCCACCTGCTGGTAGATGAAAGCTTTTGCCATCCAACTCCTGGCTATAGGCCCACTCATGACATCCGTAGGACTTAATATTTATGAACAAAGAAATGTCCACACAAAGAATATATTTTTCCCACTTTATCGTAGCTTTCAAAGATGGCCATTATCTTATCTAACATCAAATTGACATACTGACAGAGTTCATCGGCACAGAAAGAGTTCATCGGCACAGAAACACCATACACAGTGTAGCACCCTGGCCAAATTGTTAGGGGATCTCCTGATTCTTTTCCTAACTCTGGGTTTGGTGCATCTCTCTCCTCTGCCATTGGGTGGCACTGCTGCTGATGGCATTGGAATGATAAGGCGTACAGGAACTTGGAATATGAATGGTAGGCTGCTCCAGCCAATGGACATGGGTTTTCTTGGGCCCCATGGCCTGCTGGGAGAGCCTATATATTTGTAAGGAGTCAGGTGATCGCTGTTCTGTGCCACCTGGACGGCCGTCTGGGTGGACGTCTGTTAAAAGCTCCCAGCTGCTAGACCAGAAGCCTGAGGCCTATCTGGGTGTTCCTGGTTGCTAAGCAGTCTGAGGCCTACCCAGGCTAAGAAGAAGCAACAGAGGGTTGGGGCTTCATGTCAGAAGCCTAAACAAGTTGCACGGGTTCTGCCGGCTGGAGAACCCCTCTTGTCGGAGGTGAAGGGACAGAGTTGATAACGGAGGACAACCATTCCTGTCGCCAGAGGCAAGGTGTGGGGGAGACTTTGGGGGAAATACAGCTGTTGGCTGTGTGAGGTACAAGGGGCCCAGTGGCAGTGGGAGTCCAAGAAGTCTTGTTGGGAGACTGTGAGTGTAAACTTGTGAAGCTACAGCGGGAGGCTGTGAGACGGAGGCCAGATCTGCACAACGGGGATACCAAGTTTGGTATGTGCATCAATCTGTGCTGAAGTCCAAGGTACAAGTTCAATGCACAAGGAACTAGTTCTAGTCAGGCAAAGTTCAGTTGGAAGGCCTGTGGGACTGTATAGCTACATCAAGAGTTTTATTCAGAGAATCTCGGAGTCTGCAAATTGCTGTTGCACCTACCTAAAGGGTTCCTGGCCCTAACCCTCTCACCCCAGTTCTTTAAGCGAAAAATGAATCTCTTTTGTTTTGCATCATCAAAGTATCTGGCGTCCAACTCAATTCTTCTATCTGCACCCACCATGACTAGTAACCCACCATGTGAAGATGGATGTTAGCTCTCCTTTACCCTGAGGTTCACCATCAGTTCTTCAGAGGTCAGGGCCTGGGCTACAACAAGAACGGACATTCTGTAGTAGTCATTTGGTTGAGAAACACCAGCACATAAACTCATAATCCATCTTCCCTTTAAATCTCCCCACTCCTTAGAAGCCCCGCAGGGTTGGGATCAATACCCTCTATACAATATCCACATGATTCTGCTTCTGTCACCAAGACTAACAAGGTGCCTTTAGTATATCAGTCTCCCTCTCTTAGTCCCATACTATAGCTTTGCCCAGCTGGGCATGCTCCCAGATGTCCCTGTCACTCCCAGGTGTACTGGTACTCATGCCAGAGAACACTTAGCCTGGCCTAAAAGACCTTTTGTATTCCGCTCACAGTCTACTTCAGACCTTAACCACTTGCCTACTGGGCACTTTAACCAACCCCTCCGACTCCTGTGCAGGCCAATTTTTAGCCTTCAGCGCTGTCACACTTTGAATGATAATTGCATGGTCGTGCAACACTGTACCGATATGACATTTTTAAGAGATTTTTTTGAGACGGATAGAGCTTTCTTTTGGTTGTATTTAATCACCACTGAATGAATTATTTTTTGCTAAACAAGTGAAAAAATACAAAAATTAAAAAAAAAACAACAACCTGTTTCTGTTATAAAATGTTGTAAATAAGTAATTTTTCTTCTTCACTGATGTGTGCTGATGAAGTTGCACTTATGGGCACTGATAGGCTGTATTGATGGGCACTGATGAAGAGACACTGATAAGGTGTCACTGATGGGCACTGATATGCTGCTCTGATATGCTGCACAGATGGTCACTGATATGCTGCACTGATGGCCACTAATTGGCGCTGATGGTGCTGCACCAATAATACAATACACCCTAATTATCAGTGTAAATGTCTCCTGTCACAGAAAAGCTGAGAAGAGGAAATGCTGATAACCGGCATTTGTGTACATGGGATTAGCTGTTAATGGATACAGCTGATCACATGGTAAAGAGCCAATGTCATTGGCTCTTTACCCTGATCGGTAATGCACTGTGTCTGAGCGACACAGCTTACCAATGATTTGCGTGCATGAGCGGTGTCACCGGGAGGGTGTCAAATGACGTCAACCGGGAAGGAAGAGAGTCCCACCCAGCTGTCAGTCTGCTTTAGGCCAGAACTGGTTAAAAAAAGTCAGGGCAATTATAGCTGCTCTGGGTATTGAACTACCTCACCCAGGGCTTCAGCCCTGTGAAGGGCCCTTGTAGAAGCAGACTACATTCATATGACTCTGGGAAGTTGGCTGCCATGCCCCAATTTTCTGGGCTGTTCCCACCCCGGCCACTTTTATGGGCACTAACTCCACCCATCACATGACTATGGGAAAGTTTACTCAGGGGATAAGCCACGGAAGGAAGGCACAGAGTCCTGGTACATTTGCCAATATCCAGCGTGCCATGCTCACTTAATGGCATTGAGGCAGTGCACAATCATGTGCATTGGTGCACGCTGTGCACAATAGTCCCTGGCGTGTTCTAGCCTTAATGACAGATGCTCTCAGACTTTGCTGATTGGTCTTCAGCTTTCTGTAACCCGTGTTCCTGTATGCTCCATGAACCTGCTCCTGCCTGCCTACACATTCCAGTCTGCCTTCCTGGACCAGCTGCCTTCTCCACCTGGTTACCATCTGAAGAGGTCTTGCTACTGCAGATCCACTTGTCTACTGTACAGTACACTTGTCACTTATCTACAGTACAATACACTTGTCTACCTGTGCTTCTTTGAGCTCAGCATTCCCTGTCACCATCCTCAGGGGTGTTGTGCACTGAGCCGCAAACTCAAGACCAGGTACGTGGCATGCGGTTTCTAAAGCGAGCTAAACACTTTCTTGCATGGAAAGAGGTATTTGACTCCAGAGAGAGAGAAATAATTTTACCCCAATATAAATCATTAGTAAGACCTCATCTGGAATATTAGTAAGACCTCATATGGAATATGCAGATCAGTTTTGGGCATCAGTTCACAAAATTTATATTGGAAAACTGGAGAAAGTGCAGAAAAGAGCAACCAAACCGATAAGAGGCATGGAGGAGCTCAGCTATGAGGAAAGATTAGAGGAACTGAATTTATATTGTCTGAATGTAGCGCCCTTCTAGTTTGGGTACTAGTGAGTGCATATAGTTTTTGGCTCTCTCTGCTTAACAGGAGAGTAGATAGGCAAATTTATATGCTATCTTATTATCAGAGAGCCTGGATTTGAGGTCTGCTCATTCATGTGGGCTGGAGAGTTTTATACTGTCCAGTAGTACGGGTCCCTATTGGACAGTGGGAGGAAAACCCAACCAGTGACAGCAGGTGTATGTGGAGGTGGTTCTGACCAACTAGCAGGGGAGTGGCCCCCACTGCAGCTTGGGTGAACATCTTCATATAAAAGGGAGCACATGGGTTCAAGATTAGGAGTTCCAGCCCACCCAGACCTCAGGGGTGGAGGCGTGTGTTTAGCTCCTGGCTGCTAGGCCTGAGGGCCTATCCAGGAGGCTTCCGGTTGCTAGGCCTGGTTAAGGCTTATCCGGATGCTGAAGCTGCAGCCCAGAGTCCTTTAGAAAATGACAGAGGGAGGACATCCTTGGATTCGGTCTGATATCACAGTGGCAAATTGTTGCTTGGAAGATGGAAGGAGGCTACCGACTGTCCCGGGAAATGGTGTGAGTACAGACCCATGAAGGGATCCCTGAGACTGTGTTGCTAGAATTTCCCCTCCTGCCCTCATAATCAGCTTGTTGGGTGTGTAAGCTAGAAAGGAGACACTGTCGAGTGTCTTAAAGAACAGAGTCCGGCTTATCCTGTGTTGCTTAATGAGGGACCTGTTCCACTAAAGTCTGCCTGCCATAAAGTGCCATTGGTCATCTGCTACACTGAGTTAGAAAGGAGACACTGGTTAGTGTCTTGAAGAAGCAAGGTCCGGCCTGTCCTTTATTGCTCATATGACGGCGGCCGCGCTCACTGTGTTCGGGGAGGGCCAGGGAGCGGGTGCGGCGGCTTCGATTGCCGCCGGCTACCCGCGATGGCCCCCCCGGAGCGAAGGAACGGAGGTCCGTGTATGTAAACACGGACCTCCGTTCTGTGTGAGGGGGAAGGGCTGTGATCACAGCCTTCCTGTATACGAAGGCTGTGACCACTTCCCTTCCCCAGCCAGGGCAATCCCCACACAGTTAGAACACGCCCAGGGAACATACTTAACCCTTAGAGCGCCCCCTGCAGGTTAACCCCTTCACTGCCAATGACATTTACACAGTAATCAGTGCAGTTTTATAGCACTGATTGCTGTATAAATGCCAATGGTCCCAAAAAAGTGTCAAAATAGTCCGACATGTCCGCTGAAATATCGCAGTACCGCTAAAAATCGCAGATCGCCGCCATTACTAGTAAAAAAAAAAAACAAAAATGAATTCTCATCATCCGTAAACGCGACCACTTTTGCGCAAACCAATCAATAAACACCGATTGCAATTTTTTTTATCGCAAATATGAGGAAGAATATAAATTGGCCAAAAACGGTGAAAAAAAATGTTTTTTCATATTTTTTTTTGGATTTGTATTCTAGCAAAAAGTAAGAAATTTGGGTTTTTTTGCAAAATTGTCGCTCTTCTTTTGTTTATAGCGGCGATCAGAAATGACGCAGCGGTGAGCAAATAACACCAAAAGAAAGCTCTATTTGTGGGAAAAAAAGGACGCAAATTTCGTTTGGGTACAACGTCGCACGACCGCGCAATTTTCAGTTAAAGCGACGCAGCGCCGAATCGCATAAAGGGCTCCGGTCCTAAAGCTGGAAATCCTTCCGGGGCTGAAGTAGTTAAAGATGGACTTGTTTCACTGAGATCAGTCTGCTATATAATGCCACTGACACTCTGCTGTACAGAGATAGGGAGAAGTTGTCCTCATCTAAAGTCAGTTAACTTGGAGTATCCCATACCTTTCCTTCTCCTATCCAAGTTCTACAATAAAGCATCAAAAATGTATCCCCTAGACTGGTCAAAGGAAAATAAGCAGGATTGTGTGTGTGCATCTGACAGTGTGGAAGTCCATGGTGACTGGCTGCAGGATAATCAGAGGGAGGCCCATGACCAAATATATGTAAATCAGCAGTTCCTTCGGGGGTACCGCTACATTAAGAAGAGGGGTTAAGGGGGGAAATGAGCAACATGTATAAACACATAAGTGGTCCATATTGTGAACTTTGTGTAGTTATTCACTTTAAGATCATCACAAAGAACAAGGGGCACTCTTTATGGCTGTAGAAAAAAGTGATTTAACCATCAGGCTGGGTTCACACTATCTTCGCATGTGGCTCACAGCAGGGGTCCAGTGGCCGTTTCAGGTCCGGTTTTCATTTTTGGTTGAAATTGAACCTGAAACAGACCAAAAGACGCACAGGGCTCTTGTGCAAATTCGCACCGGAACCGCAGCTGAGATTTGTGAAACGGCTCCATAGAGAGATGGTCAAAATCTCCTGCTATTGCGAATTGGATGCGGGGAAACAGGATCCAGTTTGCAATAGTTTAAACACAGCCTCAAATATAGAAAGGCTTCTTCACTGTAAGAGCTGTGAAAATGTGGAATAGACTTCCTCAAGAACTAGTTCCGGCCAGCTCTGTAGATTGTTTAAAAAAAAGGCCTGGGTTCTTTCCTAAATGTACAAAATATAAATGAACACTAATGTTTGTATATAAAAATAACACCAATAACACCAATTACATCTTAGGGAATCCGTAAGGAAATCCGCCAACTACCCCCCCCCCCCCACTTTTTACTGTGTTCAGGTAAATCAAGTTGATTATCTTTTTTTGTGTTTATCTTTCGGGGGTATATGTGTTAGGATATAGGTGTCAATTAGGTCTCCTTCCGTATTTTTGGGGTTCGTACCTCCCCCCCCCCCCATCAACCGCCTAAAGGAATGCCTAAGGGATTCTACATTAACCACAATAACCACAATAAAAATATATGTTTGTAATCACAAGTAAATATAAAACATGTAAATCCTTTCTTGGGTCCGGAAAAAAAATTTGTTAGATGTCTCGACCGGCCTTGATCAAGAACTCCTTCAGATAAGGTGTAAAAGTGTCGAGAATGTCACTTCTTCGGAAAGATATAAACTCCGACACAAATTTGATAACGTTTGACCTAGGACAAAGGGGCGTAGGTTAAGCGTTATCGTCCTCTAAAACTGGTAGAGAGATACCTCGGCAAAGTGTTTAGAGTCGACGCCAAGGCCACGCTTAAACGTGTTCTCGGG
>BLSH010066417.1:1420140-1441321 GCA_018402905.1 Glandirana rugosa
AATACTCGTCTAAAGTTACCAGACTTCCTTTAGATTTCCCCTCCTTACACACACTAAGTGTTATAGACATGACCAACAATTGACAGAACCTGGAGACTATCTAAATTAAAATACTTGGGTCGTTCCGAAACATCTCGTCGTGTAGAGATGCACAGAACCGTAAGTTCAACCACTCGCCTTAATAACGTGCGGGTGCCCTCTCTTCCTGAGAGGATTAAGGTGTATTACGTAAGTGAAGATTAAAATTAAATCTATCAGAGGTCCAAGACAGTTAACAACCAGTACAGATATTGTGAATCACACACATTCCTCCCCTTTAGATTTCCTTCAGACCATTGAAATCTGCTCATAATAAGAGCTTTCATGTAGAAGGGAATGAAGTGGAACTTAACAAAGCAACCAGATCTCTGGGGCCTTTCTCGGAAATGTGTCAGGGGGAAGGCATTAAAAATCTGTCCAAGTACACAAGCAGGACAAAAGAGGAAGGAAGTGAGAGGCATCTACTGCAACCCTAATTTATCAGAGGCATCACCAAGTTCTTCACTCGTTTACTAAAGGTGAGTTCCTGCAATTCTTAGGGCACTGGTTCTAAACATTAATGTACAACAATTGCTTGTCAAGTACCCAAGCTGTATGTCAGTTTACTAAGGCTGCCTGCAAAATTAACTGGGCTTATGCCATGAAAGTAATCAATGAGCAATTATACAATACAAAGGTAAGCAACCAATCAAACTTCATCAAACCCTAATCAGATCAGAAGCTGGTTGTTGTTGGTTAGTGCACTTTGTACAATGCTGTTTGCAATACTGAAAAAACTGTACTTTTATGTATATTAAAAAAGTTATGTATGTATATATTTATATATATATATTTCCTTGTAAGTATTTTAAACAATACAAAATATACCTGTGGAAGTGTGCTATGGTTTGCAAAAAGTGAAAACAGATTTTTTTCTTTAGCAAGCAGAAGTACCTCCTGGGCTAAAGTCTAAATTACTGTAGCTCTGAATTTAAGCCTTTTAATTTCACAGAAGTGGCTCTAAAGGTACTCTTACTACTGTTTAATTAATTGTGTATGCACCTGACCAAGCACTTCAGAGAGGGGTGAGAATTGCAGAAGAAATGCAATTGCATTCAGGTAACAAACCTTGTGAGTAGTGCAGAGTGCTCAATATACTTGGATGGTCTTTGCAAATGTATTTAAATGTATAGTGGGGCGGGCAGAAGAGTAGGCAGACACTACTGGTGCCACTTATCTAAGCAGAGAATAATAGCAGTTGGGTTTTCTAACCTATCTGATTAATGTTCCCTAACAGATGTCTACTGCTTGAAATTGTTGTTTTCAGCTACATCAAGCAATTGCCATCACCTGTCTACTTAGTAAAAAAACATAAGAGAAAGATCTATTGTGTGCTAGATTACTGTTTCACATATCGCATTGTCTAGAGCAGTGGTTCTCAACTCCGGTCCTCGGGACCCACTAACAGGCCAGGATTGCAGGATAACTGAAATGCATCACAGGTGATATAATTTGCTGTTCAATGATTGCAGTATTCTAGTCTGCATCTCCCCAAGGTAATACTTAAAATCTGGCCTGTTGGTGGGTCCCGAGGACCGGAGTTGAGAACCACTGGTCTAGAGTTTTAAACTCTATATGCTGCAGATATAAATTGTACAATGATACAGCAAGCAAAAGGTACTCTTTTTACTCATAATTTTTTAATGCTGACACCTTATTTCGGTAGAAGGTGAATTTTGGGGATAGCATTATTTTCAAATGCAAATATCTCTGGATTCATTTGATTTCTATGATTATTGCTTTCAAGCTTTTTAAAGTACATTCTGGCTTATTTAAGAGGTGGGTTAATCAATGATTGTGGTTTGTATGCAATCACACTTGTGTAAACTTGAGGATTAAAGACATGGGACTGTACAACCCCACAAACAACCACCCTAATTCCACCCCACCATCACCATCTGGTTAATCATTATAATAAAGAAAACCATGAAACTCAAGTGTAAAACATTATGGCCATGGCCCCTTTATTTGGGTTTTAAAACAAATATGATAACCTTTAACCTTCGTTGTACCATACTTTTAACATTAAACACACAGACCAATATCACCATTAAAACTTTAACCAAACCACCTGCTCAGTCTTTCAGGGCTTGAGCATCAAGTAACTGTACCAACCACCAGGTACCACCATAAATACCATCCACCCACACCTGTGGGGCGACATTACCCCAATAAAGTTAGGGCAGTGACAAAGGGAGGGAGGGGAGATGACATTGTGATTGAAGATTCACTGTTGTACGAGGCCACAGATGTTGGCACCTATAAAGGGAAACACTTCCTCCTCATTGGTTGCTTGAATGACTTTCATTTCAATTTTGTTTCTTTTTAACCTTTTCGCTGCAAGGCCTTGCACTCCACTTTTAAACTCAGCTGGTTGGACCATTTTTGCAATTTTTCTATAGTTTTTTTTATTTTTCCTTTACAGCTTTCAGAGTTTGTAAAATATTTTTAAGGCCCTGCGATATTTGCGCAAATGTTTATCAAAGCAATATTTTCTGTGAAAATACACTAAAATCATTATTAGCAGATAATAACACAGCAAATTTTACAAAATTCCTGCTAATTATATAAAGCTTAACCTGTATTGATTTAATAAATAACAAATATTTGTAAATTTAAAATTGTTCCTTTTAGTGAAATGGTGCAAATCGAATGTACACAAAAATGTAAATATAGTATCTCACAAAAGTGAGTACACCCCTCACATTTTTGTAAACATTTTATTATACCTTTTCATGTGACAACACTGAAAAAATGACACTTTGCTACAATGTAAAGTAGTGAGTGTACAGGTTGCTGGCCCCTCAAAATAACTCAACACACAATCATTAATGTCTAAACTGCTAGCAACAAAAGTGAGTACACCCTTAAGTGAAAATGTCCAAATTTTGCCCAATTAGCTATTTTCCCTCCCCGGTGTCATGTGACTCGTTAGTGTTACAAGGTCTCAGGTGTGAATGGGGAGCAGGTGTGTTAAATTTGGTGTTATCGCTCTCACTCTCTCATACTGGTCACTGGAAGTTCAACATGGCACCTCATGGCAAAGAACTCTCTGAGGATCTGAAAAAAATAATTGTTGCTCTACATATAGATGGCCTATGCTATAAGAAGATTGCCAAGATCCTGAAACTGAGCTGCAGCACGGTGGCCAAGACCATACAGGGGTTTAACAGGACAGGTTCCACTGTGCTCAGCGTCGTATCCAGAGGTTGTCTTTGGGAAATAGATGCATGAGTGCTGCCAGCATTGCTGCAGAGTTTGAAAGGGTGGGGGGTTAACCTGTCAGTGCTCAGACCATATGCCGCACACTACATCAAATTGGTCTCCATGGTCCTCCATACAGGAAGGAAAGGAGGGGTTGGCTGTAAGTGGTGACAAGTGCCATGGGGACATTTGGTTAGCCCTGTGTCCCTAGCAAGAACATCAATGAATGACAAAGCATTCCCAACATTTGAAATCTCTGGCGTGATAATCACCAGTTCTGCCACACAGCAGACCTTGCTTTTATTAAAGGGGAAATACACTGCATTTGAGTACCGCAAACCAAAAACGCTATTTAACTGCTTGCCGACCAGCTGCCGTTGTTATATGGCGGCAGGTTGGCTCTTCTGCGCAAATCACTGTAGCGGTATGGCAGCTTGCACAGGCGCGATAGCGAGAGCGGTGTCGCACGAGCCCGCTGTGGGAGCATGCCTACGGTCGGGCGGACTCGATGTCTGCCTGCGGTCGCCTAGTACAGAGGCAGGGGACATGGCAGAGATCAGAGATCTACTGTGCCCAGTCATCGGGAACAGGGATCTCTGTCATGTCCCTGCCAGCCCATTCCCCCTACAGTTAGAACACGCCTAGAGAACACAGTTAACCCCTTGATCGCCCCCTACTGTTAACCCCTTCCCTGCCAGTGCCATTTTTACATTGATCAATGTATTTTTATAGCACTGATCAATGTAATAATGTCACTGGTCCCCAAAAGGTGTCACATAGGGTTAGATTTGTCCGCCGCAATGTCGCAGTCCCGCTAAAAAGCGCAGATCGCCGCCATTACTAGTAAAAACAATTTAAACAAATAAAAATCTCTGAATCTATCCCATAGTTTTAGACGCGATAACTTTTGCGCAACCCAATCAATATATGCCTATTGCGATTTTTTTTACCAAAAACACATAGAAGAATATATCGGCCTAAACTGATGAATAAATTTGTTTTTTATATACTTTTTTGGATATGTATTATAGCAAAAAGTAAAAAAAAATGGGTTTTTTTTTCAAAATTGTCGCTCTTTGTTTATAACGCAAAAAATAAAAACCGCAGAGGTGATCAAATAACACAAAAATGAATCTCCATTTGTGGGAAAAAAGGACGTCAATTTTATTTGGGTACAGCGTCGCACGACTGTGCAATTGTCAGTTAAAGCAACACAGTAAATGTCCTGGTCATTAAGGGGGTAAATCCTTCCGTGGCTGAAGTGGTTAATTCATTTTTGATATTCAAATCAAACTCACCCATCCATCCATGTCTCCATGCTTTATTTTGCTGAGAAATCGCATTGAAAAACACCCCCTAGTATTTCTGACCATGGCCATTTTGAATAGGGGCAGATGCTTCATGTAGCATTTACTTCCTGGAATTCTTCTGCCCTTAGCTCAGTCATACAGACAGGAGGGTGTGCTTAAAGTGTTACTAAACCCAGTAACATTAAAATAGTTCATCTGCCCCCCACAGTGCCCACAGCTTATAAATCTTTTTTTTTACATTAAGCTGCCACTATATACCTTTTGGGATGATCCGTATACCATGGTTTCATAACCTGCACAGTTTGTCCATAGCTGTATCTTCAAGTAGGAGGAGTTTTCCACTACAGCCTGTATATACGCCCACATGTGTGATGTCAATATCATGTGATCTGAACAGTTCAACTGAAGCAGGAAATGTTCTATCCAGCATAAGAGACCAAACTGAGCATGTACAGCTTTACTACTCTGCTGTGTATTGTATGGACTTGCTCAGATTGACAGTGCAGGAGGGAAGGATTTATGGCATACAGGATAAAACAGCCTTTTTTACACAATGCAGAGGATTAACCACTTAACCACTTCAATACAGGGCACTTATACATCCTTCCTGCCCTGACCAATTTTCAGCTTTCAGTGCTCTAACACTTTGAATGCCAATTACTCAGTCATGCAACACTGTACACAAATAAAATTGTTATCATTTTTTTCACACAAATAGAACTTTCTTTTGGTGGTATTTAATCACCTCTGGGTTTTTATTTTTTGTGATATAAGTGAAAAAACACTTTTTTTTAGTTTCTATGATACAATTTCGCAAATAAGTAATTTTGTTCATAAATTTGGGCCAACACATATACTGCTACCTATCTTTGGTAAACATAACCCAAATAAGTGTATATTATTTGGTCTGTGTGAAAGTTATAGAGTCTACAAGCTATGGTGCCAATCATTGAAAACTGACCACACCTGATGCACTGATGGCCTATCTAATTTCTTGAGGCCCTGAAATGTCAGGAAAGTACAAATACCCACCAAGGTATTTAGTAAGAGGCATGGCGAGTTTTTTGAAGTTGTATTTTTTTCCCACAATTCTTGGGAAATTTAAGGAATGTATTATTATTTGTCAAATTGTCATAACAACAAATTATGTCTCACACACAGCATATGCATACTTCCAATTACACCCCAAAATACATTCTGCTACTCCTCCCGAGTATAGCGATACCCCATGTGTGCAACTTTTTCACAGCCTGGCCACATAGAAAGGTCCAACATGTAGGGAGCACCGTCAGACGTTCTAGGAGCATAAATTAGACATCTAATTGCCTAATGACCTATTACACTTTTGAAGGCCCTGGAGCACCAGGACAATGGAATTAACCACAAAATGACCCCATTTTGGAAAGCAAACACCCCAACATATAATCTATGAAGCATTATGAGCCTTTTGAATGGTTCATTTTTTTTCCACACATCCTCGAAAAACGTGGAAAGAAAATGAAAACACTTTTATTTTTACACAAAGTACTTCATTTAGAAGATTTTTCTAACACATAGCATGTACATAGCAAAAATAACCCCCCAAAATATATTTTGCTACTCATCCTGAGTATGGCAATACCACATGTGTGAGACTTTTACTCAGCCTGGCCACATACAGAGGTTCAACATGTAGGGAGCACAGTCAGGCGTTCTACAAACATAAATTACACATATAATTTCCTAACTACCTATTACACTTTTGAAGGCCCTGGAGCACCAGGACAATGGAATTACCCACAAAATGACCCCATTTTGGAAAGCAAACACCCCAACGTATATTCTATGAGGTATTATGAGGCTTTTGTATGGTTCCTTTTTTTCCACAAGTCTTTGAAAAATGTGGAAAGAAAATGAAAACACGTATTTTTACACAAAGTGCTCAATTTATAAGATATTTCTAACACAAAGCATGTAAATAGCAAAAATTAACCCCAAAATATATTCTACTACTTGTCCCAAGTATGGCAATACCACATGTGTGAGACATTTACACAACCTGGCCACATAGAGAGGTCCAAAATGCAGGGAGCACTGTCAAGCGCTTTAGGAGCATAAATTACACATAAAATTCCCTAAAGACCTATTACACTTTTGAAGGCCCCGGAAAACCAGGACAGTGGAATTACCTACAAAATGACCCCATTTTGGAAAGCAAACACCCCAATGTATATTCTATGAGGCATTATGAGTCTTTTGAATTGTTCATTGTTTTCCACAAGTCTTTGAAAATCGTGGAAAGAAAATGAAAACACGTATTTTTACAAGTGGTCAATTTATAAGATATTTCTATCACATAGCATGTACATAGCAAAAAGTACCCCCCCAAAATACATTCTGCTACTCATCCTATGGTGATACCACATGTGTGAGACTTTTACACAGCCTGGCCACATACAGAGGTTCAACATGCAGGGAGCACAGTCAGGCGTTCTAGAAACATATATTATACTTATAATTTCCTAACGACCTATTACACTTTTGAAGGCCCTGGAGCACCGGAACAGCAAAATTACCCACAAAATGACCCCATTTTGGAAAGCAAACACCCCAACGTATATTCTATGAGGCAGTACTCTGGTACTCTGATGGGCTGGTAACAGGTACTCGGGTACTTTGAGGCAGTCTTTTTTATGGTTAATTTTTTTCCACAAGTCTTCGGAAAATATGGAAAGAAAATGAAAACCTATTTTTTTTTTACAAAAAGTTGTCAATTTATATATTTCTAACACATAGCATGTACCTAGCAAAAATTACCCCTCAAAATGCATTCTGCTAGTCATCCTGAGTATGGCAATACCACATGTCTGAGACTTTTACACAGCCTGGCCACATATATAGTTACATAGTTAGTCAGGTTGAAAAAAGACACAAGTCCATCCAGTTCAACAAAAAAAAAAAAAAAATGTATATACATATATATACATATACACATACACATATACACACACACACACACACACACACACATACAACCAAATAATCCCATATACAATCCTTCACCCACAGTTGATCCAGAGGAAGGCAAAAAACCCCAGCAAAGCATGGATCCAATTTGCTATAACGGGGGAAAAAATTCCTTCCTGATTCCCCGAGAGGCAATCGGATTCACCCTGGATCAACTTTACCTAAAGATGTTAGTACCCAGTTATATTACTTACATTAAGGAAAGAATCCAGGCCTTTTTTAAAGCAATCAACCGTGCTGGCCAAAACCACCTCTGGGGGGAGTCTATTCCACATTTTCACAGCTCTTACTGTGAAGAAACCTTTCCGTATTTGTAGATGAAATCTTTTTTCCTCTAGACATAAAGAGTGCCCCCTTGTCCTTTGTGATGACCTTAAAGTAAATAACTCCACACCAAGTTCACTATATGGACCACTTATATACTTGTACATGTTGATCATATCCCCCCTTAATCTTCTCTTCTCAAGAGAGAATAAATTCAGATCCTCTAATCTTTCCTCATAGCTGAGCTCCTCCATGCCTTTTATTAGTTTGGTTGCCCTTCTCTGCACTTTCTCCAGTTCCCCGATATCCTTTTTGAGAACTGGTGCCCAAAACTGAACTGCATATTCCAGATGAGGTCTTACTAATGATTTGTACAGGGGCAAAATAATGTCTCTATCTCTGGAGTCCATACCTCTCTTAATACAAGAAAGGATTTTGCTTGCTTTGGAAACCGCAGCTTGGCATTGCATGCCATTATTAAGCTTATGATCTACCAGAACCCCCAGATCCTTCTCCACTATGGATTCCCCCAGTTGTACTCCCCCTAGTATGTACGATGCATGCATATTCTTAGCCCCCAAGTGCATAACTTTACATATATCAACATTAAACCTCATTTGGAGGTCATGGGTATGGGACATAGAGAATCCCAACATTAAAGTAGTACCTTCAGGCGTTCAAGGAGCATAAATTACACATCTAATTTCATTCCTACCTTTCACACTTTTGAAGGTCCTGGAGCACCAGGAAAATGGAATTACCCACAAAATGACCCCATTTTGGAAAGCAAACACCCCAATGTGTATTTTATGAGGCATGGGCTGCAGACAGGTACTCAGGTACTCTCATGGGCTGGTGACAGGTACTCGGGTACTCAGATGGGCTGGTGGCAGGTACTCGGGTACTCTGATGGGCAGGTGACAGGTACTTGGGTACTCTGATGGGCTTTTGACAGGTACTCAGATGGGCTAGTGACAGGTACTCGGGTACTCAGATGGGCTGGTGACAGATGCTTGGGTACTCAGGTGGGCTTGTGACAGGTACTCGGGTACTCAGATGGGCTTGTGACAGGTATTCGGGTACTCTGATGGGCTGGTGACAGGTACTCAGGTACTCAGATGGGCTGGTGACAGGTACTCAGGTACTCTGATGGGTTGGTGACAGGCATTCGGGTACTCTGATGGGCTGGTGACAGGTACTCGGGTACTCTGATGGGCTGGTGACAGGTACTCAATGGGCTGGTGACAGGTACTTGGGTACTCAAATGTACTGGTGACGGGTACTTGGGTACGCTGATGGGCTGGTGACAAATACTCGGGTACTCTGATGGGCTGGTGACAGGTACTCAGATGGGCTAGTGACAGGTTCTCTTTATTACTCTGGGGGGGCAATCAGTGTGATTGGTGTGTACTGTGATTGGTAATGAGCTGTTACCGCAATCTCCTTCTCACACACGATTGGTGTGTGAGGAGGAGAACCCGGTAACAGCTCGTTACCAAGGTTTGTTTACATCATCTGTGATTGGACACAACCGGTCACATGATAAAGAGCCAATTTCATTGGCTCTTTACCCTGATCGGGGCTGGGCTTTGTTTGGGGGCCCACAGTAGCGGCGAAATACCGAGGACGTCATATGACGTCCGTCCAGCATGGAGATCCCATCTGGGGATGTCATTTGACTATAGCCCGGTATTGAAGCAGTTAAATTCCACAGTGAGTATAAAAAGCATGCAATGCTGCATATACAGACTGATTTCACTGCTGTGGATTTAGTAACACTTTAACTGACAAAACCCCTCCTGAAGACTCCTGAGATGTATGACACCATTTGCCTAGGCCTGAAAAACAGGAAGTATTTGAAGATATACAAAAAAAAAAAGGTTAAAACAAGTAAATATGATATCTTTTCATATCTATTTACTAATGCTAGCAGCATAAGGATTAAAGTAGAACTCCGGGCAATTTTTTTTTTTTTTTTTGCCATGCAGTGGGTCTGTGCCTGCACTGCATGGGTTAGCTGCTCGTTTTGGTCTAGGTGTTTGGAGTGCCAAGATATATTCACCTAATCCTCCGATCCTGCCATTACCGATCCCTTCAGCTTCTGCCTCCCAGTGGTCCTGTGCAGTGGACTGTTCCTGACATCATCGCGCCCATAGGTCACTCTGGACATGAAGGCGTCAGGAACAGTCCATGGCTGGACATGGGGGGGCATCGTTTTCCAGAGGATAGAAGGATCGGGTGAGTATAGGTGCTGTGTTCACCCCTAGAGAAAACAAGCACATAATCCATGCAGTGCGAGCACAGCCCCACTGCATGGCAAAAAAACATGTTGCCCGGAGTTGGACTTTTAAAATAGATGATATGGATTGAGAGAGTGAAGTTTCGGTTTTTTATGTTGTTTTTGGTAAGTGGAAAGTAACTAACAATGTAAACATGGACCATGGATGTAAAGCACAGTCAATGACTGAACTGCACCTGTTCAGTGTTCTATGCTGCATAGTGGATAACTGAATGGAAACCGCATAATCTGTTTTTATAATTGCCTACTTTTATCCCCATCCCATAAAGCAGCACTTAGATTGGGAGGATCAGGACTCTTCTACTTTTCAATCTACACGTGTGAATCTGCTTACAGGAGGGCAAAGGTATTATTTTTTCAGTGTGCTCATTCACCTTTATTGTACAATCACAGCCTTGGGTTGGTACTGGACCATTCTATATTTACTTGTATTTTTAGCTGTTTGCCTTTCTGGATGTGATTGGATAGAAGCATGAATGGAAGTGGACTTTGAGTACCAAGAAAAATTTAGCCCTTGGGACTTTACTTAGTGATGCAGAGTAAAGTAATTCAACAAATATTTAAAAAAAAATACAAAATGTATTTCATAATACATAAAAACAAGCCAAGTTCAATATTGGTAGTGTCATCATAAGAAAATATATCAAGGGAGAGGTTTGCCAGGGACTCTGTGAGCTCTTTCCAGGACAAAGCAGGGAGACAGACAGTCCTTCCCAAATTCCTGGGTTAACCAACTCTCCAGAAAGGACACCGGGTCAGAACCCTCCACCCGCTCAGGCAGGCCCACCAATCTGAGGTTGTTCCTGCGCAGACGATTTTCCAAATCGTCTACCTTATCTTCCAGTGTTTTGATTTTAGTGCCACAGGTTTTAACAGTGGGAAGGACAGGGTTAACAGTGTCCTCCAGATCACTGATGCACCGCGTGGTAGCCGAGACCTGGTCCTGTATCTTGTGCATATCCTGGCGCAATATGGTTATGTCCAGCTTACGTTCCTCCACCTTAACATGAGATCAGAGTGATTTACCTTAATTATTTTCAATATGTCCAACAGGGTAGGCTCCGGTTCTGGGTCCTCCTCCATACCGTCCTCGCTAGGAGAGGTCTGGGATAACAGCGCCGGTGGAGTGGATGCCCTTGGGGTGGGTGGTGGAGAGGGCTCCGGCTCCTCTCCAAACAATTCCGGCATGGATGCCAGGGAGGAGTGAGGAACGGTGAAGAGGCGACCATCTTGGCCAGAGCACATGGAGATACTCATCTTGGCTGGGGGCTGCTTCTTCTTCTGTTTTCCCATCCACCAAAACGCTCAGGAGATGATTCAGAGCCCTCTCCAAGGAGCCTGGAGAGAAATCAGCCTAAATGGAGGAGCAGGTATACAGGATTGCACAGGATTATGCAGAGGGGATCCCGGGGAGCTGCTGAAGAAGACGTCTGCTCACATGCTGCATTAGGCCACGCCCTGTCATTGGTTTTCTTTGATGCAATCTTTTGGAATGCTGTAATGAAATTGCAGGTCACTGGAATTAGTGTTATTGGTATCAAACGGATATGAAAAATCAAAAACAAAAATTAACAAAAAGCTTGCACACAGCAATTCAATTGCCATGTATTCAGATGTCCGAATCACATACCCCCGACCATGTGCAGTAAGGCTATCATCACATTTGATAGTCACACTTCTTACACTTTAGTTAGTGGCATATGGCTGTTCCCCCATATTCCAACAAATAATGGAAATTATTGGTTGGAACTTGGGGGGACCCCTATATGCCACTGATTAAAGTGTAAAAAGTATGACTAATGTGATGATAGACCTTACCGCACATGGTCAGGGGTACGTGATTCGGATGTCCAAATACATGGCAATAGAATTGCTGTTTTTATCACTTATGTAAAGTGCCGTGTGTGAGCTTTTTGTTAATTTTTGATTTTGCATATATTATTGATACCAATAAATAAATTTTAACTATATAGATTATTATTTATCTCAAGCAAGCCATGGGTGTCATCTTAACCACTTACCTACTGGGTACTTTTCACCCCCTTACTGCCCAGGCCCATTTTCAGCTTTCAGCACTGTCGCACTTTGAAAAAAAATTGGTCATGCAACACTGCACCCAAACAAAATTTTTATCATTTTTTTGAGAAAGAAAGAGCTTCCTTTTGGTGGTATTTACTAGTCACTTGTTTTTTTGGGTTTTTTTGCTAAACAAATGATAATAGTCTGAAAATTAAAAAAATAATAATTTTTTTTTAGTTTCTGTTATAAAATTTTGTAAATAAGTAATTCTTCTTTTTCACTGATGTGCACTGATGAGGCTGCACTTATGGGTACTGATATGCTGCACTAATGGGCACTCATAAGGGGCACTGATGAGGCTGCACTAAAATGCGGCACTGATGGGTACTGATAGGTGGCATTGACAGGCTGCAATGATGGGCTCTGATAGGCGGCAATGATGGGCACTTATAGGCAAGAATGATAGGCGGCACTGATAGGCATCACTGATAGGCATTACTGATGGATACTGATTGGCAGCACTGATGGGCACTGATTGGCAGCACTGGTGGGCACTGTAGGGGCTGTTGGGGCTGCACTGATAGTCAGGACACTGATGATCAGTGCCCTGATTATCAGTGCAGATGTCCCAAGTGTGAATTGCCGCTTATTTGGCTCTTTTCACAAGCTGTCAACGTGAGGAAAGGATTGCTGAAAACCGGCAAATCCTGTTTACACTGTAATCAGCTGTGATTGGACACAGCTGGTCACATGGTAAAGAGCCACTGTATTTGGCTCTTTACCCTGGAGGACACAGTGATCAAAGATCACTGCCGATGCGTCCGCAGGAGGCACGCAGGAAGCACGATCATGTGGAGGACGTCATATAACACCCTCCAGGCAAAGTGCATCATCCGGCTATAATGCGGCTGTGAAGAGGTTAAGTAACTACTTTTAATTCAGGCATCTTTACCTGGATTTTTGCTTTCAAGATGAAATGAGGTTTAGGGTGAAAGTCAGCTTTAAGGCCCGTATACACGATCAGAAAATCATATGAAAAATACAGCTTTCAAAGCGGTCATATGATAATCTGATCGTTAGTACACAGCTTTCGAGAGCCAATCACGACAGTATATCCGATATTATACAAAGGGACAAACACGAAAAATTTTCTTGTACGATACCAGATCGTGCAGTTGTCGTTTAACCAGTACAGTTTTCGTATGAAAATACAATACAAATACAATACAATACATTACATTACATCACTTTCGAATTTTTATTCCGTCGTTCAAGAATTTTCCTAACTTTAGTAACCTCTTCATTTTCAATATGAGATTAGCATTAAAAAAAAAACAGACTATCATTCGTCCGATAATCTCATTGTGTGTACCAGGCTTTAAAGTTTGGTATGACAAAGCATGTTTCATTATGAGCAATTTGCTCTAAAACTGTAAAATATGTTCCTACCTAAGGCTCCTTACACAGGGGCTTGTCCATTTGACGGACTCTGCTTGCTCAGTGGGGGATCGATTCGCTAATCCCTGCTGAGCAGGTGGGTGATGGGTCTGTCTTCTCTCACTGTGCAGAGATGGATCAGAGTCCTGCTCTCCTCTATGGGGAGATCAGATGAAAATGGACTGCCTGCCGGTTTTAATCCACTCCGATCCCCCAGACGGATGGAAAATCGGGCCACCATCCATCTGGATTTGGCGGACAGAAACTAATCGGATAGCTGCGGTTGTCAGCGGACATGTCACCACTTACATCCGCTGCCCCATAGGTGGGAATGGAGCGTTTGATCATGTATGCCTGAAAAACTGACAGGCGGACCTGAACGGACAGCCCGTGTGAAAGGAGCCTAATAGTCTCTAAAAGTACTATGCACAACAATATAATAAATATTTCAGATAATTGTAGTATTGTCAAATACCCAATAAAAAAAAAGAATTAAAAAAATTGAGATTATTGTAAATGTGCTTTAAACAAAAATGGCTTTTTTTATGGCGCCTACAAAGGTTACATTTTCCTTCCGAATTTCCATTGTTTTTTCTTGAAATAAGCCATTGGGATTGTCTGCAGAGTACTCTACCTCCTTCCTATGTGGGAAACCACATTTACAGTATATTCAACGAATGTGAACGTACATGTTTGTAGAATATTATTTTGCATGAAAGATTGTTCAGCATGCATAACCGACCACCATCTGAAGTCTGTAGATAGCTTAATTCACTTTTAAAATGTAACTAGTTATCTTTACACGTTTGCTGTAGGTGTTTGTTCTGCTAACAGCAAATACAACAATTTATCAGTTCTGCTTTTGTTGCTGGGATTGTTTTACCTTTCTTGAGACTGCTTAGATGACATATCTTGAAATGCAAATAAAACATCAATCATCTTGATATCAGCTAGCCAATTGCATTTACTAATTAAAAGCGTCATATCATAACGTCAAGAGGAGAGTATTCCTTAACCCCCCCAAATGTCATGGTTCCTATGGGATCACTCCTCTACAGAGTTTTCAACCTTCCTTCGAAGATCTAAAAGAGCAAGTCGGGAATATAAATCCTATAGCTTTTGGATTGACGGGGATGGGTCGGGAAGGGTTAAATCCCCTTTTTCTAATTTATTTTCTATGTACCTCTTTCTTCTTTTTTTTCTTCTCCTCCCTCCTCTCCTTTCCTTTCTGATCTTCAGGTCTCCTTTCTGTTTTCCTCCTTCATTGAGAATACATTGCACACAATATATATGATCCATCGAAGAAGTGAGGACATTAGCTCTATAAAGTCAGCATTCTGTATTATATACTGCACAGGAAATTAAATGTTACAATATGTCTCGCAAATGGTCGACTTATTATGTTGTACAAAGGGGTTGTGTACGGTTGATCTAAAACTAGTGTATAATTAATTTCCATATATAGGGGCCATTTCAATGTATATCTGTGTAACTCTGTATATAACTTGAACACCTAATAAACTTAGATCATACATAAAAATCATCCTATAGATTTGTTTTTACAGCAGATAAGGGTTCATTTGTAATAAGTGCATAGCCTATAAACATTCTCTTCCCCGGCATTCCAAAGCACAAATGCATTAACATCTTTGTTACTCAGAGGGTCAATATGTTCTGAACAAGAATTGAAAATGGTTTACAACAATCAAATTAAGATTTCTCCTTGAGCATTTTATGTACACGTTCTTTTGGTTAGGTTCACTTTTTGAAAACTATATTAAATCCAAAGATGAAATACAATTATGAAATACATATACAAGAGATGATTTGATTGCCAAAATTTCTCTATTTCTGTCCATCCAGACCTCAGATTTACACACCTATGATACATACTGTAGCACAACAGTGTCTGGCAGGGAGAAGACCTGATTTTTCTCTACTGCAGTTAAAGCAGAGTTCCAGATTTATTTATTTTTTTTATTTTTTATCAAATTACCCCGTGACATTCACTGTTCATTAACAATTGGCTATACTCAAAAGTGTCCCCTTTTTGTTACTTGTGCAGCATTGTTTTCTTACTTTGTTCTCCTTATGCAGCTGAAGCCCACTGGGTCTCTCTTCCAGGATTAGGTGCATGCTGGCTACCCAGCATGCACCTCCGGATCTCGCACATGGAGCGAGATCTCCAGATCTCGCCCATTGACTCCTGGAATTGATGACACAGCAATCCCAGAAGCCGATGCAAAAGAGGAAATGACGTACCTTGCCGTGGCGAGGTAGGACAGAAGTCCAGCTTGAGGACATTTAAAAAAGGTACAAAATGAAAAAAAAAAAAAAAAACAATATCCAAAAAGAAATGGGGGTGGGGTCCTCTCTTATTCAACACATAGTTGCGTTTTTGCCTGGAGCTCCATTTTAAAGTGGTTCTAAAAGTAAAATATTTTTACCCTAATGCATTCCCTGCATTAAGGTAAAAAACATTAACCCTCCATCTGTCCCCCTCCCAAATACTTACCTGGGTCATGTTACGATCCAGCGCTTTGCCCAATTTCAGTTCTTCTCTGTGCTCTCACGAGTTTGGCAGAGAGCAGTTTGAGCCATTGACTCCTGCTGCTGTCATTTAAATACTGTGAGCAGGGAGCCGGGGAGGGGGAGGGGGAGGGGGTGTTGGTTGCGCTATGCATGTCAATGGGCACACACAGCCCAGCAAGCACTTGCTATGGGGGCAGACACAGAAAGGGAGGAGCCAAGACCTTAGCGGGGGACCCAGAAGTAGAAGTGAGTACAACATATTTATCATTTTAACTAAAAAATGCTTTATTTAGCGCTTAGAATGCTTGTACCTTTCCCAGCCTGTGGCTGGACAGTGAATGGAGAAGCAGCAGACTGATGAACGCATCTCTCTATTACTCAGCTGCCTCCTCCTATCAGCATGACCCTTGCTAGCACATGAGCATTGCAGCATGACTGACTAGCTCCTTGTGCTGCTTTATCTTTCTCCTGCAAAAAGATAATATCAACTCAAATGTAGGTATTTACAATGGTTACCTTAAAAAATCAAAGTAATGGTGTATTAGTAAATTCAGAGCTGCATTAATTTATGTGTGTTATATCTGCCTGGAGATTTAAGGTATGTTGGCTTAAGGTGAACCTGTCTTTATGCTAAAAATATGCAGCTGACACAACAACCAAACAACAGGCACTACAAAGTACATTTTGTCTCTAAAGAACTTTGTACCAGCCATATGTTAATTTAACTGGGCACCAAGTCAGAGCTCTGGCATTCTCCCTAGCATCCACAATGCACAATGTAATGCTATTGGAAGTGCCAAATCTGTGATTTTGAGCCTGAGTGGAGAACTTCATAAGGCGTGTGGCCAGCTTCAGCAGCCTACTGCATGCAAGATATAGTTTCTTATGAACAAAGGGTGTGTGCATTCAGATATGCAATATGCTTTACAGAGACAGATGCCCTATAGCTGCTATTGTATTCATTGTTTTATTTCCATTTTTTTATTTTTATTATTTTTAGCCACACTGGGTCTTTGAGTTATATTGAGTTATATCTGACCACAAACATTACAATCCAATTGTGCAACCTCTGTGCAATCTCCTCTAAATTTGCCAACAACAATACTGTGTGCGAGTTTATCAAAACAATTCATTTAATTTATATCCAGTTGGTAGGCCCACTACTACATAGCTTTTGGTATATTTAAAAATGATTATACAATCAGACATGTGTAACATATGTGGTCAGCAATGGTCTCAGATTCTTCTTGGGTAATTTCTATCCATTCCCTATTCAGTGGAGAAGTTGGAGTTAAAATTATTTCAGTGGGAGAATTATCAGACAGATATCAACTTCTTCAAATTCAAGAATATAAATTTGCAGCACCAGTAATTTAGGCAAAATAACATAATAATAATAAAAAGTTTAGAGCCACAGGATACTCCAAACTGATCAGTAGCAACAATTGGAGGACTAACTTTTCTCTAATTTTACAAAATGGGAATGGCCAATATATCTAGGGCCCTACAGCAGCAGTCCATATAGCAACCTCTGGCACTTCATTCACTTCTGGAACTTATACAACTAACAGTTCTCAGTAAGGTCTTTGCTCGCAGTGTCCCATGAGCTTTCTGCTACCCAACAACATCCTCAGGTAGATCCTCAGTGAGAGAAATAAAAAGATCCTTCTCCAGACCAGGACTTAAAGGCAGTGCCCTTCAGCAAGTATAATCCTTTGGCAGTCTTTTCCAAGCCCTCAGACCATGAACTGCTGTGGCCCAGACTCAAGTCTCTTGTCTCAGTGTTTCTTCTCTTAACCACTTGTCGACTGCGTAGCGACTATAAGCGGCAACAGCGTGGCTCTGTCCTGCGATTAGTCATCACTCGCATGCACGATGGCTAGGGGGCGAGCGCGTGCCACTGGCAGCGCACACTAGTGCCCGCAGCGCGCTCCCTGAGCGGGGCCGCGGGTTGGGCGGACTCGATGTCCGCTGGCGACCCATGATGGCCTGTGACAGAGCAAGAATGGGGAACCACCGATGTAAACACGTCGGTTCCTCGTTCTGATAGGCGGCATGTCAGAAATCTACTGATCCCTGTACACGGGATCAGTTAGATCTCTGGTGTCCCTGCCAGCCCAACCCCCATACAGTTAGAACACGCCTAGGGAACACAGTTAACCCCTTCACTACCCCCTGCAGGTTAACCCCTTCCCTGCCAATGACATTTATACAGTAATCAGTGGATATTTACATTTCTGATCACTGTATAAATGTCATTGGTCCCAAAAAAGTTTCAAAAATGTCCGACATGTCCACCGCAATATCACAGTCCTGATAAAAATTGCAGATCTCCGCCATTACCAGTAAAAAAAAAAAAAATTGTAAAAACGCCAAAAATTTATTCTCATGGTCTGTAAACGCTTCAACTTTTGTGCAAACCAATCAATAAACGCCGTTTGCGATTTTTTTTTTTTGCCAAAAATATGAGGAAGAATATAAATCGGCCAAAAAACGATGAATAAATAGTTATTTTGCATTTTTTTTTATATGAATTTTAGCAAAAAGTAAGGAAATATTGTTTTTTTTGCAAAATTGTCGCTCCTTTTTTCTTTATAGCGGTGATCAGAAATGACGCAGAGGTGATAAATATCACCAAAAGAAAGCTCTATTTGTGGGGAAAAGGGACGCAAATTTAGTTTGGATACAACGTCGCCCGACCGCGCAATTGTCAGTTAAATCGACGCAGTGCCGAATCGCAAAAAGTGCTCCGGTCCTAAGGTGGGAAATCCTTCCTGTCCTTAAGTGGTTAAAGACAACAGGCCCAGGAAGACTGGTTCAAGATTCTCCTTGATGAGGAAAGAACACTCTGCCCATGCCTCCTAAACATTTATTGCCTCACCAGCCACCTTCTGGACACCTCCCTCCAGGGTCCCAGAAGATTGCCTGGCCACTGAGAAGGCGCAGCGTGACTCGCACATGCGCAGTGCTCACTCGGCTGTGAAGCCGCAAGCTGTGCTTTCCCATGCAATGATGGTGCCGCAGAGAGGAGATGGAGAGGAGCGAGGCTTCAGGTGGACCTTGGAACAGGTGAGTGTCAATTTATTAAAAGTCAGCAGCTACTTTTTGTAGCTGCTGACTTTTAATAAACTTAAAGGAGGTAAACCCTGATGGGTTTTACTTCCTCTTTGTTGCTTAGCATTACCCTGCAATGTAAAAGCATAATAGGCTAGTATGCATTGCATACTAGCCTATTATGTGACACTTACCTGCATTGGAAGCCTGCGCTGTCCCCGCAGTAGGAAACATCCATCTTCGCCCCTCTTCCTTCCAGGGCCGCAGACTCTGGCTCTGTGCTTTGCCGGAGCCGCGTGATGTCACTGCCGCGCATATGCGCGGGAGCCACCAATCGCGGCACGATGTCAGTGAAGGAACAGCACATTGGCCGTTTCTTCACTGCGCATGTGCCCGATGTCCTGGCCACATCACACTACACTGTATATCTCCTAAACCGTACAGGTTTAGGAAATATGCACGGAACCTACAGGTAAGCCTTATTATAGGCTTACCTGTAGGTTAAAGTGGTTGTCATGAGTTGACAACCACTTTAAAAACGAGTAAAACTCTGATTTAACTACAATGAAGCAAAACAAATTTTGCCTAGCAGCCTGACTAGAGAAGGGGGCTACAAACTGAATAATTCATGAACCAAAATTAAATTGCCTCCATAATATAAATAATGAATGCAAAAAATTGTGTTATTCAGTGATGGAAAGTGAACATTCATTTGATAGACAATAAAATATAAAATGTAATCATTAATAAAAAATATGTCTGTTATTTCACTAATATAAGCCCAAAAGAAAAACAACAATTAAACAGTCCACTGCTTCATCAGACTTGTGCATGCAGCTAAGTTCTCCGTGCCAGTGCCACTGGTGTTGCTCCTGCCACCAAGAGACAAAAGGGAGGATTACCAGATCCAATACCCCCAACAAAAAGGTATAATGTGCTCACTGCAACGAAGGGGTCTCTCCCACATAAATCAACACTCAGCCCAGCTCCTGTATCTGTAAAACTGCTGTCAGATCACAGCCATTCAGGGGCACACTGGCCATTTGAGGGTGATTACTGAAGCGCCACTGCAGAAATAAATGCCCACCACTCTGCCATTTTTAAATGTGCAGCGATAGTAAAGTGGTTAACCAATATCTAAAGCCAAATTCTCTTTTTTTTCTGTTTTAGATAAATTAGGCAAGGCTTTTTTGCAGTCTCTGCCCCCCCCCCCCCCCCGGTATGATTAATGCTCTCTATTTGTCCTGGTGACCACATTGGTGAAGCGTTTACCCCCACAGGAGCAGCTGATGATAATGGGTCCTCTGTTCTGCCATTACTTTTTTAACTGCTCGGTCCACTCCAAACATTTGGTCATACACTAGAGCTGCTTACACCTGTGAACTTAAGGGTTAGTAGGCTACCACGATTCACAGGAATAAGACCACAAACAGCTTGGAGATTACTAGTTAAATCTATCAAGGCAAGCAAACAAACAAAACTTAAATCAATAGTCTATTGTATAGTATCCCAAAAAATGAGTAGCAAATAGGGTTGAGCGAACCCGGACTGTAACGTTCGGGTCCGTACCGAACTTTCGGGTGTCCGTGGCACAGACCCGGACCCGGACATTTCAAAAATCGTTCGGGTTCGGTCCGGGGTTCTTGGGCTTGCTAAAAACTTTACAGGCCCAGGCCCAGACACGGTGCCTGTGGGCTTTCAAGCCATGCCTGGGCTTGCAATGTCAGGCCCAAGCGAGTTGGGATAAACGATGAGTAAAAAACCCTATGATATGTTATCTGATAACTAAATTCAAAACAAACAAACGAACGGAACTATCTAAATTGATCATTAGAGGTTCGACAAACACCAGAATAAGGACACTTAGCACCATCGGATGATTGGGAATTCAAGTGTCCACATTCGTCGAGATCACATACTGGTTTACAAACCTCACCTGGCTCGTCAATTTTTTCATTACCGTCTTGTCTCCTGGGTC
>BLSH010066417.1:1462069-1478358 GCA_018402905.1 Glandirana rugosa
CGATAATGGAGTGATAGAATACTAAACCGAAAGTGGAAATATTTTAAGCTAATACACTAACAAAATATAAACCTTGACCAATGTAGACATTATCTCAAAAGTTCGTTATACAAAGACAGCCTATTCCTCCTGCGGAAAGGGTTGGTATTGTAAAAAACCATCAAATAAAGGAAGTCTTATACTTTTTTATTTGATACCTTAATTCTTGATAAGTTTTCCAATGTCGTGACTTGTTTCAATTTTCTCTATATACAAAAAAAAACAAAAACAAAAATCTTAGAATGAATGGATCCAGACTACGACGTAGACAGGGGACCACGAAGATTGTGGCTCTTGGCTCGTTAGTTTGTGTCGGCTAGCGAGCCAAGAGTGGCGATACACTCGTCTCTCGCCGACTGACGGTCAGTCGGTGAGAGACGAGCAAAAGTCAGAGCAGAGAGTGGCTGACTGGCAGTCAGCCGCTCTCTGCTCACATAGCGGTGAGAACCGAGCGATCGGCTGTGTTTGATTGCTCGGTTCTCGGTGTTAGAAGCACCAGGGGACAGATGCAGCATCAGACCTAGGTAAGTAAGATTCTAAAAACAAAAACAAAAAAAAACATATATCTCTTTTAACTTTGTTCAGTGCTGTAACCTTTTGAATAGTTCTTAATTCCATAGTTTATTTTTTCATATTCTGAAGGAAATAAACTACCAAAAAATGTTATGGTTGGGAAAGGCGTCCTCCTTATCCGACAGAAACATATTGCTTGAAAACTCTATTACAGATGTAACCAGTTCCAAATATAAAACAATCACATAATCGAATTTTATAAAGGTGCAAGCCAAATCATAAGATAGTGAGGTAATAGCCATAGTACTGAATGTATCAATGATCATAAGATTGTTATGTCACAATAGATATATAAGTGGTGTGAAGAAATATGTGTGTGTGGGGGGGGGGGGGGGTATTTTTATGAACTTTATTCCAGCCAGTGAAGTACAGTACTTTTCAGGGCTTTTTGTCCACTTTTATCAAAAAGTACAGAAACTGAAATGTGATCTGAAGCAACCCATGTGGAATGCCTCCATCCCTAATTGAATGAACAATGAAAAATACGTGGTGATGGAACTTTAAATGAGGCAGGTCACTCAATCATACTAATAATGTAATGTATAAAGTACAAATAATTCCAAATGTATTAAAAATCCATATATAAGCGTTCCATATCCATAACCGTACATCTCATATTTGTAGCAGTACAGTTTTCAATATAATAAAAACATACATTAAGAGCTGACATGAGAAATTCATATCTTTTACAATGTAATAAATTCATATTGTACTGATAAATAATAATGTGAACATAAAAGATACACGATTGGCATGAATATTAACCAACAAACTGTATAGGTATCTTAAGACTCTACGCGTTTCGTGGATCTCTGTCCACTTCATCAGCAGTTTAATGCAAATTAGTTCCTAGAAATGTAAGTAAATGTAGGATGAAGATCAAATATGCAAAAATGATGGCAAATTACCCTTAAAAAGGGGAGAAAACATGCAAAACGAACACAAGACCTTGATATTTACACATCAGCTCAACAAATAGACCAAGACTTAACAAACAAGAGGGGGTTATTTGGGGGTGTCAGACAACCGTAACCATAAGCAACCTTCAAAACTCACACAGAAGATTACACTCACAAGAGTTTTCAGCATGACAATGGCAAATAGATATTTTCCAGCCTCCTGGCTATGTGCTTCCCTGAGCCTTTCTCCGCACAGACTCACCACATCATCTGATTCAGCCTTGTGTTAAACCAACTGCTCAACTTGGGGCTGCACAAGCTCGTGCCTAATTCTCTTAGTCTCTTAGATGATGGTCTGGTCCAGTTAGATTATCTCTTTGTAAGGCCAGATGAGACAGTCTCCAAGCATCGGTTCATATATGCTGCTCCTGCAGCAACTTGTCTCCAGTGGAAAGAACCCTGAACCAAAGACTGCCCCTAAACTAAAAGGGTCGTGCACACCTGCACAATTAGGATGCTGGTTTCCAGTAAAATGTGAACACAGTATTAGAGGCTTCATTCCTCCCAAATCTCTGGATAAAGCCTCTGAACTTCAGAACCCAACCCAGCAGTTACCAGTTCTGGAAAAAAACTGCAAAACCCATTTTTTTCCACTCCGAACAGATATCAGTCTGTCGACCTGCATAAGTGAGAACTCTGGGAAACATCTAACCCTTCTGGTACTGTGACATGGCACAGCACTTTTAAATGTGTCAAGTAATCAATGTAATGAGCTTCATTGATTGACCCTGTGCATGGTTCATAATAATAATAAAATTACCAGACTGAGCAAAAGAATTTTCTATTAGTACCAGACTCGGTGTTAGGAAAAGGTCATTTACCACCCAAGGCAAAGATGCCAAAGTGCACCCCCTCGCCATTCTATATTTTCAATATAAAAGTCAGAACAGCAAATCATATGCAGCAGGGTCCCTGCTTTGTAGACTCTCCTTCACCCCATTTGTTTCTATAACATTTTTAAAAAGTCTTCCTGAAGTACCATTAAATAAGTGTAATTTAGATTCTTGAACCCTGCAAATAGATAGGCCCTTATTATCTGCTCACATTCTATCAAGCTGCAAAGTTTTTAGCCTAGGATCAAGAGGTAAGACATACATGACTATGACAACCCTGAATGCTACACAATGACCACTAACAGGAAATTTAGCATACACGCAATTTGGTATGGGACAATCCTAAATGTGTAAAAAATAAATCACATAATTAAATACCATGATAAAAGTGCAGTAAGGTTCTGGAACTAACAGCAGCAAGTCAGCATTTAGCAGCTCATTGCAAATTCAGACAAATGAAAGCAGACCTGTGATTGGCTGACATGTACTCTTGCACACCTGTGTTCTTTTTTAAATGGACTAATAACTCTTCCATGAAATGTTCCAAATGCTGAGTGGACGTATGTTATTTTTTGAATAGTTTTTCTTTAACAGGCTAGTTAACCTTTATCATGAGAGTATGAGTTACATTTGACTAAGTGAAGATCAGGATTCATCTTTTGCCACTAAAGCTAGAACAGACATTTATGAAACGAGTGAAATCCAGGCTTTGCTCAGTGTATAAGAATTTGATTTAAGGACTTGAGACTAAAAGGAGCAGGAGTTAATTAATAGGACTGAATGGGCATAAAGAAACAGTGGGACAGTAGCATTACAACTGCATCAGCAAAATCAGTTTGTCTCTGATATGTGTTCGAAAAATAAGGTGCAATATACTCAGGTGCATTAGCTGAGGAGTAGCTTGTGGCAAATATGGCCTCGGATTTCAATATGTAAACCTTTTTGAAAATGTGAACATGGCTTGCAGACATAAAAAACATAGCTCAATATTGGTTCATTCAAAGCCATACCCTTCATTATATCATTGGCATAAAATTACACAGACATTCAGAGACCTTCTATCTTTCTTGTTATGGGAAGCTTCTTTTTTGTCCCTTTAGCACCCTCCTAGTTTGCTAGTAGTTAGGTAGATTTAGGTGGCTCCTCTGTAGGCAAAGGAGCAGGCGTTAATTATGTTTAGGAGACTGGGCTGTGCTTTCCAGGCTGGGGCTTTGTTACACCCCCCCTGTCTTCTGGAACTCTCTGAATGTTTCCAGAACATAGTGGGTGGAGAGACAGAGGCTGCAGCCTGAATATTCATGGAGCTTCCACCAATCAATAGATAGGTTGGACCTAGAAAGTGGGGAAGCAGTCAATAAATATTCTGAAGCCTGGCATGTTGGGAGCAGAGTCCAGGGTCCAGCTCTTTGGAGGTGACTCCTGTACTGGGGGTTCTGCCCCCTAGTGCAGAAAGGAAAAGAGGGAGAGAGGAGGAAGAGAAGAGAGCCCCAGGATCTCACCCAGCTTAACTCTTAGCTATGCTTAGACTTGGAAACTTTTAGCCAAGCCAGAAGCAGCCTGTTCAGCAGAAAGGCCAAGGCAGCAGCTCTCTGGTTCCTGGGAGTTTCTCAGAGGGACTGAGTGAGTACAAACCAGTCATCACCCCTCTGGGAAAGAGAGAACAGTGAAGTGCAATACCTCACATGTCTGGGACTAAGTGGATCTCAAGTGCAGTGCAAGACAGCCAGGAGCACGCTAAATTCTCTAACCTTAGGACTAGAGCAGCCAGGTGTCTTTAACAGAACTGTTTGGAACTTTGTATTTCTTGTTGTTGCTGCACTATTACTCCCAGTGTTGTGCAGCACAGTTTGCAGTTTGGATTAGAGCAGCTGGAGACTTAGCAGGTCCTCAAACATATGTTTGGAATTTACAGTTTTTCTTCAGTCCTGGGTATCCCATGCACCCCCAATCCCCATCCAAGTTAACTGTTCCTTAATAAACACCAAAACCCTTAGACTGTTTATTGAGCGATTTGAAAGAGTGTGGAAAATCCCTTTTGCGTGGCTGTCAGTGGTGTGAGGAGGAAATAGGCTTAAAACCGAGTGGCTCCTTCGGGGGTAGCACTACATTCAGAGTACCCCTCCAGTCATAGGGATCAGTATGTCTCTGTGGTAACAGATGATACTGTGGAACATTGACAATGATCTTCCTAATCACCAGAGATGGGGCCCTAGGAAAGGTGGCAGTATTGCGGGCATGATTTGCCCCATTAGCCACCAACTACCCACATGTACATCCTCCTTTGTGAAATAGCAAGTGGGTGCATATCTTTGACCTTTCCCCCTGATTTACTGCATGGAATGAAGATTGTAACTGGGCTACTTGGACACCCACCAGACCCTGGGCTTCTGCCTATGTTTCCTTGTGGATGATCCATCTATGCTTATCATACACCCCTAAGATGTATCAGGAGATAATTCTTTAGGGGAAGTAATAGAAAAAACATGCTCGGTGCTCCCTAGGAATAATACTGAGCCCTGAAAATTGTTGAAGTGAGTAGACATTCTTTTCACTGTTGTGAGAAAGGACAATAAACAGTATTGCAACTTTTAAAGACAATCAAAGATGATAAAAGTACCGTATTTGCCGGCGTATAGCACAACTTTTTCCCCCTGAAAAACATGCCTCCAAGTGGGGGGGTCGTCTTATATGCCGGGTGCGCTCCGCTCTATACCACCGCTCTATACCACCGCTCTATACCACCGCTGCGGAGGTATAGAGCCACATTAGCTGCTGCTCCTTCTTTAGTGCCGGCTCCCGCGCCGAGTGATATGAGGCTGCACTCCGCCATCTCACTGTGTTCGGGGAGGGCCAGGGAGAGGGTCCGGCGGACTCGATCGCCGCCGGCTACCTGTGATGCCCCCCCGAGTGAAAGAACGGAGGTCCGTGTAAGTAAACACGTACCTCCGTTCTGTGAGAGGGGGAAGGGCTGTGATTACAGCCTTCCTCTATATGGAAGCTGTGATCACTTCCCTTCCCCTGCTAGGGCAGTTCCCCCACAGTTAGAACACGCCCAAGGAACACAGTTAACCCTTAGAGCGCCCCCTGCAGGTTAACCCCTTCACTGCCAATGGCATTTACACAGTAATCAGTGCATTTTTATAGCACTGATCGCTGTATAAATGCCAATGGTCCCAAAAAAGTGTCAAAATGGTCCAACATGTCCGCCCCAATATCGCAGTACCGCTAAAAATCGCAGATCGCCGCCATTACTAGTAAAAAAAAATAAAAAAATAAAAACCCCAAAAATGAATTCTCATCATCCGTAAACGCGGCCACTTATGCTCAAACCAATCAATAAACGTCAATTTCAAATTTTTTTCAACATGTTGAAATCAAATCTGATGTTCTTTTACGTTTTATTTGGTGTGTGGAAGGTGTGCGGAAGAGGGGGTAGTCTTATACGGCGAGTATATAACAAACTCTATATTTTGAGTGGAAATGTTGGGGGGTCGTCTTATACGCCGGCAAATACGGTAACTCTCTGTAAGCAGTGTTTTGTTTTTGAACATGGACCCTCTAGCTGCCAATTTAAGGAACTTATATTGAAACCATGGACATTCAAAGGGAGAGAGATGCTGGAAGAACCAAAGTTAGAGCATATGGAGCAATGCAGGGGGTTTTAATAATCTGAGACTAGTGACTGAATCCCATACAACAAGACCTATGGGAGGAAGCAAGCATGAAACTGTGAGGGCTTCATCCATTAATACTTCTTGAAAAAGCAAAAAAAAAGGTGGTTGGCCTGAAGAAAGAACTTATGGTTATGCTTGGAGGCCTGTTTTTGTCCTGGCCAATAATGTTTCTAAGGCCTGGATATCATTCCACTTTTAAGTGCATTGTAAATGTCTTTCTAATTTGGGTTCACTTTGCTATGTAGACGAGTGATACCTGTGTATTTTTTATGCGGATGATGTCATAAAGGGTATGACCTTAAATGCACATAAATGGGGTAATATTTATAACTTCTGTAAGTCATTTTTGTATTTTCTACAAGGTTTCTACATGTTTAAATCCAGGACCATATTTACCACAAGCCACTACACCCCAGGTACATTACCCTCTATTTTACAAACATACAACAGCTACAAATTGATATTGCTAATGCAGCTTGCCCCACTACTTCTTTATACTCAACCAGTCCTAGCCACTCACTTGTTTCCTGCCCCGTTTTGTAGCGGTTTAAAGAAAGGGGCACCAGATGTCTTTTTGTCGTATGCACAGTTTATTGATCAGGTTAACATTGGAGAGAGACAGTTGAATTAGGATATCAAAAACATGATTTCCTATAGTCAGTTCAAGTTATCTAAAGGAGTTCACGCTTCTCTATGTCATACTCACAGCCATGTAGGATGAGTCCTTAAAACAGAGGTTCTTATAAAATCTCTGGATTAGGCTTTCTGGGATAGTAGTCCAATTGAGTTTTATGTGTTACCAATCCAAATGCCCCCTCGCATATCAGTGGATCCCATTTCACTCCCTTTTAGAATTTCTTCAGGATTCCAGGCTTTCAAATATTTATCAGCAACAGCTCATGGCTTCACAATAGCAATTGTTTTATCACAAACCCCCAGACTTATCAACAGTAACTGGTAGATACTATTGCTGCATAAAGTTAAGGGACGCTGGTCACCCACACTGTACTGATCTGGGTCACTGTGCCAAACATGCTCATACCACTTAGAAGGCCATACCTAATAGACCTCACAATTTACAAAATGAGACTCACAAACAAGTAAAATGTTATGCTATATATTGTATAATTAAAAGGGGGATTTTAATACATGCCTGCTTGTAAAGCTGGAGCTGTAGTAGGGAGCAAGAACTGCATAAGCCGATGCCACCACGGTAGTGCTGGATCCTGTCCCATGCGGGTGATACCAACTGCACTCCACCTCTTATCCCAGCTAGCGGTCTCCAGAGTAAGGGTTCATTTACATTTACAGTTTGGGGGAGTGGTAAAACCCCATAAGTAAGATGTGTTTTATTATCCCTGCCCCAACCGCACCCCCTTTAGCTGCAGTGGCCAGGGGTGTACACATGCACACATGTCGCAGTCGCTGCAGGAGTTATACACCCTGCCATGGTTGGTGGGTGTAGCACCTGCCACACATGACCCATTCAAGTGAATGAGGATACTCTGCAAGTTCCCTTCAACCCTCTGCAGTACAGCAAACAAGGGGTTAAAGCAGGCAGCATTGTGTTGCTTTCTCACCACTTGCTTAAACCCCTTGGACCCCGCAGAAGCATGCAGTTGCGGGGCACTTGCAGAGTGGCCCTATTTACTTGAATGGGTGGCAGGCGGTAGCACCCACCAAAAGAAGTTGGGGGCTTAATTCGATGCAGCATGTGTAAACCTTTGGTTGCTGCCTCAGGTAGGGATTGGGGTAAAACCACCCCCCAACTTTATGTGCGAATGTTGCTGCCAAATGCAACTAAAGGCTCATTTACAAGTCCAGCAGGCACCTCAGATGGATAAGCAATAATCTGAGGTGCCTGAGTGATAACTGAGTGTTTGGCAGCTGCTGAAGAAGCAATATGTTGCCTCCTCACCACCTGATTTAAACTCATGATTGCCATGCAATGCAAGCGATTGCAGCATGGTGGTATGGCAATTAGAGGTTTAAATCAGATATGAGGAGGCAACACTGTGCCCAATGATTTGTGACTTCTCCCATGTGGTTCAGGTAGATCTCCATCTCTTTAAGGCTGCCTACCCCTGCTCTAGATGAATCAGACCTGTCTTTCTAGTTTACATTTAATAACAGAAATCACAAAGAAGGAAAGTTTCTAAAACATTTTAATTAGTAAGATTAGTTACATTTTTGTAATTTAATCTAAAAATGAATAAACAAACAAAGAAAAAATAGTTTCCTTAAAGTGATACTAAAGTCTTGTTTTCTTTCTTTAACAATAACAAACATGTTATACTTATCTGCTCTGTGCAGTTACTTTGCACAGGGCAGCCCAGATTCTCCTCTTCTCTGGTCCCTCGCCAGCTCTCCTGGCCCCTCCCTCCTGTTGAGTGCCCCCACAGCAAGCAGTTGGGGCACCCGAGCCGAGCCGCAGCTCTCTGTGTCCATTCAGACCCCGCCCCCTATCTCTCCTCATTGGCTAACTGACTTTGACAGCAGCAGGAGGCAATGGCACAGCTGTTGTGTCTCAGCCAATCAGGAGGGAGAGCCCAGGACCCATCTACAGTCCAGCCAATGCACTCCTTGGACATCGCTGGATCGAGATGGGGCTCAGGGAAGTATTAGGGGGGCTGCTGCACACTGAAGGTTTTTTTATCTTAATGCATAGAATGCATTAAGAAAAAACCTTCTGATTTTACAACTACTTTAAGTACAAGTACATTCAATGTCTAGGTCCCTGATGCCCAACTTGTGTCCCAAGCCCCTGCAAAAAGTAGTGTGTTTTCTTAGCTAAGTGCTTACTTAAAGCGATATAAAACTCTGTTTTAAAAATCTATTCTGGTACGTATTTTTAAAGCACAAGTTTAGATAAAAAAAAAACATAAAAATCAGCACATAGGACATAACTTACAGTTAATATTATGTGTCTCTTGTGTTGATTCTTCTCCTTTCGGTAGGGAACTTTCTCTGTCCTGCAGTTAGGGATGGATGTGTCCTGGGGCACACATACGTCTCTAACTTCAGTTTCAATGATGCTGGGTGATATTCATCCTGGAAGAGGGCTAGCACTGGACCATGAAGTGGTGAGTTATGGTGAGCAATGGATTTTTTATCTGATAAAAAGTGGAGTCAAGCTTTACCTATTAGACTATATAAACTGATATTTACTACTATAGATAAATGCCGTTGGGCTGAATCACTCGTTGTCTTCTTATACACTATATTGTCAAAAGTATTGGTACGTCTGCCATTACACGCTCATGAACTTTAATGGCATCCCAGTTTTAGTCCATAGGGTTCAAAACTGAGTTGGCCAACCCTTTGCAGCTATAACAGCTTCAACTCTTCTGGGAAGGCTGTCCACAAGGTTTAGGAGTGTCTATGGGAATTTTTGACCATTCTTACAGAAGCACATTTGTGAGGTCAGGAACTGATTTTGGATGAGAAGGCCTGGCTCGCAGCCTCCTCTCTAATTCATCCATCCCCAATGTGTTCTATCGGGTTTATGTCAGGACTCTGTGCAGGCCAATCAAGTTCCTCCACCCCAAACTCCCTCATCCATGTTTTTATGGACCTTGCTTTGTGCACTGATCCAAATCATTTGGTGGAGGGGGGATTATGGTGTGGGGTTGTTTTTCAGGGGTTGGGCTTGGCCCCTTAGTTCCAGTGAAGGGAACTCTTACAGTATCAGCATACCAAGTAATTTTGGACAATCTCATGCTCCCAGCTTTGTGGAAACAGTTTGGGGATGGCCCCTTTCTGCTCCAACATGACTGCGCACCACTGCACAAAGCAAGTTCCATAAAGACATGGATCATGTTCGTGTAAAGGCAGGCATCCCAATACTTTTGACAATATAGTGTATGCCTTGGAGACCCAAAAGCTGAGATGTGCCTGCTGGGGTACTACCTCTCTGATACCCACTGGAGAAATTACAAAGGCAAGCAATGGGCCCTCATTTGTCCTGACATTTTTAAAATAATTGAATTTATAGAGAATATGTCAGCCAGAATGAGACACCAGATAATGGGTGTCATTGGCGGACAGAAAAGTTGTGAAGATCTGGCCATTGTAGTTCCCATATATAGGAAGATAACTAAATAATCCAACTGGCTAACATCTTCTTATACAAAAATATTGGCTTTGGGTGGAATGACCCATCAGAAAATATTGTGGTTTGATAAATCCTGCAAGAAGTAATATTTGTTCACAGTTGTGTAAGAGAGATGTTGCTTAACTTTGTGTGATAGTTATTAGGAAAATAATGACTCACTATTAAAATCCCAAGTAATTATTATTAAGTAAACAGCATGAAATGAGGAAAGGGAAAGAGTTCATGTACTATGTTGTAAGTTGACTATGCTTCAGTTTGTGAATGAACAGAAGCCGTTCAGCACAGAGAACTTCCCATTCATTCACTGTCCAGTGCAGTTGAGGCTGCGGCAAAGGGGACTGTTTAGACTCCTGATATTTCACCAACCCCCCCTCCTGGGGTTCCTAAATAAATTATATAAGAAAAAACCCCAAAAAATAATAATAATATTGTAAAAAAAAATGTAAAAAATAAAATTGTAAAAAATATATTAAAAAAAAATAAAATACCCTGCTGACATTGTCCTCTTCTCTGCTGACACTGTCTTGTGCCCTACTGACTGATATCCGTTGTCATACTGACACCAACCTCTGCCCTACGGACATGTCTACTGCTGTGCTGACACTATCCACTGCCCTATTGACACCATCCATGTTTTAATACATTTTAAAATGTTTTTACATTTATTTATAAGAGGGGGTGTGTGTCTGTGTGTGCATATATACAGTATCTCACAAAAGTGAGTACACCCCTCACATTTTTGTAAATATTTTATTATATCTTTTTATGTGACAACACTGAAGAAATGACACTTTGCTACAATGTAAAGTAGTGAGGGTACAGCTTGTATAAGGCCCCTTTCACACATACGGACCGTTTGTCCGTTTTTCATCCATCTGTTGACGGATGAAAAATGGACATCAATGCAACTCTATGAAAAAATTGATGACAACGGATGATCATTCATTTGCATCCATTTTCATCCGCTTCCATCAGCATCCGTTTTTTTGAACGGATGAAGGCCCTATTTTTCATCCGTCAAAAAAACGGATCGGACGAAAAACGGATGTAAACTGACGAATGGTCAGTTTTTCATCCGTTTTTGCATTGGTAGTGGATGTAAAAAAAACTGATGACCACAGAATGGTCCGTATGTGTGAAAGGACCCTAAGTGTAAATTTGCTGTCCCCTCAAAATAACTCAACACATAGCCATTAATGTCTAAACCTCTGGCAACAAAAGTGAGTACACCCCTAAGTGAAGATGTCCAAATTTAGCCAAAAGTGTCAATATTTTGTGTGTCCACCATTATTTTCCAGCACTGCCTTAACCTCTTGGGCATGGATTTCACCAGAGCTTCACAGGTTGCCACTGGAGTCTTCTTCCACTCCTCCATGACGAGGGTGGATGTTAGAGACCTTGTGCTCCTCCACCTTCTGTTTGAGGATGCCCCACAGATGCTCAATAGGGTTTAGGTCTGGAGACATGCTTGGCCAGTCCATCTCCTTTACCTTCAGCTTCTTTAGCAAGGCAGTGGTTGACTTGGAGGTGTGTTTGGGGTCGTTATCATGTTGGAATACTGGCCTGTGTCCCAGTCTCCGAAGGGAGGGGATCATGCTCTGCTTCAGTATGTCACAGTACATGTTGGCATTCATGGATCCCTCAATGAACTGTATCTTCCCAGTGCCAGCAGCACTCATGCAGCCCCAGACTATGACACTTCCACCACCATGCTTGACTGTAGGCAAGACACACTTGTCTTTGTACTCCTCCCCTGGTTGCCGCCACACACGCTTGACACCATCTGAACCAAATAAATATATCTTGGTCTCATCAGACCACAGGACATGGTTCCAGTAATCCATGTTCTTAGTCTGCTTTGGTTTGGGGGCTTCATTGTGCGTCATCTTTAGAAGAGGCTTCCTTCTGGGATGACAGCCATGCAGACCTTTTTGATGCAGTGTATGGCGTATGGTCTGAGCACTGACAGGCTAACCTCCCACCCCTTCAACCTCTGCAGCAATGCTGGCAGCACTCATACGTCTACCGACAACCTCTGAATATGACAGTGAGCATGTGCACTCAACTTCTTTGGTTGACCATGGCGAGGCCTGTTTTGAGTGGAACCTCTCCAGTTAAACCGCTGTATGGTCTTAGCCACCGTGCTGCAGCTCAGTTTCAGGGTCTTGGCAATCTTCTTATAGCCTAGGAAATCTTTATGAAGAGCAACAATTCTTTTTTTTCAGATCCTCAGAGAGTTCTTTGCCATGAGGTGCCATGTTGACCTTCCAGTGACCAGCATGAGAGAGTGAGAGTGATGACACCAAATTTAACACACCTGCTCCCCATTCACACCTGAGACCCTGTAACACTAACGAGTCACATGACACTGGGGCGGGAAAATGTCAAATTGGGCCCAATTTGGACATTTTCACTTAGGGGTGTACTCACTTTTGTTGCCAGCGGCTTAGACATTAATGGCTGTGTGTTGAGCTATTTTGAGGGGACAGCGAATTTACACTGTTATACAAGCTGTACACTCACTACTTTACATTGTAGCAAAGTGTCAATTCTTCAGTGTTGTCACATGAAAAGATATAATAAAGTATTTACAAAAATGTGAGGGGTGTACTCACTTTTGTGAGATACTGTATGTGTATGTATGTATATATATATATATATATATATATATATATATTAAATAGTAATATAATATTATAATTAGAATTATTTATAAGAGGGTGTGTGTGTCTGTGTATGCATATATATGTGTATGTGGGTGTGTATGTATTTATATATATATATCTATATTCACACACATGCATGTGTGTTCGAGTTTTGGTGTGCACACCCTAATGAAATGGGCTATGCACACCTATGTTCAGATGTCTGTTTAGACCCCAGATATTTCACCTAAGCCTAACGGGGCGCCTAAAAAAGTTAAAAATAAGTAAAATGAAATGGTAAAAGAATAAAAAAAAAATAACAAAATTAAAAAACTACTGACACCAGTGTGGAACTACCAAGTTCTTAAAACTGCGACCAGGCCCTGGCTTTCCGTCACTGTGCGAGGGGCCGCGTCCAGGGGTCGGGGGCCCTTTATGGTTTCTTGCACTGGGGCCCTGAAGGTTTTAGTTACGCCTCTGACACTAAAGCCCCGTACACATGGGACGACGATCGCACGTACGATCGTGTCAAATCGTATGTTGGCTGTTGTATGTAGCATACTGACTGCACTACACAATCGTACGAGCACAGAAAGAACGTTCAGGTGATTGTAATTAGCATCCAGCCATTCCTGACTTTGGAGCATGCGTGTTTTGCACAATACAACTTTTTTGTACCAACTGCTCTGTACACACGATACAACGGTCCTATGAGAGCTTGTTGGTACGACCAAGTTTTCTAGTCTGCTCATACAACTCCCTTGTACGACCGTCATATGTTCGACTGTTCAAATCGTGCATACGAACGATCGATATCGCATACAACGGTCGGTAGTGCGACCTGTTCTATGCGATCGTCGTCCTGTGTGTACGAGGCTTAAGTGTTTGCTCAGCTCCTGCTGACATTGTCCTCTTCTCTGCTGACACTGTCTTGTGCCCTACTGACTGATATCCGTTGTCATACTGACACCAACCTCTGCCCTACGGACAAGTCTACTGCTGTGCTGACACTATCCACTGCCCTATTGACACCATCCATGTTTTAATACATTTTAAAATGTTTTTACATTTATTTATAAGAGGGGGTGTGTGTCTGTGTGTGCATATATACAGTATCTCACAAAAGTGAGTACACCCCTCACATTTTTGTAAATATTTTATTATATCTTTTCATGTGACAACAGTGAAGAAATGACACTTTGCTACAACGTAAAGTAGTGAGTGTACAGCTTGTATAAGTGCCCATTCACACATACGGACCGTTTGTCCGTTTTTCATCCATCCGTTGACAGATGAAAAATGGACATCAATGCAACTCTATGAAAAAATTGATGACAACGGATGATCATTCATTTGCATCCATTTTCATCCGCTTCCGTCAGCATCCGTTTTTTTTGAACGGATGAAGGCCCTATTTTTCATCCGTCAAAAAAACGGATCGGAGGAAAAACGGATGTAAACTGACGAATGGTCAGTTTTTCATCCGTTTTTGCATTGGTAGTGGATGTAAAAAAAACTGATGACCACAGAATGGTCCGTATGTGTGAAAGGACCCTAAGTGTAAATTTGCTGTCCCCTCAAAATAACTCAGCTCCTCTGAATGCCTTTTCTCTTAGCAGGAGAAAAGCTGCTTATAAACTGTAAAAAAAACACACATTATATATGTGTTTATGCGTGTTCACATATTCATTTATTCTGGCCATTGGAATGTATTAACAAACGTTCATATACAAGCCTAGTGTTTATGCACGTCCTTTTTCTGTCAAAACTTTCCTCTCCTGAATGGGCTGGTCATGTTTTTTTCTTTCAGCCTGTAAACACCTATATGTGCATGGACATATTGGCTAACATACCTTTATGTTTTCAGACAAAAAAAAAAAAAAAGCTAAATGCATGTAGGAGCTTAACCACTTGACCACTGTGCACTTAAACCCCTTAACAACCAGACCAATTTTCAGCTTTCAGTGCTCTCACATTTTGAATGACAATTACTCAGTCATGCAACACTATATCCATATCAAATTTGCGTCCCATATTCACCGCTGGGTTTTTTATTTTTTACGCTATAATTAAAAAAAGACCAAAAATTTTGTAAAAAAATCAATTTTTCTTCGTTTCTGTTATAAAATTTTGCTAATTAGTAATTTTTTTTCATAAATTTTGGCCAAAATTTATACTGCTACATATCTTTGGTAAAAAAAAACAAAACAAATTAGTGTATATTATTTGGTCTTTGTGAAGGTTATAGAGTCTACAAGCTATGGTTCCAATCACTGAATATTGATTACACCTGATGTACTGACGACATTTCTTGAGACCCTAACAAGCCAGGAAAGTACAAATACCCCCCAAATGACCCCTTTTTGGAAAGTAGACATTCCAAGGTATTTAGTAAGAGGTATGGTGAATTTTTTGAAGTTGTAATTTTTTCCCACAATTCTTTGCAATATGAAGATTTTTTTTTCTCTTTTTTTCACAAAATTGTCATATGTTAACAGGTTATTTCTCACACCCAGCATATGCATACCACAAATTACACCCCAAAACACATCCTCCTGAGTATGGTGATACCACATGTGTGAGACTGGCCACACAGCCTGGCCACATACAGAGGCCCAACATGCAGGGAGCACCATCAGGCGTTCTAGGAGCATAAATTACACATATAATTTTTTGACTACTTCTTGCACTTTTGAAGGTCCTGGAGCACCAGGACAATGGAAACGCCCAAAAAATGACGCCATTTCGCAAAGTAAACACCCCAACCTTTATTCTAGGAGGCATAATGAGTCTTTTGAACATCTCATTTTTTCCACAAGTTTTTGGTAAATGTGGAAAGAAAATGAAAACGCTTTTTTTTTTTTACACAAAGTTGTCCATTTATACAATATTTCTAACACACAGCATGTACATAGCAAAAATAACACCCCACAAAATATTCTGCTACTCCTCCCGAGTATAGCGATAATACATGTGTGACACTTTTACACAGCCTGACCACATACAGAGGCCCAACATGCAGGGAGCACCGTCAGGCAGTGTTGTAGCACAGATGGGCACTGTAGTGGCATGGATGGGCACTGTAGTGGCACGGATGAGAACTGATGTGGTATGGATGAGCATGAATGAGGCACAAATGAGCCATGGATGGGGAACACCCCACAATAAAAACGATACATGTACGACACACAATCTTTATAACATATTTACCTGTTGAAACACATTTTTTTTTTTTCGCAAAAGTAAAAGAAAGGTGTAAATGGTTTTTGAACACCTTTTTTACTCTACAAGTTTTCTGAGTAATACGGAGGATCTTATTTCCAACCCCACAAATGAAACGCTTTACCGCAGTAAAAAACCCGCAAAGGTAACAGGACCACGAGGTCCTGGAAGTTTTCACGTTCTTCATCAGTTTTTTAATATACACATTAAATACGAGGATCTTGCGGACT